>JAZHEH010000253.1:1200000-1752500 GCA_036589455.1 Ateles fusciceps | reverse complement strand
TTTCCTGGATATCCATACCTGTATTTTTTTCCCATATATCCTGTTTATGACACCTTTAAGAGGTTGATTATTTCTAACTCTTTCTATACATTTTCATTTGTTTCATTCTACTTTTGCAATTCTTAAAAATGTTTTAATATTTTACTCAAATGAATGTTTTTCATTTTTCATTATTTATTTTCATGCTTTTTTTGTTATTTATATTATAAATAAGGTCTCTCACATATGTCTTCAATGGGTCTTTGTGTATATACATAAAGGTTATTGATTTCTATGTTTTAATTTTACACCCCACTACCTTACTGAATTCTTTCATTTTTTTTTGTAAAATATTTTTCAGTTTACTCTAGTGAAATTACCAGGTTTAAATCATATTATTCACAAATATTGATTTTTTTAGTGCCTCTTTTTTTTTTAGCGTTGACACTTCTAATTTCTCTTTTGACCAATTAAATTGGTAAAAACATCTAGTACTGTGTTGGATAATAATGGTGATTATAATACTTCCATGTTCTTGACTTAGCAGTAAAGCTTCTAGTCTCATTCCATGTCATATATATGACTTTTGGGTTGAAACAGATAGATGGAGATAGATAGATAGATAGATTTCACAAAATGTGTGTGTTATATACAATTGATTCTTATTATGTTATATCCTTTAAAGTCTTCACAAATAGAGATTTAGCAAATACTGAACCATTGTTCCTAGTGTAATTTGTACATATGTATGTGTACATATGCATATCTCACATAGATTATAATCTTGAACCCTGAAACAATTCTTCCAGGTAGATTATGGTCACTTTATTTTTTAAAAGAGAAAATGAGGTTCAGAAGTGTTAAGTGACTTGCTTAAGACCACGCCCCTACCTGTAATCGATTTAACATTTAAACCCTGCGCAATTGGCTCCAGAGCAGTAGTAGCTTCTTGGGCTACACTACATTGCTGCCTACAGTCTCTACTTTACACTACACTGCCTCCTACTGTCTCCACTCATACAAATGTGGACAGTAGGAGGCAGTGTAGTATAATTCAAGAGGATGTTAAGTTGGTGCAAAAGTAATTGTGGTTTTTTCCATTACTTTTAATCATTTTACTTCTGCATAAACCACAATTATTTTTGCAACAACCTTATACTACTGCTCCTCCACCTGTCTCACCCCCTGTATAAGAGCTGAAGCAAGAAGACAGAGCAATGCCTTGTTAGGCCTCCACTGGGAATGTGTACATCAAAAACTCAAAATGTTCACTGCTCTGCTGTGGATGTTCCTTGAATGACTGAGAAAAGGCTGCCATTATTAATTTTGGAGTTAGAAATATGTTCTATCCCATAGCGAAATCACAAATGTAGAATTTGCAAATAATGAAGATCATATATATAATGATAAATACATATATATCATTAAGGAATTATGTATTATTATTGTTATTATTGCTGAGACAGAGCCTCGCTCTGTTGCCCAGGATGGAGTGCAATGGTGTGATCTCAGCTCAATGCAACCTCCGCCTCCTGGGTTCAAGTGATTCTCCTTCTTCAGCCTCCCAAGTAGCTGTGATTACAGGCATGCACCACCATGCCCAGCTAATTTTTGTATTTTTAGTAGACAGGGGGTTTTGCCATGTTGGCCGGGCTGGTCTGGAACTCCTGACCTCAGGTGATTCACCCACCTCTGCCTCCTAAATATCTAATTTTCTTCAGTGTTTTTTAAACGAATAATTATTGTTGAATTTTAGCAAATTATTCTCAGTGGAGAGGATATTGTTCTAGTATTCTTCTAGCTATTTAATGTCTTGAGGATATTTAATTGTTTACTAACATTCCTCTATCTTAGAATATACCCCTCTTAGTCAATATTCTTTAAATGGGGGCCTGGAATTTATTCTCTAATATTTTTCTAGATTTTTCATTGATATTACTACAGAACTTGGTTAGTGAAATACCTGTTTAACATTTGTTACCTTTGTCTATTTACTTAAACTTGTGTGATTAAAAAAGTATTTCGATTAAAATATATACTCTGGAATTGTTTTAATATTATCTGTTCTTTACAACAGTCTGTTTTTTTGTAATTCCTGAACTGAACTGAAATTACCTTATAAACAATTAGAAGAAATGGGAATTATGATCGTGTAACATGATAGTCACATTCGTTCAGGCACAATCTTTTCTGTGCCTCTAGGGTATAAGCCACTAAATGACAATTGCTAAAGGGAAAGCATATTAACACAGACCTGCAGTCACCTCTCATTACAGAAGCACTTTGTTATTTATTTCCATCTTATACACGTCTTGATCTTGTGACAGTCGGAACCTTTCTGGAACTATACGGGGTCGTAACCTGAACATCACAAAGCTGCCGTTTCTGTCTATAATCAGCCAGCTGATGTGTACTATCTTAGCAGTCAGTAAACGCCCTCAGTAAGCAAAGAAAGACTTTTTGACAGGACAGTTCATTGCAGGATACAGTGGAATATTGTGTTAGTGGAGCATATGTATCACTGAGGAATCCACCAATGGAAATGGTCACTTGCTTTGAGCTTGGTTGAAGAGGTTGCAGAGGCAGTGTAGGCAGAATGCAAGGCAACAGACTGAAAGGCATCTAAGGTCCCTTCCAGCCTCTCAGGCTCAATGAATTCTTAAAGTCTGTGGGGTCTGGATTTCTGAATTGTCCTCTCTCAGCCTGTCAGGCCTGCAGTCTTTTGCTTCTTCCTTCTCTTCCCTAGAGAAGTGGTTTTTGAGGCTAAAGACTACTCTAAAGTACTCATAGTCATTGTGAACAACCAGCAGCTATTTGACAAGCTGCTGAGTTTTTATTCTGTGCCATTTTAACCTTGATGAGTATGAGGAAGCCACTGAAGCTTATGTCACTGTGGATGCCAAACTTGGGGCAACAGTACTGGTTGTACAGACCTCATATTCCAGGGTGGAGATGTGATAGGGTTCTGAGACCCTCTGGGTGCCTTCAGGAACTGGGCCCCCTGTGGCAGATGCCTCTGGATTAAAATAACTAATATTGTTAAATTTAACAATGTCCATACTACCCAACATGATTTATAGATTCAGTGCAATCCTTATTAAAATTCTTACATTCGTAGGACTAGAAAAAAATTAATCCTGAAATTCATATGGAACCATAAAAGATACCAGTCTAAAATATTGGACAAAAAGAATGATGCTGTAGGCATCACACTACCTGACTTCAAAATATACTGCAAAGCTATAGTAATCAAAGTATCATGATAATGACATAAAAACAGACACACTGGCCAATGGAAAAGCAAAGACAGCCCAGATATAAGCCCACAAATATACAGTCAATTAAGTTTTCACAAAAGTGAAAGAACACATAATGGGGAAAGGACAGTGTCTTCAATTATGATGTTGGTAAAACTGGATATCCACATGCAGCAGAATGAAATTAGAACCTTTTCTCACACCATCTTTGGGAATCAACTCAAAATGGATTAAAGACTTGAACATAACACTTGAAACTTTAAAACTACTAGAAGAAAACTTAGAGGACAGACTCCACAACATTGATCTGGGCCATTATTTTTTAGAAATGATGCCAAAAGCACAGGCAACAATTACAAAACTACATAAAGGGGATTGCATCAAACGTAAATGCTTTTGCACAGCAAAGTAAACATGAAACAGAGTGAGGGGACTATAGATTTGGATAAAATACTTGCAAACCATACATGTGATAAGAGGCTAGTATTCAAAATATATGAGGAATTCAATAGCAAGAAAACAAATAGTTCAATAAAAGTATGGGCAAATGACTTGAATAGACATTTCTCAAAGGAAGACAGACACACTGATGTTAAACAGGTATTTGAATAAATGCTCAACATTGCTAATCATTAGGAAAATACAAATTAAAACTGCAATGATATATTACCTTACACTTGTTAGACAGTCTGCTGTGAAAAGAGGAAAGATATCTGGTGGTGGTAAGAATGGAGAAAAGTGAACACCCTAGGCTTGACTCTTACTTTCAAGGTCAGAGTAGCTGCAAAGGTCAATGGCAGTTCTAACTCTGTGGCAGGAGGCACAGGCTTCGCCATGAGGGCTTTGCCTTACCCCTGTCAAGTCAGCCTCTGCCTCCGCCACTGAATATCATACTTTTCCCATGAGCCCAGTTATTTTTAAATACAGTTTTGCTTGGTGGTGCCTTCATAAAAATGCGAATGTAGAGACTTCTGTATTGGATAGTAATTTCTTCTGAATCCACTGTCATGCATTTTTTCATGATAGTTTCCTCCCCTCCCAAATTTTTCTGCTTACTCTGCTTACTGGTTTGTTGAGAATTATATCATATTCAGGAGAGAGTTTTGATGAATTAATATTTTTTCTGGAAAATGATCCATTTATCTAGGTTTTCAAATTTATTTCTATAGACTTGTGTAAATTACCTTACAAATATCTTCTGTTTCTACAGTGATTTCCTTCTTGCTTAGACCTTCTCTATTTTTCTTGATTAGGTTAATGAATTGTTTATCTAATTGACTTATTTTTTCCTTAAAGAACCAGCTTACAAAAGTATGCTTGTGTATGCATACATATAGTAATTCAACTATGGTGAAACTGTTAGGGGGATGAAAACTACTTAAAATAATTTTTGCAGTATCTTCCTTTGTTTGATTTCTACCTCTCCAATTTCTTCACTGAGATGGTCAGAGAGAGTGGTTCATTCTGGCAGGATGAGGAGTATGATACTAGAAATGAATGAAGCCAAGGAATATTCAGTGACCAACTCCAGAATGAGTTTAAAATATTTAATAAATCAGATTATTTGCAAAGGTACAATATATATTTACTCAGGTTTATTTTTAGTAATAATTAGTTGCTATTAATTATTAGTTTAAACATTATTTTTAAAGCATAATATATTTAACATTATGAAGCATTACACTGAAATTTCGATCTGACCATTATGTCACATATTTTGGTCAGTAAGCTCATAGTTGCTGTAAAACTTATCCTGGACTTAAACTTCCTTAGCAAGTTAGTCACAGAAAGTACATAAATACTCTACCTACTAAAAACCACAAGAACATACTTTGTTTTCCTTTTAAGTCTATGCAAATTAGCTTGGCTGATTTTAAAGTATTTTAGAAAAACACATTGTCTTTTTGTCGAGATGTTTTGTCATTATATACTCAGACATTGCATATTTAATATTAATGTGAATACCTTTTTGGTATTCTAAAAATTATCATGTTGATTTATGAAAAACTTTTCCGTGATTTTAAAGACCACCTTTTTAATTCAAATAATTATTTGAATTATAAAACCTGATTGCTTCCTTTAATTTAAAGCTTAATTATATTAATTCTGGTTTTTAAAATTAAATTTTGAATGTTAAATAGATTTATTTGAAAACGTTTCAACTGTTGTCTCATAGTTGACAAAAGCTACTTTTATCATGAGAATAATATATTACCACTAATTCTATCACAACTCCAGAGATGACCTATTGGCACTGAAATATGATATTGGAGTCCCTATTATAATAACAACAAAAGACATTTTAATCTCAGTATATTAAACACTTATCTCAGATGTATATCTCTATTAATATTATAGATATTAAATGAGAATACTTACCTGGGTAATATGAGTTAGCTGTGTTCCCACCCATATCTCATTTTGAGTTGTAGTTTCTATAATCCCCAAGTACTGTGGGAATGTTCCCAGACCAAACTGAGGGTTGGGCTGCTATTTATTGCAGCCTAGTAAGAAGATCCAGATGAACTAGGGAGGAAGAGAGTTTTTATTTTCTGCAACTGGTTATAGGGAGAAGGCCTGAAAATTAATGCCAGACCAACTCAAAATTATGAAGTTTTCCAGAGCTTATAAACCTTCTAAGCTGTATGTCTACATGTTAAGTGTGCATTCATCAAAAGACATAACTGATTAATTTCTTTTAATCTCTAACTAAGGTCTGAGTCCTGAAGACCTTTCTCTGGAGTCTCAGTAAATTTACTTAATCTAAATAGGTCCAGGTGCTGGGGTGATTACCCTTATTTTGTCTCCTGATAAATCACGGAGGTTTGGAAAGTTCCTTCAGACATTCGGTAAACTTGTTTGTGAAGGCCTGGGGAGTTTCTTCAGAGCCAAAATAAAACTTGTTTAATCTTAAATGGGTCCCGTTAAGAATTCCTTCACTATTTTGTCATGCTTTAAGGCCCAGGAAAATCCTAGGCAAAACTCTTGATGGGCTTTTGTTACATCCCAGCCTTTGTATACGGGCACCGGCTTTTAATATTTAACTTAACCACATAAAACAGTTGTTATAGAGGCCTACCTTAGTGAGACCTGGCCTGCCACAGGAAGGACCCAGTGGGAGGTAATTTAATCATGGGGGGCAGTGACCTTCATGATGTTCCTGTGATAGTGAGTCAATTCTCATGAGACTTGATGGTTTTATAAGGGGTCTTTCTCGCTTTGCTTGGCACTTCTTGCTGCCACCATGTGAAGAAGGACATGTTTACTCCCCCTTTCATCATGATTGTAAGTTTCTTGAGGCCTCCCCAGTTCTGCAGAACCGTGTGTGAATTAAAGCTCTTTCCTTATTAGTTACCCAGTCTTGGATATGACTTTACTAGCAGTGTAAGAATGGACTAATACAGTAATTTCAAACTGGTTAGTGGGGTCCTGCTCTGAAGATACCCGAAAATGTGGAAGCAACTTTGAAACTGGTTAACAGGCAGAGGTTGGAACAGTTTGGGGGGCTCAGAATAAGATAGGAAAATGTGGGAATGTTTGGAATGTCCCAGAGACGTGGAAACCTCAGAAGACAGAAAGATGTGGGAAAGTTTGGAACTTCCTAGAGATTGTTGAATGGCTTTGACCAAAATGCTGATAGTGATATGGACAATGATGTCCAGGCTGAGATGGTCTTAAATGTTGATAAGGAACTTTGGAACTTGAGTAAAGATCACTTTTGCTATGCAGAGAGACTAGCGGCATTTTGCCCCTGCCATAGATGTCTATGGAACTTTGAACTAGAGAGAGATGATTTAGGGTATCTGGTGGAAGAAATTTCTAAGTGACAAAGCATTCAAGAGGAAGCATAGCATAAAAGTTTGGATCATTTGCAGCCTGATGATGTGATAATAAAGAAAAACCCATTTTCTGGAATGAAATTCAAGCCAGCTGCAGAAATTTGCATAAATAACAAGGAGCTGAATGTTAAACACCAAGACAATGGGGAAAATGTCCCCAAGGCATGTCAGAGACCTTTGCAGCAGCACCTCCCATCACAGACTTGCAGGACTAGGAATGAAAAATGGTTTTGTGGGCTGGGCCCAGGGCCCCTCTGCTCTGTGCTGCCTCAGGACATGATGCTCTGCATCCCAGCTGCGTCAGCTCTAGCCGTAGTGACAAGGGGTCAAGGTACAGCTAGGGCCATTGCTTCAGAGGGTGCAAGCCCCAAGCCTTGGCAGCTTTCACATGTTGCTGGGCTTAGAGGTGCATATAAGTCAGCAATTGAGGTTGGGGAACCTCTGCCTAGATTTCAGAGAATGTAGGAAATGCCTGCATGTCCAGGCAGAAGTTTTCTACAGGGGTGAGAACTCTCATGGAGAACTTCTGCTAGGACAATGCAGAAGAGAAATGTGAGGTTAGAGCCCCCACGCAGAGTCCCCACTGGGGCACTACCTCGTGGAGCTGTGAGAAGAGTGCCACTATCCTCCAGACCCCAGAATGGCAGATCCACTGACAGTTTGCATTGTGTACCTGGAAAAGCCACATACACTCAAAGCCAGTCCTTGAAAGCAGCTGGGAGGTGGGCCGTACTCTGCAAAGCCACAGGGATGGAGCTGCCCAAGGCTGTCAGAGCACACCTCTGGGATCAGTGTGACCTGGATGTGAGACATGGAACCAAAGGAGATCATTTTGGAACTTTAAAGTTTAATGATTGCTCTGTTGGATTTTGGACTTGCATGGGAACTGTAGCCCCTTTGTTTTGGCCAATTTCTTGCATTTCGAATGGGTGTATTTATTCAATGCCTGTACCCTCTTTGTTTCTAGGAAATAACTAACTTGCTTTTAGTTTTACAGGCTCATAGGTGGAAGGAACTTGCCTTGTCTCAGAAGATACTGGCTTTGGCCTTTTGAGTTAATGCTGGAATGAGTTAAGACTTCAGGGGACTGTTGGAAGGTCATGATTGTGTTTTGAAATGTGAGGATATGAGATTTGGGAGGGGCCAGAGGTGGAGTGATACAGTTTGGCTATGTCCCCACCCAAATTTCATCTGAAATTGTGGTTCCCTTAATCCCCCACATGTCATGGGAGGGACCCATTGGGAAGTAATTTAATCATGGGGGCAGTTATCCTCATGATGTTTTTGTGCTAATGAGTGAGTTCTCCAGAGATCTAATGATTTTAGAAGGGGCTTTCCACCTTTGCTCAGCACTTCTCCTTGCTGCCACCATGTGAAGAAAGACATGCTTGCTTCCCCTTCTGCCATGACAGTTTCCTGAGGCTTCCTCAGCCCTGCAGAAGTGTGTGTCAATTAAACCTCTTTCCTTTATAAGTTGCCCAGTCTCAGGCAGCTCTTAATAGAAGCATGAGAACAGACTAATACACTGGGACAAAGTACCAACAAAGAAAATTTTCCATTTATTCGATGTGATCCTTTCTCATCTTAC
The DNA here is from genome assembly GCA_036589455.1 of Ateles fusciceps. NCBI lineage: Eukaryota > Metazoa > Chordata > Mammalia > Primates > Atelidae > Ateles > Ateles fusciceps. The sequence continues at coordinate 1,743,837 of JAZHEH010000253.1, read as the reverse complement.
CCTTCTGAGTTTCTAAGGACAAGCTATTTTTGTTGTCTAGGTGATGAAAGATACACTGGCCATGATTATTCATACCTCAGGGGAAGGTATATGTTATTTCTTTGGAAAGCTACTATTTCTCTTTTTCTAGTTACCATCTTCTTATTTTTTACAGGTCCACCTGAATTTCTTAAATTTTTTCTCATCTCTCCAATTTTGACAGGATATATATGTATTTTATATATATATATATATATATATATATATACACATGTATGTATATATACTTGCTGTCATACTCTCTGTAGCATTTAAAATATTTTAATATAAATTTTAGTTTTAAAATGTTATAGTATTCATTTATTATAACAATATTATATAATTTTATGTATTATATATCATAATTACATTATCATATTAAACATATATCATTATAATTAGTAGTATAATATTTGTTTAATACCTGTCTCCCATGAAGAAACGTAAGCTTGATGACGGTTGGGATTCTGTCTAGTTTGTTCAGCGTTGTAGGCTTAGCACCCAGCAAAAATTAAAGGCATCGAATGTAGTTAAATCAATGCATAAATGAATGTCCATATAAAGGAATGGATGGATGACTGAACACAAAGCCTCTTTTACACAATTTCCAAAACCTCATTCACAGTGGTCATCTCTGCTGGGGAGGAGTCTCAGTTTCTGTTGTGGTGTGGGCCTACTTCATGTTCACGAGTCAGGCAGCAGTCTGATTTGTTTGAGAACTTTTTATAAATTATATTTACTAAAGATAATAACACAGTCAGAAATGATTTTATAGTTAGGATCTTTTAGTGTCTTAATGTTTCACAAGGCATCTTTGATTTTAGGGAAATAAACAACCTGTCTTCTCACGTCACCTTTGATTTTAGGGAGGTCAAATTCCTGCCGTCAACTGATTCTAGGTCAAATTTGATTCTTATCAGTTCATAGTCTTCAGTTAATTCCTTTTTGGAAATTCTATGCACAGACAAATTAATTCTCTACATAGTCTCTTTGTCACTCAGTAACTTGTTCCTTTCTCTCCTTCAAATTATATCTTTAGACTTAGCTAGTTTGGTAGTCTAATTCCAGTTTTTAAGCTTCATTATAAATGTTATTAGCAAAGACAGTTTTGTAAGCATTATTAAAATTTATCTTATGGTTCAACTGTGTTTTATTGAAATTTGTTTAAGATTACTCAAGATGTCTTAGAATTATCCAACCTTTACTGGAAGAGCAATTCGTTATATTATTATGATTTATTATAATTTTACATAAAATATTTAATGTAGCTTGTTATAATTTACCATTATAACTGTTCCAAAGTATACCCATTACTGTTTGATCCATATTTTCATAGAGCAAGACTGTTCTATGTTCTTCTGCTCTTTAGCTTTTTAATTGCCACATTTCTGTCTCTTTCATGGGTTCCACGTTTTTTATCTCATAGTCTGATACTTTACATGACATAGATACTGAAAAAACTTAATTCCTTACCAGAAATAGTTACTTATGTTATCTCAAGTACAATTTTTAGAACATTTAGCTAAGACCATACATTCAAGTATCATTTCAATCTTGATACACGGGGGTAGATACCTGAAACAGACCAGTTCAAACTTATGCTTACTAGAGATATCTCTGGGAAAAAAATCATAGCATACTCATACAAAAACTCAAGAAAAACCCCACAAATCTTAAATTATTAAACTCTTGACTGACAGCAGAGTGGCAGGGGGATAAATTTCCCAGAATCAGTCTGAATATCATTGAAAGTTTAAAAGTTTATTTTTAAATTGCTTGAACATTTTATCAGAAATGCTACTTTTTTCCAAGAAGGAGATTGTGAATTACATGTCGCATAAATTTTTACTCTAATATTTGGGATATCATTTTTCTTCATAGCTTGTTCTATAGATACTCCAAATGCTGCATTTTCAAAATTTAATTTGTTTTCTCTCATTCATCAATTCAAATCTGTACCTTCTCCTGCATTCCCACTGAAGGCTGTAGCCCATCATTCACCGGGACATCCTAAGTAGAATCTGGGAGTCATTCAGACATTTATTTTCTATCATTTTCCACATGCAAATAATCTCTGCTCCAGTGCATTTATCTCCTAATTTTATTTAATGCACTCATTTTACTCCATTCCTACTATGACTACTCTAGCCCAGACTCTCCACTATCTGTCAGGTGATCCCAGTAGCCTCTTACATGGTCAGTAGCAACATTGCTGTATCTACCCTCTAAAATGTAGTTAGGGCAATCTTACCCTCATTAAATCTTGAAATCTGACCTGTCATGCCCCTGCCCACAGTCACTCTGGGATTCCTATAACTCACATAAAAATTCCAAGTTCCTTAAAAAAAAATCAGAAGATTCATGAAAATTCTACCTTTCTCACTCATATCTTGCCTCTCTTGATTATATATTTTATGATCCCTAATAAAGTATTAAGTTTCTATTGCTATCTACCAAATAACCACCAAGTTATCTGCCTAAAACAACAAACATTATTTCTGTTTGTTGTTTTGGGTCAAAAGTTTGGCAGGTGTGAACTGCGTGCCCCTGCTCAGATTATCATAAGGCTAGCATCAAGGTGTTGGCTGGATTCCTCTCTGGATCCCAGGGTCCTCTTTCAAGCATACATTGTAGGCAGTACTTAATTTCTTGTAGTTGCAGTTTCCATTTTGTTGCTGGCTGTTGTCCAGGGTCTGCTCTCAGCTCCTCCAGGCCCCCTCTTATTTCCCTGCCTTGTGACTATCCCAATAGGCCCTCTCTTACATCAATCATTTTTCCTTCAGGCAGGGCCCAGATTTTTCCCAAAGGATTCACAGGTTAGGTAGGGTATACTCAGATAATATCATTATATTTAACACAAAATCGAGTGATTAATAACCTACTTATAGAAGTAATATCCCATCATGATCACAGTTCTTTCTGGAATCAAGATTTTATTTTAAAATTAAAAAAAAAATTAAAGAATGTATTAGTCCATTTTCATGCTGCTGATAAAGACATACCTGAGACTGTGTAATTTATAAATAAAAAGAGGTTTAATGGACTCACAGTTACCCTGGCTAAGGAGGCTTCACAATCATGGTGGAAGGTGAAAAGGCATGTCTTAAATGGCAGCAGACAAAAGAGAATGAGAGGAAAGCAGAAGGAATTTCCCCTTATAAAACCATCAGATTTCATGAGACTTATTCACTGCCACGAGAACAATATGGGGGAAATCACCCCCATGATTTGATTATCTCCCACTGGGTCCCTCCCACATACTGGAATTATGGGAGCTACAATTCAAGATGAGATTTAGATGGGGACCCAGCCAAACCACATTAGAGACCCTCTTAGAATTTTGCCTATCACCGATATCAGCCAGTTTGGATTTGCTGTGAATATTGATGCGTTTGCTTACGTTATTTCTTCTGACAAGAAATTCCTAACATTTTGCTCCTGGTTAATTCTTATTCGACATTTAAGATATATATTAGGCATAATATTGTACAAAGTACATGTTTTCTCTTCATTCCCAAAGTCAGCTAAGCTTTTCTCTGCTCTGCTGTTACAATATGCTGTGTCTGTAGGTCCCCTAGCATGAGTCATATTAACTTAAGACTGTGTTTATTAGTTTATATTTTAAGGGTAGTGTATTAGTCAGCTCACACTGCCATAACAAAATACTACAGACTAGGTGGCTTAAACAACAGACATTTGTTTTTCTGAAGTTCTTCAGAAGTCTGGAAGTCTGAGATCAGGGTACCAGCATGGTCAGCTTCTGGTGATGCCTATTTCTGGCCTATAGGTTGCTGCCATCTCACTGTATGCTCACATAACCTCTGTATGGAGAGAAGAGAAGAGGGCAGCCAGGTTATCTGGTGTCTTTCTTAGTAGGAGTTCTAATTTCATCATGAAGACCATACCCTCATAATCTCATTTAACCCTAATTATTTCTACAAAGGCCTTATCTCCAAATACAGACACAGTGAAGGTTAGGTCTTCAACTATGAATTTGGGAGAATCTCGAACATTTACTGTCATCTGTCAGAAACATAAGAAATGTATAAATTCTACAATGCCTACTTTGTCGATCATGACCTTTGCATGTAGCCCCCTTGTATATAACATGCCTAATGGCAGTCTTCAGAATATTATTGATTATCTCCAAGCATTATAAAAACCTGGTCTTGGCTGAGCACAGTGGCTCATGCCTGTAACCCCAGCACTTTGGGAGACTGAAGTAGGTGGATCACAAGGTCAAGAGATTGAGACCATCTTGGCCAACATGGTGAAACACAGTCTCTACTAAAAATACAAAAATTAGCTGGGTGTGGTGGTGCATGCCTATAGTCCCAGCTACTCGGGAGGCTGAGGCAGGAGAATTGCTTGAACCTGGGAGGCAGAGGTTGCAGTGAGCTGAGATGGTGTCACTGCACTCCAGCCTGGTGACAGAGCGAGACTCCATGTCAAAAATAAAAGCAAAACAAAACTAAATAAAAACCTGGTCTTATATTTTCCTAGATCACATATTCATTCCGTTTTGCTTATATGATATGCACCAGTGGGTTCCTGGCCCCCAATATCTCTAATCTCTTCTGAGATTATGTCAAAATTACTTCATCAATAACCTACTTGACTGATATCATCTACTGACTTTAAAGTCTTCAGTGGCTCCTCTGAGCCTTAATGCCCTCATCAACTGATCCCAGTGTCTTTCTTGCAGCCCTCTTTTCCTCTGATTCCTGCTTGTTCCTGTCAATCCATCATGGTATCTATGTTTGAGTCAAATATAGCTGCTCATTACTCACTGAGCAAGTTCAACCACCTCCCCCACCCCAACTTTTAAACGTTTCACGTATTTTCTCATCCTTGAAATATTGGTTATCTCGTCCCCACATACTGAACAAATACATTTCAAGTGTTCAGTGACATTTTCCCTGACTAGTCTACCAGAGTTAGATATGTCTTTCTTTATGTTCCTTTAATATTGTGTAGATGTGTAACTTTTGCCACGTTAAATTGTAATGATTTGTTTACTTCCTTGCATCTTTCTCTAGATTGCAAGTTCCCTGAGAAAACCACAGATTATTTTTCTTTATAACTGCTGTGCTCAACACACCGCCTGATTGTTTTTGAGAACAGGAAAAACACAGCTGAGAATAGATTGAAATACAAGTCACGTGTTTTCAACCAAGGCAATGATAAAGCCTGGTTAAAAAAAAATCAATGCCATTGACTTCCCCATTGAAGATTGTCATATGGTAATACATTCTTGTTACATGGGCAAAATATGATTCTTTGAGAAATTCATAATTTCAAAAGGCAGTTTGAATTATTCAGAAAGAAAGAAAGTTAATGAAAGAATCCATATGTAACTCACTCTCACATTTTCAAGCTCACTGTTAGATATGATTTATAGAACTTATTCATGATACACCTCAGTCTTGTTTAGACTGCCTCCACAGCAATCTAGAGACATATATCACAATTTGTTGAGATAGTCCTGCTTCATACATGCTTTTCTAGTATGAATTATTAGTAACATCCCCTTCAATATCAAAAGTATTCTGATTTGGACAATAATTATGCAGTTGCTCTGATTACAAAGAACATTAGTGGTTTAAATAAAGTGTCACACAGACCTTTGAAGGACAGCATTTCAGAAAGGCTGAATAGCCACCATTGATTACTTTGTATTTGTTGAAGATGTTTACTGCCTTTGAAAAGAATGTGAATAGTAGGGTAAGGGAAATTTATAGTTTAGATTCCACTTACATAGTGGAAAGGATGAGCAATTTGACAACTTTGTCACTGCCTTTTTCGTATTTAATCCTTTACAGCCTGAAGTGAGTTTTTTTTTCTCTCTAGTGAAAGCCTTATTAGTGTTCTAATAATAAACCCAAATAAGTTTGTATATCACTCACACACATATATCAGGAGGTGAAAAGAGTTACCTCAGTATTCTGTTAGAGGGAGTACAGTCTTCCACAAGTTTGATAAGTAGACAAAATAACTCAAAGAACTCACTGACAGCTACTATACCCATAAAGGAAAAGTTTATAAATTAAAATCAGGCAAAGGAGGATGAAGTACATAGGGTGAAATCTGAGAAACTACCAAATGTGGAGGTTCCATTGTCCTTTCCCTGTGGAGTTATGAATGGTTTTAGCTGTTGTTACATTGTAATGTATGTTTGTGGCCTCATCTACTGCTAATGGTGGAGTATTCTTGTAAATATAATCTATATTAAGAAATTAATTTACCTACTTTATACAAATCTTAATGAGTGGTGTTTCATGACGTCAAATTTGGAAGTTAAATACATCCTTAATTTGGCATTTTGTAAGTGATTCTGTGCATTTTTGTTTACATTACTAGAAGATCCGAATGTTGTGTTATTTGAATGCTACCCTATAATGTTCCTTGATGTTTTCCAGTGTTTCAATATTTACCATAGTTTATAGTTCTTTGTAAATGCTACAAAATCAATATCTGTTTGTTAAGTATATATTATTTCTATGATAATGGATAGAAAGTATAAAATACTAGATAATCATTTATGATTTGAGGGATTCCTGAGTATTCCTGAGAATTCTGATTTCTTATTCATAAAATCTGAAAAATTTGGAAAGACTAGAATAGATGCAGCTGAATTAGGTAAGGCAAAAATAAGCAGATATTCAAATATATGGAGCCTCAAATATTATGTTAAGGTTATTAAAAGTTGTTATTATCTAAAATAAAATGGGAAAAATTGCCAAATTTTAAATTGGGAAGTACGTGATCAATATATTTTTTAAATGATCACTGATTTCTGTATAAAAATGGTTGAAAGTGTGCAAGAGTTTAAATAGAAAAAAACGACGTGGAAGACTATTTAAGAGATGGTGGCAGTGGAGACAGTGGGAAATGTCCAGATCTGCAGTGTGTTTAGAGGTAGAACAAAAAATATTTGGCGAGGTGTCACAACTGTGCAAAGGGTGGCAAGTAATCTCAGCAAAGAGAATATCGTGTGCTTAGGAAAAGAGTAGACAATGAGTTGTGCTAAATTTCTTTTAAAATTCTTAACCAAATAGTTCAGTGTAATTTTTAATTTCTGTAGTGCGAAAAACATGTATTTATTTATATTCATTTAGTATGCATTTATGAAACACCTTTTAAGAGACAAGCCCTCTGCTAGGGGCTAAAAATTCCAGCATAAGTGATGCCATTCTTCCCTGAAGTAAGTTTTATCAACCTCTGCACCATGACATTTTGGGCTGTATAATTCTTTGTAGTGTGGCTGTCTCAGCATCGTAGGATGTTTAGAAGAGTCCCCTGGTTTCTGTCATTTAATGTCACTAGCATCCCCTTTTCAGTTTTAATAATTAAACATTAAACATTGCTAAACCGCCCTAAATCAAACCACTAAGGGAAAGCATGAGAATAAACAAATTAACAAAGTACTATAACTTGATAATAGCAACTTAAGAAGCCTGCTATGAAAATACAGCTTACTCAAATTGGTAGCAGGCATCACAGAGAACTCAAACATCTGGTGAGGGAAGGGGACATGGTGACAGAGAAATGAGAATGTATCAGTAAGCCAAGACAGAGTGTTTAAGTGACTTGCACGTTAAGAAATTTGGATTTTGTTGTGAAAGCAGTGAGGTGTCATTGAGGGACTCCAAGAAAGAAATTGTACGATCTGATTTGTGTTCTAGAAAGGACAAGTAAGAGTGAAAGCATCAGCTGATAAAGCAGAGAAGGCAATGTGATTATTTAGAGGATATTAAAGAGAGAGACTTGACCCCATTAAACGCAGTGTAAGTGGGGGATGGTGAAATATGGGCAAATTTAAGATAGTCATATCTGGTGGAATTCACAGGAATTTGGTGATGTAGCCATGATGAAAGAGTGGCAAAAAAGTTGAGGTTTCTGGGAAGGATACTAATGATTGGTGGTGTGTCATCCACTTCCTTTTTAAAGAGAGAGAAATGATATGCTCCACAATGTACATATATATACGTATAAGTGAACAAGCATTGAACAAGGATAATCAAGAAACTTTGCTAGACAAAATTTTGTTTGAATTCTTTTTATAATATTCATGTTTCAATTGTAGCTTTAAAAACAAAGCATTTAATTTTAAGTAAGTCCTCAAGATTATCCTCTATACTAGTGATAGTCAAATTTTAATTAAACCAAATTGTATCATTTCATGTGAAGTGATGCTGCTGACATACTTCCAGCATCTTCTCACTTTCAAAAACCATAATTTTACTTAGTCACTAATCAAAGCGGCATTAGTGGGGAATTCTTGGCTTACAGTGTCATAATGCACACGTTCTGCATCATGCTGAGGAATACTAAACAATAGTAACCTTTTGGCTCTTCATTTTGTGAATTTTGTATTACTAATTATAGACAATTTTGATTCTCACATTACTTTAGTTTTTCCTAGCCCTGACAAGCCATGGACCTTGTTATAAAAAGGCCAGAAATATGTATAATGTAAAATAGATTTAAAAAAGAACATGTCTCTGATGAGAGCCTGCATATATCATTTTAGTTAAAATCCTTAGTAGATGAATATTTTGTTTTCCTGGTTCATTTGTTGTTGTTGTTGTTTTTAAGTGGGCTTGCTGACAGACGGCAAATATAATGCATCTTTCCTAAATAGCAAACACCTATATGTCTGGTAGAAGATCTGTATGATACAGAAAATAGTATACAGACACAGTTCTAACTTTCCTAGCTGGGAATTCCATTTGTGTGTGCCTGTGTGAGAGAGAGATGCTCACGCACGCACACACAGACAGACACCAGAGTATCTGTTATAGTATAATCACTCTGAAAGAAAAATGATGGTAGTATTTTATCTTATAAATGTAATGAATGGGTAAGTTTGTTGTGAGGTACACTGGGATGTCATGGAAAGATTTCAGAATAACACAGAATAAAATAATAATATGTTAAGTGGAACAGAGTATACATTAATTTATGATGTATTGAGACACTTCATTAAAAAAGTTTTGGCACTGAAAAATAAATTCTGTACTCTTTTAATTCATTATCATAAGTGGGAAAATATAGATTTTCTTCAGTTAAAAGCTTCAATCTCTATATTTTTAATCATTAAATTTAAACATTCTCATGATAGGTAATACCTTGATTTCTATTTTCATAGCAGGATAGATATTTTATGGGAAAACATTTCTTTGTGTGATACTGTCTTTCTCATTACAGAATATTTAGCAACTATGAACCAAACATTAAACTCTTCTAGCATTTACCCTTTGCATTTGAAACTCAAAAGTAGTCTCATAAATTTCTAAACTTCCCCCAATGGAACAGGATCACCAAACAGATTAAGGTTTATGGATTCCTGTGAATTGTGTTTAACTATATTTTTGGTCTACATCAAATATTCTGTAGTCAAAATGTTATATGAACCATATTTTAAATTCCTGATCATCTAAACTTTTATGCTTTCCACAGAAGATATATATTTTTTCTATATGAAAATTTTTCTTCCTTTTTTTAGTTATTAGTCCGATACATTATCCTGAGTTCTGGAGCAAAATGCAGTGATTTTTATTTTTGGGCATATTGTGTTGGCTGGATACAGAAAAAATAAAGATTTATATTTGGCATTTAAAAATAAAGGAATTTTTCTGTATAAAATTTAAAATGTTTGAAAATGTTTACATCTGGCTTATTCAAAGCATATTCAACTCACTCTTTTAGAGAGCTTTCAACCATATTAACATAGTAAAGATAATTCAGTTCCATTTTTTTTTTTTTAGAAAGAAGGAGGAAAAAAGGATGAAAGAAAGAAAAAGAAGAAAAGAGGGAGAGAGAACGGGAATCTTGCTCTATTGCCCAGGCTAGAATGCAGTCTAGAAATGGGTATTAAAAAGCTCTTTTATACTATTAATTGTGTTATACAATGGAGACAGGAAGGAATAAGGGAGGAAAATAACAAACAGCCAACCAATATTTCATTTAAACCTATGAAATGCTATGCAATTGCTGGGGAGTGATTTACTCCCAACCATGTGGTCACTTTTAGAATAAATGTGATGTGTTACTGAAAAAACATGTATGTTTTGTGGATTTGGAGTAGAGAGTTCTGTAAATGTTTATGAAGTTTACTTGTTCGAGGTCTAAGTTCAAGTCCCGGGGTATCCTTGTTAACCTTCTGTCTCATTAATCTGTCCAATATTGACAATGTAACGTTAAAGTCTCCCACTATTATTGTGTGGGAGTCCAAGTCTCTTTGTAAGTCACCAAGAAGTTGCCCTATGTATCTGGGTGCTCCTGTATTGGGTGCGCATAGACTTAGGGTCGTTAGCTCTTCCCGTTACATTGATCCCTCTACCATTATACAATGTCCTTCTTATCTCTTTTGGTTTCTATTACTTTAAAGTGTATTTTATCAGAGACAAGAATTGCAAGTCCTGCTTTTTTTTTTTTTTTTTTTTGCTCTCCATTTGGTTGGCAAATCTTCCTCCATCCCTTTGTTTTGAGTCTGTATATCCTTGCATGTGAGATGGGTCTGGATGCAGCTTACCAATGGGTTTTTTGGAATGGCTGATACTGGTTGTTCCTTTCTGTATATAGTGTCTCTTTCAGAAGCTCTTGTAAAGCAGGCCTAGTGGTAATGAAATCTCTGAGTACTTGCTTGTTCGTAAAAAATTTTATTTTTCCTTCACTTATGAAACTTAGTTTGGCTGGATATGAAATTCTGGGTTGAAAGTTCTTTTCTTTAAGGATGTTGAATATTGGCCCCCACTCTCTTCTGGCTTGTAGGGTTTCTGCTGAGAGATCAGCTGTGAGTCTGATAGGCTTCCCCTTGTGGGTAACCTGACCTTTCTCTCTAGCTGCCCATAGTATTTTCTCCTTCATTTCAACCCTGATGAATCTAATGATTATGTGCCTTGGGGTTGCTCTTTTTGAGGACTATCTTTGTGGTGTTCTCTGTATTACCTGGAGTTGGGTATTGTCTTGCCTTGCTAGGTTAGGAAAGTTTTCCTGGATAATATCCTGAAAAATATTTTCCAGCTTGGATTCATTCTCTTCGTCACATTCAGGTACACCTATCAAACGTAGATTAGGTCTTTTCACATAGTCCCATATTTCTTGGAGACTTTGCTCATTTCTTTTTACCCTTTTTTCTCTAATCTGGTCTTCTCGTTTTATTTCGTTAAGTTGGTCTTTGACCTCTGAAATCCTTTCTTCTGCTTGATCAATTCGACTGTTAAAACTTGTGCATACTTCGTGAAGTTCTCGTATTGTGTTTTTCAGCTCCATTAATTCACTTATATTCCTTTCTAAATTGTCCATTCTCATTAACATTTCATCAAACCTTTTTTCAAGGTTCTTAGTTTCCTTGCATTGGGCTAGAACATGTTCTTTTAGCTCACAGAAGTTTCTCATTATCCACCTTCTGAAGCCTGATTCTGTTGATTCCTCACATTCATTCTCAATCAGGCCTTGTTCAATTGGTGATGAGGCACTGCAATCCTCTGTAGGAGGAAAGGCATTCTGATTTCTGGTGTTTTCAGCCTTTTTTGGGCTGCCGTTTCTTCCCATCTTTGTGGATTTATTCACCTGTCGTCTGTGTAATTGCTATCTTTCAGATTAGGTCTCTGAGTGGAAGTCCAGCTTGTTGGTGTAAAGTTTTTTCTGTTTCTTAGTTTTCCTTCGGCGGACGCCCTTCCCCCACAGAGCTGGACCTTCCCGGGTTCAGCTGTACTTGCTGTGAAACTCAATCCTCAGCAGTTCCAACTGCTGTTTTTTTTTTTTGTGGGGGGGGGGACCAGCCCTCCTCTGCAGTGACCCACTACACCGGCTGAAACAGCGGTGTTAAGATTCATGGCGCTTTTCTGCCCGGGAATCTCCCGGTCTGGTTCCCCACTTCAGTCTGCTTTTCAATCAGCTGAATGGGAGACTCTGCCTTCCCGGAACTCCAAACGCCAACCAAAAGGGCACTCAGTCCCGTATACTCCAGAGTGAGAACCACCGCACTGGGGCGCCTGCAAAACGGCCGCACCCGCCAAAGAGTCGCGCTGGTGACCCGTGGGTTTCCTCCACCAAGAATCTCTTGGTCCGTGGGCAATAAAAATTCGTCTGAAAATGTGGCGTCCACTCACTCTCTGCACTTTCAGTGGGAGCTACAATCCTGAGCTGCTGCTAATCGGCCATCTTGGATCTCTCTCTAGTTCCATTTTTTTACCAAAAAAAAATTACTTATACTAATTTGTTCATCTGAGAAATGGAGAAAATTCAATAAGTGCTGGTGTACATTTTAAAGCATATTATTGTTTAGTTTATATCTGTATTATAAGAAACTACTAACCCATTTTAAAATTCTTCAACCAAAACCTAAAATGCAATTATGTATATATATATATATATTTAAAAAAAAATTCTTCAACCAAACTGCATGACTCTATGATAGTTCTCATAGAAATTAATGGAAACCTTGGTTCTATAATTGTTTCTTGTACAGATGCTAAACAGAGTGAAAAGCCTGAAATGATCATGGTATTTTCAACAGGGCAAAAAGCATAATTTTCTTACAAATTTGAGTTTTCTCTGCCATGTAGTGGGATATGTTAGTAGTGTTAAACATATCAATATTTGCAAATGCCAAATCTATGTCATGCAGGTACCTCTCTTCCACATTTTGCTTTGTCAGAATTTCATTCTTATGAATCTGTAAATATCCATAAATTGTTGATACTATCCATTAGTGAAATTAGCTATTGAATATACACACAGTGTTAGATCTCTAAAATGAGAAAAGCTTTTTATTCTCTAAGTGACATTGTTTGTCTATTCATAGATGTAGGACAAACTAAAATACCAACGAAGGTGAACTTGGTTGATCCTGGCTGCAGAAGCCCATTTAAACCATAATGGGGAACATAATGAATGCTGGCAGGTTGCTACCAGGATCCTGCCTGCTATGTCACTTGAGTGTATGGATCCAAATTCTTCCATATTTTGTAAACTATTAAGAAAAGCCAGGAATTCATTTAGATTAGGTATAGCTATGTTTAAACAATAAAATCAGCTTCACAGTAGTTTGAAAAACTGTTTCTCTCAGTAAAGCTAGAGAATCCAGGGAGGCACATGGTTATTTGTGACCTAGTTCCTCTTGACATTCGAGTCTACCATTTTAGCATTTGGTGTCCATATTTTAAGGCCTTTTTATTTTCTAATGTGCAACTGGAGCTCGGTCTGGAATAACATTATTTCAAGCACTAAAATGAATAATGTTGGGAGAAAAAAAAGCATTGTCAGCAGTTTGTACTTTTTAGGAACTTTTCTGAGATTCTGAGTCATAAGCATTTACATCCACTGGTGACTGCTAGCTAAGAAATATGCTGTTTTTCTGGACATGTTACTACCAGAACATAGCTGTGGGTCTATATTTAAGTAGATTTGTAGAGTGTTGAATGAAATTCATGTTATTTCATCTCTTTGTCTGCTTTAGTCTTGTGTTTCAATGATCCTATAAGCTCTAATGCTTATTGAACACAATCCTTTTGACCAAGGGTGTGGTTTTGTTTGTACCTCCTTGTCATTTTATCTGAAAGCATCATGGTTTTCTAGTCAAATGCTAGTGTTAATTCTGCCTTCTGATTTTTCCTTGTATTCTCCTTTTATTCTGAAAAGACTACTTGACTGCAGCCTAATGCTACTCTGTGTCACAGCAGAATGAGTGCTGTACTGAAAAAGCATTTCCATTGGCCACACATAAGGAGATGTTAATTCTGGCTTTTATAATTATCATACCAAATTTTAAAAAGCTAATTTAAAATTAGGCATATCTAATGATAAGCATTTTTTTCTCTATTCTCCCTTTATGTAGGCTGGAATATATGTTTTTTTCTTGTATTTATTTACCTTCTAAAACATGAAATCCTTACTTTTCATATTTTAAAATGTCCATAAATGTTGTATGAAGAAATAGTGGCATATGCTTCCGTAGGTTATGGGAAGAATGCAAAGTGTTAACCCCCTTCAGAACTGGCTGTGGAAGCCCATTTAGAGCTGTGCTGTTATAAATTCTAGTAACAGTGAACCTACTATGTTTTACTAAGAAATAGACATTAGCTTCCCCTGTGCCTAGAGTCTCTAATAGCCTTTGATCTTTCCTAAAAGACTAATAGGGAGTACATTGTCAACCCAGGCAGAAACAGATTTATATCCTTAACTTTAACTTCTTTCTGGAACTCTCTATCATATGAGTTTGGATTCATTTACCAAAAGATACTTCAAAAAATTAACATTTTAAATTAATACTTCATGTTCACCTTTACTTCCTTACTGACCCACTTCCCACTCTTACTGTAGCCTAGTATCTATTGCAAACTATTGGAAAATTATAAATTTAAAATAGGTTAAATTAAGTGGCTCATGAAAATAAAAACAGAGAAATTTGATTTTGGTGTGCTTTTGTTAAAAATGAGGAATTTGCGCTGGGCGCGGTGGCTCACGCTTATAATTCCAGCACTTTGGGAGGCTGAGGCAGGCAGATCACGAGGTCAGGAGATTTAGACCATCCTGGCCAGCATGGTGAGCCCCATCTTTACTAAAATATAAAAAATTAGCTGGGTGTGGTGGCGCACACCTGTAGTCCCAGTTACTTGGGAGGCTGAGGCTGAGGAATCACTTGAACCTGGGAGGTGGAGGTTGCAGTAAACCAAGACCCGCCACTGCACTCCAGCCTGGTGACAGAGTAAGACTCCATCTCAAAAAAAAATAAATAAATAAAAAATAAGAAGAATAAGAAAAATAAGTAATAATGAAAATGAGGAATTTGAACCAGCCACAAAGTAAGCTCTAGACTAAGGCAGCAGTCATTTTCTGCTGTCAGTTGTCCTTCAAATGTCAAACGTATCAGAACTTAGCAGAACTGCCTATGGTGTTTAATTTATGATTATCCATGCACTGGCCAGTCAGCATACCACCTCGTCAAAGTATGCCTTCGTAAGCTCAGTTATTACGTTTTATGAACTCAATGTATAAGTTCCTCATCATTTCTTTAGTATGCCTCAGTATAAGAATAAACAAAAACTGGCCGGGCACAGTGACTCACGCCTGTAATCCCAGCACTTTGGGAGGCCAAGGGAGGTGGATCACCTGAGGTCGGGAGTTTGAGACCAGCCTGGCCTAGATGGTGAAACTCCATCTCTACTAAAAATGCAAAATTTAGCCAGATGCAGTGGCACATACCTGTAATCCCAGCTACTCAGGAGGCTGAGGCAGGAGAATACCCTGAACCAGGGAGGCAGAGGTTGCAGTGATCCGAGATCACTTCATTGCATTCCAGGCAGGGCAACAAGGACGAAACTCTGTCTTGAGGAGGGGAAAATAAAAAGAATAAACAAAAATTAAGATAAACTGGTATTTACTGAAGAATAAGTTGTGTTGTGTTATAGAATAAGTGCCCATTTTCATCTACAGAGGGCAGTGAATTTTACACTGGATTAAATAAAAGTTGATCCTAAGTAGCTGTGTTAAATGAGATTAGTGTGAACTCTGAAGAAGTGTGTCTGCTATACCTGAATAAATACAAATAGCCTAACCTGGATATGTAAAGGCAAAAGCTAAATATGCACCTATAATCTAATAATACACCGGGGCAGTGCAAATCAAAATAGTAGACTCTTTGGAAGATGTAAAAATGCTTAGTATATTTTCAGGTTCATTGAGGTCACAAAATATGTAGCCATAGTGAGACATTGTTAACAGAGCCATAATCTGTGCATAAATTAAAATTATTTATACGACCATTCAGATAGGATAATTTTGGACATATAGGCACAGACAGAAACAAACTGACTTTAAGAAGTTGTGAGTTTTTTATTTATTTCATGTAAAGGATCTGACCACAGACCTGAATTATTTGGAGAGGACTAGCTTTCTCTTCAGATATGTTAGGTACTAATAGAACATTTTGACATTAATCAAATAGTACTTATTGGTTGAATTCACACAGAGAGAGCACTCCACTCAATTTACAGAGTTCAAAGCATATGGCCCAAACATTTATAAGGTCTTGAGGCCGAAAAGGACTAAGGCAATAATATCTCAGGTAAAAACCTTGTATTTTATTTTACTTTCTAAATTTTAGGTCCATGGGGAGTAATTTCTTTCCTCTCTGAATGTAGTCTTTCAGAATAGCTATTTCTGTTTTATCTGTTGAACAAAAGCTTCTCTTCCCTATTAGAATTTTATCAAAGGCTCTATAAAGGAAAAGTGAAGTGAGTAATATTTTGCATATGCTTCCTAGCTTTAAGTCTGTAGTTTGTTCTGCTCCATTTTCTGTATTTCTGTTTCAACTTATGCTGCTACTTATGATTGCATTTCTATTTTTCATAGAAAATATTCAATGCATAACCTCATTCTTTACTTTCTTTGTGATCTAGCTACTTGGCCACCTACCGTATAGGATAAAGGGAACGTTTTTCTTTATTTATGTTAGCTCTTTCATTGGTAATTGAAAAATTGTAAGTATCAGAAAAGAAATAAAGCAAGTTCTATTCCAAGCCTCTAGTCATCTTATGAGTCATGGATGCAAGACTTCAATGATCCTTATGTTTATTGGAGGAAAAAAAATAATATAAATTTATAGCATTATCAAGTACAATGAGAAATTCACTGTATTTTATGCCAATGTCTGGAAATTGTGATTTTGGGAAAAATCAGTATTTCTGCAGTTGTTTTTAAGCAAGTATTTACTGAATGCCCATTACATGCAAAAAACATGGCAAGCAGAAGTGAAAGACAAACTTTCCAGAAGTTCATAGATTAGTAGGAGGTATACTTATGAACATGTTCTGTTTATCTCTAATGGCAAATTATCATCCAGTGTTATCTCAAAACAATTTCATAATCTTTTCGTTGATTTTGATTCTGTTCCTTGTTGGTTAAAGGAACACACACGCACATACACACACACACACACACACACACACACACATACACACACACACAGATACACCTTTCAGAATATTGAATTTAAATCTTGACTCTCAAGGATATGGAAGAAGACACAACTTCTAGCACATACATAAATTAAGAAGATTCAGATGAAGGGATGATCATGAAAGTTGGAAAAATAATTTTTCTCCACCCTTAAGCTAATTTAATACATATAATTTCTTGTTTTCTAAAATTTAGCATTAATTTCAGCTACCTTAAAAATTATAGTTATAAGTGCTTTCGATGTTGGCCTCCATTTCAGTATCATACCATCTCTCCATCTTTTTTTCTTTATTTTTCCTTTCCATGCCTGCATGGCATGGGATAATTTGCAATTTTAATTTCTGTTTTATACCCAGAATGGGTGCTCAATAATTGCTTTTAAATAAGTGAAAGCAACGGATATACTCAGGAAGCTGAAATAGTATAGCATATAGGCTAAGAGGTGAGTTAGGCAGACAAGATTCAAAATCCTGGATAAACAGATTAGTCCATTAAAGCGTCAATCTCCTTAGATATAAAATTCCAATTTTACATGATGTTTGTGAAGATTAAGAATTACAGTGTCGGCCTGGCATGGTGGCTCACGCCTGTAATCCCAGCCCTCTGGGAGGCCGAGGCAGGTGGATCATGATGTCAGGAGATCGAAAGCATACTGGCCAACATGGTGAAACCTCGTCTCTATTAAAATACAAAAAAATTATCCGGGCATGGTGTCACGTGCCTGTAGTCCCAGCTACTTGGGAGGCTGAGGCAGGGGAATCCCTTGAACCCGGGAAACAGAGGTGGCAGTGAGCCGAGATCCTGTCACTGCACTCCAGCCTGGCAACAGAGCAAGACTCCGTCTCAAAAAAAAAAAAAAAAAAATTATAGTGTCTATAAGCCTTTGACAAATAGCATCACTCAAATGATAACTATTATTATGGTAACTTCTACTGACTTTGTGTGTGTGTGAGAGGTGTTACTGTTGTATATACATGTTTTCCTGTCTTCCATATGCTATGTTCTTACTACTGCTTGATTCTAAAAATCATTTAATGAATCATATTTATTGAGCGGCTTCTGAGTACTAGTTACTAAGAAAACAACCATAAAAATACAGGACACTTTCTATCCTTAAGGTATTCACTTTTTCTTGTGGAAGATATCCAAGTAAACAGAAAATAATAAAACTGTGGCAAATGCTGTGATATGAGACTATGCAAAAAGTTTTGGTTAATCAAGGAGATGTAAGTATCCTAGTCTGGGGCATTTCAGAGATTACTTTTAGGGAGGATAAAATCTAAACTGAGCACTGAAGAATGAAGGCAGTTTGTTGGCAGAACAAGGGTGAAAAATAAAAATGCATATTCTAAGGAAAGGAAGCACTGTGTATTATAAAAATGATCTAAATTAAGAGAGATTACCTAGATTTCTCAGATTCATTGCAGCCACAGTTAGGTAGATACTGACAAGAAATGCACATCATTTGGCAAGGAATAAGCACAGGAACACTCATGACCTAAGGGTTTTTAAAAAAGGAAAAGATTGAGAGGAAAATAACACAGAAATACCAAAGATAAAAGAAATATATTATTATTTAAAGAGAAAAAAGTGTAGCAATTTCTTGCATGCATCTAACTATACATTAAACAGAGCACTTGCCTTCAGTTTAGCAGCCTATTGCCATAACTTTAAGTGTTCCCAATATTTTCCTATATTAGTTACAATTCATATATGAGTAAATCTGCACTTTTTTTGATTATATATTTTGGCAGTCTCCTCTTACCTTTTAACTGAAATAAGGCTTTTGCAGGTTTTTTTTGATATATTTAAGTGTCTTTATAAAATTATTTTATGTTTAATAATTTTTCTACACTTGATGATTATTTTTTTTTTATTGCATTTTAGGTTTGGGGGTACATGTGCAGAACATGCAAGATTGTTGCATAGGTACACACATGGCAGTGTGATTTGCTGCCTTCCTCCCCATCACCCGTATCTGGCATTTCTCCCCATGCTATCCCTCCCCAACTTCCCACCTCCCACTGCCCCTCCCCTTTTTCCCCCCGACAGACCCCAGTGTGTGATGCTCCCCCTCCCTGTGTCCATGTGTTCGCATTGTTCAACACCCGCCTATGAGTGAGAATGTGCGGTGTTTGATTTTCTGTTCTTGTGTCAGTTTGCTGAGAATGATGGTTTCCAGGTTCATCCATGTCCCTACAAAGGACACAAACTCATCGTTTTTGATGGCTGCATAATATTCCATGGATGATTATTCTTAAAATATCTGTACTTGCCTTTGCAAACGTATTAAAATGATAGACCTGCTAGAAATGCTACATTTTCTTAGCCATTTTACTTTCTAATGTCTGATACTCTAAAATGTCACTATTTTCCATTTTATCTAATCTTTCACTTATGCAGGTTGTAATTATTATAATTTATTTAAATATGGACATTTAAAAATTAAACTGACTAAGCTATCTTTATTTTGATTATTTACAGAGAAGATACATCTTTCTATGTTTAGAATAAATTTTAGGACTGAAAGATAATTGACAATGATTTACAATGAATTTTTTAAAGAGAAAAAGACTTTTAACATAGATTATCTTTCCCCTGTTTACTGTTTAAGAAGACAGTTGATAAAGTGTTCCACCTATTTTAATGATTATTTTTTTTTCTGAAGGTAACTGACTAGTTAATTTAGTTCTTTTCATGACAGATTTTTCAAGTTAGGCTAGCTAGTTTTAGTAATAATCTTCTAAACAATTTGACATGAACATTTTGCATAATGTTTTCATGTTTTCCTAATTCTAATATTAATACTTTCTATTTTAGTCCATATAACAATATGATGAAATATATATATATATATGACTAACATTACTAGTAATATTGTATTTCCAAACAAATATGGATTAAAAGGATATAAAGAAAGAAGAAAGGAAGAAGGAAGAAATGTTTAGAGAATCTGATTCCAGTGTTCTTCCTGATTCTAGGTCTTGGTTTCACTTCAATTCTGAGCTGTGAACTTTTGCTTCATTTCATGGGCAAATTTTTTTTTAACTTTAAATAATCTGGAGTTAGAGCTTTCAAATCCCTTTCCAGAGAAAATCTAGGTGTCTCTTTTCTGGAAAGATTAAAATGCACAACTGGTTATGAGTGGTGTAGAGACAACTAGAGTTATTGAGGTCTTTTTCAGACCTCTAAGTCTCAATATTTGCAACTTTTACAGTAGATCTGATATTAAACGGTATGCATACATGAATGAGGATCCTGACTAAATTACTTTGCAGGTTAATGGATTTAATAAAGTGGTCTGAAATTTATGCCATGACTTTAAAATTTATGAATCATTTATGACAGTTTTTCTGACAATGTACGTAATATATATTCAATACAATTATATTAAAGCCAATTATATAGTTCTCACAGTGCTCACTACTTCTGCTTTAAGCTAGTGTTCATCATTGTGCAGTAATAATCTCTTCTGAATGTCTATTCCCTAAGGTCATTGATGGCATATAGGTTAAAATAATGTTAAATTGTTCAAATATTTGAACTTTATACTATGACTAGCAATAATTTAATACTGTGTTTACTGCTATCATTATTGAGCTAGATTATTTATTATCTTAAACTTTTCAACGACTTCTTAGCTAAGAGATTCAAGCATGATTGACTATCAGTGAACATTTGATATTATGCACATTCTTTCCTTTGTAGTCTTATTCTTGTCAGATTTTTCAAGATGAATAGAAGAAGAAATCATGATTATCAGGAAAAGTGTTCTCTAAGAATGTCATGATGATGACATTCATTTTTTAGTAATGATTCAGAGCTATATTGAGTAGAAAATTGTGAACTGAAAGTAGTAATAGACAATCAAATCTTTACTACTTGTATTTGCTCTGAAAGGTTTACAGATGGTACTGTTGGTGGTCAATTTAGCAATCACAGTTGAGGTAGAGCTCTGCAGTGTCAAACTGGTTGGGCAATAAACAAGTTTAGTACTTTCTAACTATTTGACCTTAGAGAATTTACTCAGCTTTTCTCTATCTCTTCACTCAGCTCAAAATTGAGAATATTAAAGTAACAAACTCAAATGGGAGTTTGTTACTTTAATATTAAACAGTTGGCACAGTTCGTAGCATAAAAACTTCTCACAAAATTAGTTACTATCTAATGATATTTCAAAAAAATATCTTCTTTTTTATATTAGAAATAAAAATTATTTTCTATCGAAATTAAAGGACAATACGTTTTATTTTGGTGAATCAACATGGTTTGTTTTTATCATATATATGCTATATAGCTCTCCGGTGATATTTATTTTTTGTATTTTTTGTATATTTTGTCATGAGCACAAGGTCAATCATGATACTGTGTATAATGCTGCTGTCTGCTTTGTCCTCATATTATGAATAAATTATGACAGTAAAATGCTTCAGAAGACATTTTTTTTTTGGGTAATATGGACTTAGGAGCAAATCTATAGGAATAAGCTTGTGACTACAGATATTTATAAGAAGAAATCTACTTGCTGTTTGATATCTGAATATAATACATCCCATTTCATTTTTAGGTAAAAATAATTTTATTATGATTCCTTGACCTCATTAGTGTAATTGAAGGACATACAGAAGCACTTTATTGATTGATAGAAGACCCCCTCTCCCTGGTCAATGTTGTCAGTTTTCTTTAACACCTCTAACAAGTTAGATACTGAATATAATAATAATAATAGTAGTGATGGTTTTATTATTGTAATGATAATAATAAAAGTAAATATGACGGTTGAGCATCTATGTACCAGGCATGGAAATATGCACACCATTTATATATCATCCTTGCTTTATAATAGCTGTGCAGAATGCTTATTATTTTCCAGTTTTACAATTAAGTAAGCTGAGTTTTAGAAGGTTAACTGACTTTCCCAAGTAGCTCACCATAGTGCATAGCAGAATTAAGATTCAAAATCAGGCTGATTTGGTTTTGTTTTACTATACTGTGCAAAGTTTCTGCTTTTATTCATCTGTATCCTTAACTTCTCTCTCAAATTCCAGCCTTAAACATCCACCTTCTTCCAACTACATCTGCCACAGAAATGTAAATATTTACCTCTTCAAATCTATGTCATTTTATTTTTCTGTCAACTTTCTAATTCACTCTTCCTCCGTTCCCAAAATCTAACTCTTAGTGGTTCTTCCTCATCATACATGTGGCAGTTTCCCCTCAGTTTAGTAAACCAATAATTGATACATCCACCTGTTCATCTTAACTTCAACCTGCACCTTGATTGATGACAGATTTTTTTCCAAGATACATTTAAAGACCATGTCACAGCTCTGTTTAAAGAGCTACCATAGTTCTTTGAATCCTATTGAATGAAGTCTGCCTCCTTAAACTTATATTCAAAACTTTTCATCACTTGATCTTAACACAGTTTTCTGTCTTCAACCCATAAGAAAATTCTATATTTATTCTAGGCTCCAGCTAAATACAATTATTTATCATTTAAGATATACTTCATATGTTTTAATATCTATATTTATTCATTTTAACCCTAAATACATACATGTGGTTTATGTAGCAGAGATCAGAAGTATTGTTACTTACAATAATCATGTTTATTTCCTTTTGCTCAACCCTTAGATTGACATCATAAAGGGAGATGTCTTCAAGATAATAATCCCAAAATTATGAATCTGGAAGTTTATGTAGCTACATACATGCTGCCCAGTTGCCAATACAAGCCCTCATGAGAGAGGGAGAAACTCTTATATCCTTAATATGAGCAACTTAGTTGGAATGATACATATGAAAGATAAAGGGGGCAAGTGCCTACCTAAAATAAAATACTTGATCACAGAGAGACATGTTTTAGTCCTCTTTGTAAAATAACAGAAGACTCCAGGTTAAATATCAGTAGGATATGAAGAACAAATGGGCCTGGAGAAAAACATTCAGGATCTTTATAACACATCATTTTTTTTTTCACAGAAAGCCCTAAATATGAATATGTAAGCAGAATAATAGTCCCGAAAATGTCGACATTTTAATTCCTGAAACTATGAATATGCTAGGTTACATGGTAAAGTTGGGGATGGAATTAAGTTTACTAATCCAAAAAAAACTTTATGATAGTCTCCTTAATGGGGGACTATTCTCGATTGTCCAGGTGACCTAGACATTATCACAGAATTCTTATAAGTAGAAATGGGAGGCAGAAGACAGAGAACCAGAGAAATGGAAGATTGAGAAAAAGATCCATCCTGACTTTGCTGACTTTGAAGTTATAGGAATAGGGTCACATGCCAAGGAATGTGGGGTGCTCTAGAAACTGCAAAAAAAAAACTCCACAAAAATAGGGCCTCCACTATGGTGCACAGGAAGAACTCAGTCTTGCCGACATTTTTTGATTATAGCCTAGTGACACCCATTGGACTTGTGACTTGCAAAACTTTAAGATAATTTTGTAGCGTTTTAAACCACTAAATTAGTGATAATTTGTTATGCAGAAACAGGAAATGAATACAATGCAGAAACATGAAAGTATTAGTATTGCTTTCTGATAATGTCACACCCATATGTGTGTTTGTGTCTGTATTTTTTTTACATCTGTGTATTTGTGTGTATGCATGTGATTTTTTTCTTCAATTATGGAACTTTGCTATTCCTGCCTTTTTCCCATCTCTATAACCATCTCCAAATAATTTGTAAAGCCCGGTCAAAAGTTAACTGTTACAAATCTAGAGTAATGGTTTTCTTCTGTAAATATATGTGTGGTCTTTATTTATAGATCATGCTTTTGTTGTTGTTGTGGCCATTAGAAGTATTATGCTATATGTGCTCATGAAATGGGTAGCATTAATTTTACATTGAAAATAAAATTGAGGTTTGAAGTGCTTTGTGCCAGGAACACACACTGAAAGAAAAATGCATTTTAAAGCTCTTGTGCAAATAAAACACGATAAATATATGAGACATTAAAGATCATATGTTATCATGTATAATAAAAGTAGTTAGAGATTTTATACTAACCAAGCATGAAATACATTAAAAGAGATGCTTTATTTGTCCTATTATGTTTTGGTTTCTTTGCTGACATTTCTGGAGGTGTGTCCTCCATAGGGTTAGCATGAAAAAAGGTAGAGGTGTTTGTTTAATCAATGTGAAAAACAAAAATTACTAACTAGTGGCTGGTTGCTTTTCTGTAAAGTGTGATGGTAATGGATCTTCTAAATTCTAGATGACTGGTCCACAGATTTCACTTTAAACTGCTGAAGCCCAGCACTTACCTCAAACAGATAATGAGTGCTAGTCTTTCCCTTTGTCCCTAACATCATGTTCTACTCAACAGAGTATAAACTGCACAAGAGCAGAAATGTTTGTCTTTCCTGTTAACTGATACATCTTTAAGCCTTAAAAAGTATTTCTTGAAAAAAAAGAATGAGTATCGGACAAATTTGTTGTTTATATCCACTCACGTGGAGTATTCTTTATATCAGAATCCAGGTACTCTTGATCCTCTTTTAGAGAATAAGGATTGAGCTAAGGACCAAGTACTTAGCATTGAGAAGTGTGGCTGACATTACATTACACAGATTTTTTTTTCTTTTTGATAGTGCCTATAAGATTCTGTTTTCTCATCCATAAGAAAGGGTCTATTCTAGTATGCATGTATAGAAAGTAATTAAGAACTTGCATGGTGTTACTCATTATAGCCACTGAAGTTCCAGTAAACAGTCTTTTATTTTTCAAATGTGGGTGTCAGGAACACAGACTTATTGGTCAATCTGAAATGTTAGAAAGATTGGGATAAATTGCTCGTAATTCCAAATATATTAAACTATCTCCTCTTGAGTTCAGGGACCCATAATAAACCCACGGAGAGGTAAATCAGTCAATAAGAAGGAAGAGTATATACTGAGTTATACCCAAAAAGAGTGTCATAAAAGATTATGTACTGCAACAGAGTCTTCAAAGATTTGATTGTGAGGTGAAAACTAAGAGATTTCAGATGAGCAGCTCAAAGAAGGTTTTGAAGCCTCACGCAGTTTAGCAAATGTCTCTTGGGGAATGTCCTCCACTTTTCTATTCCTTGATTACTTTTCACCTCAATAAAATCACTACCTGTTTGTTGTCAGCAGATAACCAGAGGTCATTTGAGATTCCTATGATAGATTGGATTGAAAGCTTTTCTTATCTAGGGATTTTATTTATCTTTGATTTCCCCACATTGTACAGACTCAATATATAAGATATTATGAGTCACTTTTAAGTGTGGCTATAGAAATAGCCATTTTTACTTTCCTCTTTTTGGTTCTCAGACATAGTAAGTCTAATCAATCAAATTTCACTAGTGTTGTCATAAGGCACCTGTCTAATAAATTGTACAAATGGACATAGAAGTCTAGTTGAAAATGTATGTCTTTTGACAGAAGAATAAATCAACGTCTTTTGCTATCTTACATTACAATTCACAAATAAAATCAGGACAATGTCTATAAAGTATTGATCTACTGTGTGTCTCAGCTAAGCAAAAAATAGTCACTTTTGAAAATAAGATATGAAGAACTAAAAACACACCCATAGGATGACAGAAACAAATGCCTAAATGAATTATATTTTTAGAAAAAGGATTTGGCTCATTTTAATATTTTTTCAAAAGTATGGGAGGCGGTTGGCAGCTGGGCAATACTAGAGGATCCACATGAATAACACTGTATAAGCCACTCTGAATGAAATAGTTACCCAAGGAATATGTCCGCAATTACTTCTGTTTGGACAGAAAAAGAAGAGCTCCTCTTCACCGATTTTCATTTACTGTTTTAATGTAATTTATCTGCCTGACCTTCAATTACATTTAAGCATTGATTTCTGAGCAACCTACTTATTTTCTTCTAGGTCACTAACACAGTGAATTGAGATGTGATTCTAGTGTAGCTTGTACAGATATTATTGAAAGATGTGTGAGAGTTTCCCAGTGTTATCAGGGTTTCTACCAGCCACAAAGGGAAAAATCTTACTTTGTTTTTTCCAGTCTAGGATTACAATCCTCTTTCAAAGATATTCTTGATTTTAATGAAGCTTTAGGGCTATCTGCAGTGCAGCTGCCGCTTTGCAGAGTATCCTGTGAAGCTTTAAGAGCAACACTGACAAAGCAGATTAACTATTTTTGTGAAGCTTTTGAAAGCCCACTGTCCTAGAGAGAGTAAGGCAAATTGGCTTGTTGCTGAGCATTCTTTCAAGATTATGGGCCTGCTGCCTAGTTTCGGAACTGAAAAATCTTTTTTTTCTTCCACATTCATGATCAGCTATACTCTGCCTCTGAAGGGAAAGCAAACTTTCTTATATATACTTGCTTACACCATCACACCTTGTAACTATCCATAAGAAACATTCCCTTTTACTGACAAGAATATATTGCTAACTATGTTTTTAGTCCTTTGTGAAATGAAGGTGCTATGTGATAGCTTTTCTTAATTAAAGCTCTTTACTAACCATTTCTAAGTCTAAAATTACATTACCTTACGTTAAAATTCAATTAACTGTCATTATTTCTACAGAGGTCTTGGATAGCATTTATAAGATAGTACAGGTAAGCAAGACACGGCCTACCAGGGAAAAAATACTACGACAGCAATTATGCTATAAACTGATAGACAAAAGCAAGTATATGTCTAAAATTTGTTCCGTGTGTTTCAGTTAAACATCACTTCTGTTTTGATATGCATCTTTTGTTTTCTTCCCATATTCTGGTCTGCAAATATTTCTTAATAAAATGTATGCACATACAATAACTAATAGCAGTGCTGGTACAAATAAATTATTTTTTCTTCTGGACAATTGGAGTGGAAATGATAAATAGGCCTTAGATTACTATATACTTAAAATTTACCTCTTCAACCTAGAGTCTACGTAGAGTATTCAGACAAATAAAAACTTTACATTTCAATATCCAAGACATAAAGTCCTTTATTTTCTTAAGTAACCCTTAACTCTATTAAAACATAAACAAAATGACATGTTACTTCTAAAGCTAGGCTTAGACAGTCTGCTTTTTCTGGTTTTCTACTAACCTTAGATACCACAGCAAAAGAAAAGATGTCATTCACATTGCACTCTGAGGTTTGATTTCTTGAAAGCTTCCTCAGTTGCTTAAATTACTAAAATGTCAAGTTTAGATTTGCAGCATTTTTCCTAGATATCAGATCAAGTTTGTTATCCTTGAATAATTGGACTGGGGCAGGGTGTATTATGTAGACTAAATGGAATAACTCCACTTCAGGTTGTTAAAGCACAGTTGTAGAAATTAAGTTAACACTAAGCAAAACCTTTTGCATATGTGGCAGGATCTATTTCATGTGAAAGTATGACCAGAGGTAGACACTATTATAGTTTTAAAAACACATATCATCATCAACAACAACAACAAAACCCAAGCATGGCCTTAGATGGTATCTAAGTCCCTGTCTATATTAGTCTGGATTCTCTAGACGAACAGGACTAACAGGATAGGTGTATATATGAAAGGAAATTTATTAAGAAGAATTGACTCACACCATCACAAGGTGAAGTTCCACCATGGGCCATCTGCAAGCTTAGGAGCAAAGAAGCCAGTCTGAGTCCTAGAACCTCAAAAGTAGGGAATCTGACAGCAAAGCCCTCAGTCTGTGGCTGAAGCCCTGAGAGCCCCTGGCAAACACCTGGTATAGGTGCAAGAGTCCAAAAGCTAAAGAATTTGGAGTTTGATGTTTGAGGGCAGGAAGCATCCAGCACAGGAGAAAGATGGAGGCCAGAAGACTCAGACCAGTCTAGACCTTCCATGTTCCTCTGCCTGCTTTTATCCTAGCCATGCTGACAGCTGATTAGATGGTGCACACCCCAGACTGAGGGTGGGTTTACCTCTCCCAGTCCAGTGACTGAAATGTTAATTCCCTTTGGTAACACCCTCACAGACAAAATTAGAAACAATACTTTGGATCCTTCAGTCCAATCGATTTGACACTCAATATTAACCATCACAGTGTCCAAATCCAAAGTCAACAGAAGGCAACATAGATAACAAGGCATAGGGAACTGGAGGGCACTACTCAGTTTACATTAGTTTCTTTTCTGAGAGTAGGAGTGGGGTACACAGAAAATTTGATTTCCTTTAATTATCTAGTTATCTACCATGTAGGTATACAGTCTTTAGTATTAAACATACTCTCAACATCAAACATACGGTCTGTGTTGACTGATTTTCTCATTTGGATCTTTCTCTCTTTCCAAGAAGCCTTACTTTAGTATTATATAATATTGTATGTAGCTGTTATTTTTTTATGATATTCATTAAATTCTAAAGTTATTTCACCAAATATTTGTAAGTATTCTTGGTGGGTATCTTTATAAAGTCAGGAAGGAAGGAAGGGAAGAAGGAAAGAAGGAAGGAGAGAAGGAGGGGGAGAAAGGGTGGGAGGGAGGGAGGGGAGGAGGGAAAGATGACAAGAAGGAAGGAGATTGTGTGATTTTTCAATTTACTAGAATATTACTTAGTATTCACTTTAAGAAATTGAGCCATATATTCTGTAGAAAGAGCACATTTTGTAGTGCTAGTTGCTTACTATTTTGTCTATACCAGTTTTCATTTACACCTATACTTTCAGGAACTCATTCTCCCTGTGTAAATAACATTTACACCTATACTTTCAGGAACTCATTCTCTCTGTGTAAGTAACTTACACAGTGCTATTTGTCCTGAGTTAAAAATCTCACTAGAGGTCAGTGGGCTTTGATAAGATTTACATTTTCTTGAGTGGAAGAATAGGCATTTAGCTTGATTTTGAGATTTTTTCATTGTGATATTTTAATTCATTTGATGTTAACATAGATTTACATGGCTTTCTTCTAGAATCCATGCCATGTTTGACCCATACATAGTTTACTATAAACAAACAAAAAACTGGGTAACTATTCTACCTTCACTTGCCAAAGAAGGTAGACATGGAAACTTTGCACATCAAAATGATCTTAGTAAAACATAGGTTAATCTTCCAAGTATCCCAAGGCAACAACTGCAGTTAGATTGTTAAATAGAACTGTTAGGCATTTGTGTATTACTGGAGCTTTAGCTCTTTCAATTCAAAGAATGAGGGAAAGTAATTCTTAAACCAGTGACTGTTCTAAGGAGTTGTAAAAGTTACTTATTGTAATCACTTCATTTCATTATGGGAAATTAAGGCACTTGCCTTAGTATATATCACACGGTAGTATTCCAAAACATTGAAATGCCAGACTTCCCACTTGTAGAAATTCGTTGATAGGCTTACAATACTACTATATAATCCTTTTATTCTTGGGGAACACGAAGCAGTTCTGTTATCAGATGTCACATTTGACAGGAAGAAAAGGTTTTATAATAGGTTGCACTATTCCTTGAGTTCGTCTATCAAAATATTAAACAGTAAAATATTTAATTGGCAATGTACATGTTACAGATAATACTAGACAAATTTACGGGAGCTAGTTTCATTCAGATTTTAAAATCTCCATAGTAATGATGATTTCTTTAATTTCAAGATTTACCTCTCTTGAAATTATTTTTCTGAGAGTATTTTGAGGTTTTCATGAAAAATATTTGCTATTTTCAATTTGAATTTATAAGTAAAGTGTTAATGACTCATGTATTCTTTAAAATGTCTGAACATCCATTTGGAGATAAGATGTTATGCAAGCTGCAGAGCATAAGTACATTTATACCACATTATTCTAAATATTCATCAAACTTAATGTTTTCTTTAACAATCTGAGGTTCAAACTTTGCAATTATATAAACATTTATTTCAAATATCTACATGTAGGTAAAAAAACTATCACTTTTTAGTATATGATAAAGTCCTTATAAGATAAAGACAACATCCTATTATTTATGGCTTCAGGACTTAGAAGTCCTCTTCTAGAGTCACTCCATCTTTTAAGGCAAGTAGTAAAAGTTTAACTTTAGCCTCTATCCAGTATGTGACTGATGAAATATCCTAAAATGTGCCTAGGAAGTATTTAGCAGTCCTAGTTGTGTAATCTTTAGTTCATGATATTAATTTCTGCTTCTGTTTTCACTTCAGTCTATTTTATCATAATTTGCCAAGATTGATCAAAATCTTTCTGTTCCACTTTGTCCAAGTCTTTAATGGAATTCTCGCTGTTTTCCCAGTACTAAGTGATAATTATGGCTAACTAAATTTTCCTGGAGATTTGTAGAAATGAAAGGAAATAGCAATAGGGAGTAATTAGAATATGAAATAGGCAATATCTTTAAACTAGATATCAAATATCAAAATTCACCAAGCTCATTTACCATACCCAATATAAGAAATCTCTTCTTAGATTCTATTTGTGTCCTGTCTTTTATGCTTTCCTCCTGTTATAGAGACTACCACCACTTCTTTTTTGCATGTTATTGATCTTAAGAAATTTTCCATCTGAGCCTGCTCATAGGAAATCAAATATCAGTTCATATGCAAGAACCACTACAGCATTTTAACCTTATTATTTCAATAGCCCAGCAATCTATAGAACTTTATCTCATTCTCCCCATTTTAAGCTTGTTTAGGAGACCTAATCACATGTCATTTAAATACCCCAAAAAATCACCTTTTAAGCAAAATGTAATTTACCTTAGAAACTAATTCTGCTCTAAAGTAGAATACAAAAAGGGTCATAGTCAATTTTCAGCGTATTTTTCTTTCTATAACATAAATGGTGAATATACTCTCACCTTATTCAAGGTTAAAAGAGTCATGTACCTCAAATAAGAGGAAATACACCCATCTCCCTCCAGAGATAATATATAAAATACAACAAAACCTGAAAATCATGATGAGTATAGAAACAATTGCATTTTTTTCGGTTTCTCATGTTGATTTTTCCTTTTAAAAAAATGCATTCGTATCTAGCCAAGACTTGCAAAGTTCTACATTCTGATGGGAAACCAAAAAAATAATTATTCACATGTTTTTCAGCATAGGCTTAAATGGACAAGAGTACTCCTTGAAAATAGGGTGGGCAGGGGCCTTCAAAAACAAGAAAACTTGAAAAAGTGAAATCAGAGGACAAAATCAAGCTCTTTTATTTGCTACTCCACCCATTTATATAATTAACTTATCTGAACTTAACCTGAAGTTTTCATGATTTTCAACTTTTTTACTATTTAAAAATACTTTAATTTTATTTAGCTAAATAAAATTAAAACATCTCTTTATGTGTATAAATGTGAGGTGAAAATATGGGAAGGAGGTGCATGCTCATATAGCATTGTGCAAATTTTGATAGAATGCATCTCAACTAAGGAGTTATTCTGGAACTGAGAAAACTTATTGGAGTCATTAAGAGCCTTATAAATCTTTGAAGGGCTGTCAAGTTGAATCAGTAAGTAAATTAATTATGTGTTTATGTGTTACTCAAAAGACAGAACTAGGATCAATGAGTTAAAAAGAAGCAGCATAGGACTCAAAATGATCACAAGATACAGATTGGGCTCTGTTACAAGAAATTGAACTCCTTTCCCAGGAAATGTTTAAGTAGATGTTGATAATCAATTACCAGGGATGTTGCTAAGGTAATTTCTACACTGGGAAATAATTTTGAAGCTACAACTTTAAATTCATTTTCAGTCCTACAAGCAATTCATAAATAGTGTGATAAAAATAGTATAAAATTTTAAATGTTGCCTTTATAAGGTGATGCCATAATTTGATCATTAATAATGCAGATTTGGTTTGATGCTATTAAAATGTACACATGCTTCATTTACTCTTTAATTTGATTTGGATTTTTTTCACTGTCTTGATATCTTAAAAAATTAAGATTTGGCCACTCACTACAGTACATGTTCTACTAAATTTAGTGTTATTAACAAATGTGATCATCATGCCTATACTGTTTATGTGTTTACTTCAGGGGAAGGGCTTCAGAAAATCCTCTGTGATTGAATCATAGGTTCACCACTCAGTAACTGGCTGTATACCTGGACATCATTTTTAATTTTCTTGTACTTTGGTTTTCTCATCTATAAATTCTTATGCCGGGGGAAGGAATATACCTTAGCAATTGTAGGAATTAAATAAGATCCTTTGTGCAAATCAATTTGTATTGGGTGAGGTATATAAGCAGCATCTAAAAATGTTGGTAATAGTTGTTACTATTTATCAACAAATATATTTAAAATTTGCTGAAGATGAAAAGCAGGTTTTTCATCTTTGTATTGAATTTTTTTTCACAATTCTAAGTACAAAACAAATGTGAAATAAAGTTAAAAAAAATAGGTGTATGGGTACATAGATGTGTGACAGAAAAATGAAACAAATCACTGGAGGACCACGCAACATGGAAACACTCCTGGATTGATAGCAGCCCTAAGTGTCTTTCTAAATCAAGAAACAAATATTCATTGTCTTTCTCTTACGTTTTTATTCACAGAAGGTCATCTGGTTTGTTCTTAACAACTGCCCTTGGAAAAATCATAGTACTCTAATTAAATCACAGTGTAAACATGCCTTGCCTTGGACATATGTAGAAATGTGACTTTATTTCCAGATAGTTAGGTATTGCCAAAAAGAAATAAGGAAGGTATGAATAAAAGAAAGCACATAGATGGAGCCTGTTGTTTTCAGAGAAATTGTCTTTCTGGTGGCATTGTAACGGAAGATACGCCTGAGTTCCAAGAGCCATGTATTTAATCTTAGTCACCGCTCCTACTGAGAAGACACTGGAAAAGGTGAACATGTAGATTGAAATCCACATGTAGAATACTTGGGGAGGTTGTCAGAATGGACAGATGCAGTGGTAAGTATGAGATAAGAATAGTGTTTGGCTGCCATACAGTATACCAGTTCAGCCAAATATGAGTTCTTTGGCAAGAGCCCTCAAGTTTTCTTGATGATGTGCTGCTTCGTTGGGGAAATTTGCCCTTTGGCGCCCATTTACTATACATATTCCTACTTTCTATCAGTTAAAGAAATGAAAGTTAAGGAAGAGTTGGCCTTATACATGCAAATTCTTTATAGGAAGTTCACACACACATTCATACATTTCTACCTTGACATGTATGTACATTGTATCAATAATTTGTGAACAAAATGTGTATACTTCAAAATATAGTTATTGGAAAAATATAGCTTAAAATAGGGTTGATGTAAGTGTGTCTTACTAAAAATGGCCAGATTAACAAAAAGAAAGATTAAAATATTCTGATAATTTAAAAATTAATTAATATTAATATTAATTAATTAGATTTAATATTAGTATTAATATTAATAAAAAGCAAGAAAAGACAGAATTAATAATCACAACTATATTTAAGAAAATACTAGTGATGCATTGATAACAAAATGATTGTCCTTAAATAGAGATTTCCATGTCTATAAAATGGAAAGAGCTTAGTGACATTGCTAAGCACAATTTACTAATCGTGACAAGCTCACTGCTGCAAGTAATAAACCCCACCATTAATGATACAAATATAAGTATGAATTAATTCTTACCCATACATTGGAACTGTGTAGGAGATCTGCTGTCTCCATTAAGTGGTATTTATGTTTTCTCTGATGGATAATCCCATTTCTGCTAGTTGGAAAAGACTATGCAGAAGTTCTGACACTAGGATTTCATAGACCATGTCTGAAAGGGAAACTTATCACTTCTTCTTACACTTGATGGCAAAAATCAGTCACATGGGCATCTCATACTACAGATAATCTCTGTGCATTCTGAGGATGAACAGAACAACAATAAACAACTTTTTGAAAGCATTTAACAGACTTCCATATACTGCATAAGAATCAGACCTGTTAAAACCATGATGAAGAGTTCTTGGTAAAGTATTGTTCTAAGGGACTAACTATGGTGTGCGAAATCAAGACAAAAGTTTTCATAGCTGAGTTCAAGATTTCAACCTATTTTACATAGGTTAAAAAATCTTTGGGTACATACATCATTCAACCAGGAAAAGCTTGCATTGTTTTTTGATGTTATATACTGATGTGTCTTTTAAATATTTTATTTTATTTCTTCATTACCCTAATAGTCCATAGAATGTTGAGAACACTATAATGCCAGGGTGCAAGAGCTGGAGGAGAGGAGAATGTGAGATGACTGGCTAATGGATATAGAGTTTTTTTTATTTTATTTTATTTTAGATTGAGGGAGTACATATGCAGGTTTGTTATCTGAATGTGTTGCATGATGCTGAAGTTGGGGTGCTAGTGATCTCATCACACAGGTAACGAGCATCATACCAAATATTTAGATTTTCAGTCCTTGCCCCTCTTCTTCCCCCTCTCCCCTTAGTAGTCTCCAGATTCTGTTGTTGCCATCTTTATGTCCATGAGTACCCAATAATCTCTCACTTATAAGTGAGAACATGCCATATTTGGTTTCCTATTCCTGCATTACTTAGGATAATAGACTCCAGCTACATTCACATTGCTGCAAGTGACACAATTTTGTTGTATTTTTGTGGTGGTATAGTATTCCATGGTTTGCATATACCACATAATCTTTATCCAATCCACCATGCAGGCACTTATGTAGATTTCATATCTTTGATATTGTGAATAGTGGAGCAATGAACATGTGAATGCATGTGTCTTTCTTGTAGAATGATTTGTATTTTTTTGGATATATACCTAGCAATGGGATTGCTGGGTCTAATGCTGGCTTCTATTTTAAGTTCTTTGAGAAACATCCAAACTACTTTCCACAGTTGCTAAACTAATGTACATTCCTCCAACAGTGTATAAGCATTTCTTTTTCTTCACAGCCTTGCCAGCATCTGTTATTTTTGACTCTTTAATAGAAGTCATTTCATTATGTCTGGTGTGAAGTGGTATCTCACTGTGGTTTTAATTTGCATTTCTCTGAATATTAGTGATATGGAACATTTTTTCATATATTTGTTGGCCACTTTTATGTCTTTCAAATAGTGTCTGTTCGTGTATTTTGCCCATTTTTTAAAAATTATTGTACTTTAGGTTCTGGAGTATATGTGCAGATCACGCAGGTTTGTTGCATAGGTACATAACATGGCAAGGTGGTTTGCTGCCTCCATCCCCCCATCATCTATATCTGGCATTTCTCCCCACGTTATCCCTCTCTACCCTCCCCATCCACCACTGTCCCTCTGCTAGACCCCCCCAACTCACCCCAGTGTGTGATGCTCCCCCTCCCTGTGTCCATGTGTTCTCATTGTTCAACACCCGCCTATGAGCGAGAACACGTGGTGTTTGATTTTCTGTTCTTGTGTCAGTTTGCTGAGAATGATAGTCTCCAGATTCATCCATGTCTCTACAAAAGACACAAACTCATCCTTTTTTATGACTGTGTAGTATTCCATGATGTATATGTGCCACATTTTCTTTATCCAGTCTATCATTAATGGGCAATTGGGTTGGTTCCAGGTCTTTGCTATTTTAAACAGTGCTGCCATGAACATATGTGTGCATGTGTCTTTATAAGAGAACCATTTATAATCCTTCGGATATATATTCAGTAATGGGATTGCTGGGTCAAATGGAATTTCTATTTCTAGGTCCTTGAGGAAGCGCCACACTGTCTTCCACAATG
This sequence comes from Ateles fusciceps, assembly GCA_036589455.1. Classification (NCBI taxonomy): domain Eukaryota; kingdom Metazoa; phylum Chordata; class Mammalia; order Primates; family Atelidae; genus Ateles; species Ateles fusciceps. The sequence continues at coordinate 1,708,263 of JAZHEH010000253.1, read as the reverse complement.
GTCGAACTAGATTACACTCCCACCAACAGTGTAAAAGTGTTCCTTTTTTCTCCACATCTTCTCCAGCATCTGTTGTCTCAGGATTTTTTAATGATCACCATTGTAATTGGTGTGAGATGATATCTCAGTGTGGTTTTGATTTGCATTTCTCTAATGACCAGTGATGATGAGCATTTTTTCATATGTTTGTTGGCCTCATATATGTCTTCTTTTGAACAGTGTTCATATCATTCGCCCACTTTTGAATGGGTTTGTTTGTTTGTTTCTTGTAAATCTGTTTTAGTTCTTTGTAGATTCTGGATATTAGCCCTTTGTCATATGGGTAGATTGTGGGGTTACATGTACTTAACTTGTTGGTTTAAGTTCCTTATAGACTCTAGCTATTAGGCCTTTGTCAGATGTATAGATCAAGAATATTTTCTCTCATTCTGTAGGTTTTGTATTTATTCTGTTGATCATTTATTTTACTGTACAGAAGCTGTTTAGTTTAAATAGATCCTACTTGTCAGTTTTTGTTTTTTGTTTCAATTGCTTTGTGAACCTAATCATAAATTCTGTAACACAGACAATGACCAGAATGGTATTTCCTGTGTTTTCTTCAAGGAGTCTTATAATGTTAGATCTTATATTTTAATCTTTAATCCACCTTGAGTTGTTTTTGGTATATGATAAATGATATGGGTACAGTTTCATTCTTTGGCAAATGGCTAGCCAGGTGTCCCAGGACCATATAGTGAATAGAATGTCCTTTCTCCTTTGCTTTGTTTTAATGAGTTCGTTGAAGATCAGATGACTATAGGTGTGTAGATTTATTTTTCTGGATTTCTAACCTTTTCTGTAAGTCTGTTTTTGTACCAGTACTATGCTGTTTTGGTTACTGTAGCCTTACAGTATAGTTTGAAGTTGGGTAAGGTGATGCCTCTGGCTTTATTTTTTGTGCTCAGGATTGCTTTGGCTATTCGGGCTCATTTTGTATTTAATATAAATTTTGGAATAGATTTCCTAATTCTGTGAAAAAATAATGTTGATAGCTCAATAATATGTTCATTTTAACAGTATTGATTATTCTATTCCATGAGAATGGAATGTTTTTCCATTTGTTTCTGCCATCTATGGTTTCTTTTAGCAGTATTTTGTAGTTGTATAGAGATTTTCATTTCTTTGGTTTGACATATTTCTAGGCATTTGTGTGTGTGTGTGTGTGTGTGCCCGTGTGTGTGTGTGTGCAGATATTGTAAATGGTATTGAATTATTGATGTCACTCTCAGCTTGAATGTTATTGTTGTATAGAAGTACCCCTGATTTTTGTATGTTGATTTTATGTCTTAAAACTTTATTGAAGTTATTTATCAGTTCAAGGAAACTTTTGCAAGAGTCTCTAAGGTTTTCTAGTATAGAATTACATCATCACATTGTCTGCAAAGAGAGATAGTTTGACTTCTTTTCCTATTCAGATTATTTTTTATTATTTTCCTTTTCCTGGCTACTCTGGCTACCACTTCCAGTACCAAGTTGAAAAAGAGTTGTGAGAGTGGATATATTTATTTGTTCAAATTCTCAAGAGGAAATGTTTCCAGTTTTTGCCTGTTAAGCATTATGTTTACTGTGGGTTTGTCACAGATGGCTTTTACTATTCTGAGGTATGTGACTTCAGTAGTGAATTTCTTGAGAATTTTTCACATAAAGCAATGCTGGATTCTTTCATGAGCTTTTTCTGTAGATATTGAGATGATCATGCTGTTTTTGTTTATAATTCTGTTTATGTGGTGAATCACATTACAGATTTTTATATGTTGAGCCAATCTTGCATCTCAGGAATAAAGCCTACCTGATTGTTGTGAATTAATTTTTTGATGTGCCATTCAGTTTGCTAATATTTTGTTGAGGATTTTTGTGTCTATTCATCAGAGATATTGGCCTGAAGATTTTTCTGTTTGTTTGTTTTTTTGTTTTGTTTTTTTTCATTATCTCTGCCAGGTTTTTATATCAGGGTCATGCTGGCTCCTGGCAGATTGTGTGTTTCCAGGAATTTATCTGTTTCCTCTAGATTTTCTAGATTCTGAGTGTAGAGGTATTCATAATAGTCTCAGAGGATCTTTTCTATTTCTCCGGGATCAATTGCAATGTTATATTTGTCATATCGGATTGTGCTTATTTGAATCTTGTCTTTTTCTTTTTTAATCGAGCTCGGGGTGTGTTGATGTTAACATTTCAAAGAACCAACTTTTGTTGATTCTTTGAAGGGATTTTTTTGGGTCTCAATTTTGTTCGTTTCCACTCTGATTTTAGTTATTTCTCTTCTTTTGCTAGCTCTGGGGTCACTTTGTTTGTTTTAGTTCCTCTGGCTGTGATGTTAATTTACTAATTTGAGACCTTTCTAGCTTACTGATGTAGGCATTTAGTGCTAAAAACTTTCTGCTTTAATTTCATTGTTTACCAGAAAATCATTCAAGGGCTAGTTGTTTAATTTCCATGTAATTGTGTGGTTTTGAGATATCTTCTTGGTATTGATTTCTGTTTTTATTCCAAGAGTATGGTTTGTATGATTTTGATATTTTTTTTGAATTTATGAAGACTTGCTTTATGGCCGAGAATGTAATAAATCTTGGAGTATGCTTTGTGTGCAGGTAAGAAGAACGTACATTCTGTGGTTGATGGGTGGATTATTCTGTAGATGTCTATTAGGTCCAGTTATTGAAGTGATCAGTTTAAGTTCAGCAAGAATTGCTTTGCTTGTTTTCTGCCTATATGGTCTCTGTCTAATCCTCTCAGTGGGTTATTGAAGTCCCCCTCTATTATTTGTAGCTGCGTAAGTCTTTGTCAGTTAAAAAGTAGTAGTTTTATGAATTTCTGTGCTCTAACATTAGATGTGTATATGTTTAGATTGTTAATTCTTCTTTGTTAAATTAAATCCTTTATATATTTTTCCTTTTTTCCTGTTGTTGTTTTACAGCATGTTTTATCTGATATAGGAGTAATGATCCCTGCTTTTTACTTTGAGCCTGTGGGTGTTATTATGTGTGAGATGGGTGTGTTGAAGACAGTAGATAAATTGGTCTTCTTTTCCTTTCTATTTCTTTTACCTCAGCCTCCTGAGTAGCTGGGATTATAGGCGCCCACTGCAATGCCTGGCTAATTTTTGTATTTTAGTAGAGATGGGGCTTTGCCATGTTAGTGAGGCTGGTCTCAAACTCCTGACATAAGTGATCCACCCACCTTGGCCTCTCAGTGCTGGAATTACAGGCGTGAGCCATTGTGCCTGTTAAAATGCAGGCTTTGAATGAAGAGAGCCCCCCGCCCCCAATGCCCCAAACAGCAACATGGCTGTTTATTCACCTGGGTGCAGGTGGGCTGAGGCTGAAAAGGGCGTCAGCGGGTAGTGGGATAGGAGTTTGTTTTATAGGTTGGGGCAAATTTTGGGGGGAGGGGGAAGGGGTGTTACAGAGTAAGATCAGTTACAGTGGTGGGGGTAGGGGCAAGGAGTATATATTACCATAAGTTTAGTTACAATGGTGGGTGGGGTAAGGCATAAGAGTAGTTAAGATGGTAGGTGCAAGAATAGTTAAGATGGCATGATGGGGTGAGGAGTATTCACATTATCATAATAACAGTTAAGATGGCAGGGTGGGGTGAGCTTAATGTCCCCCAGGAAACTCTGCTGGGCGATCAGGGATAATGGCAAATGAAGGCGGAGACGATCAGCAGGACTTTAGACTTTCTGGGTCCAGGCTTGCGCATGGAGGCCTGACAGTGCCTGGCTAGGCTAGTTGTTGTTTTTTTTAATCCAATTTGATGCTCTGTCTCTTTTATATCAGGCATTTAGACCTTTTACATTCAAGGTTGATATTGATATGTGAGGTTTTGAACCTACTGAGAAGTTCTTACATGGTTGCTTTTTAGTTTCTGTTTTGTGGTTGCTTTTTAGGGTCTGTGGGCTATGTACTTAAGTGTGTTTTTGCAATGGTGGGTATCATTCTTTATTTCCATGTTTGGGACTCCTTTAAGCAGTTTTTGTAAGGTGAGTTTAATAGCAACAGATTATTTTAGTGCTTGCTTGTCTGGAAAATATTTTATTTGTCCTTTGCTTATGAAGCTTAGTTTGGCAGAATATGAAATTCTTGATTGGATTTAGTTTTCCTCGCAAATTTTGAAAATAAGCTCCCAGTCTCTCCTGACTTGTAATGTTTCTGCTGAGAAGTTCATTGTTAGCCTATGGGGTTAACAATGGGGTTCTCTTTATATGCAATCTGGCCTTACTTTCTAGCTGCCTTTAAGATTATTTTCTTTAGCATTGACCTTGGATAATCTGGTGAATACTATATGCCATGGTGATTATTTCGTATAGTATTTTGCAGTTGGTTTCCTAATTTCCTCTTTCTGGCTGTCTATCTCGATAGCAAGATTAGGGAAGTTTTCTTTTATTATTCCGTCAAATATATTTTGCACGTTATATGCTTTTTCTCCTTCTCTCTCCAGGAATACCAATAATTCATTGCATTGGTCACTTTACATAACTCCATATTTCTCAAAGACTTTGTTCATTTTCTAAAATTCTATTTTCTTTATTTTTGTATGACTGGATTAGTTCAAAAGACCTGATTTCTAGGTGCAGAAATTCTTCTGCTATGGTCCAGTCTGTTGATAAAGCTTTGAATTGTATTTTGAAATTCCTTAAGTGAATTTTTCAATCCCAGAAGCTCTGATTGATTTTTTAAGGATGTTTGGCCCTTCCTTAATTTCCTAAATTACTTTAGAAGGTTCTTTGTGTTGGTTTTCAACCTTGTCTGGATCTCACTGAGCTTCCTTGAAATTTTTTGTTTGAATACATTATTTTTAATGAGTTATTTGACCTTCAGGGAACTCACACAGGGTGAAGTTTATAAAACAGTTTAATTATTATTTGTTGTTAACACATTAATGTAATAGGATCCACTTGAGCAGTATAAATTAGATGTCACAATATGTGAAAATGACAAATCATGTTATAATTTTTATGTATATGCAGAAATTATAAAAATAGTTTTGGATAAGGGCAGTGCAAATGACAAAGACAGTGTCAGATCAACATATGAAGTGTTCTTGTTGGTCTGCCAGTTATGCAGATATATTATACAACTGTCTTCTGAATAGTTACATACCTAATTATTGTAATATTATCAAGTAACTCAAGACAACTTCACTGAGTGGTCCAAGCTTTCTGTCAGCACTTGATGAATGCTCCTTTTCCACACATCAGCTATCACTTACAAGTACATTTTCATAAAAATTGGTATGAACTCTTCATTATGTAATTTCAGTATCTATTTCTGACCATTTCCCTTACCTTTAAAAGTAAGGCTAAGTTTCTTCTTAACCCTTTCTGGTAAATTTGCTGACTTTTATAATTTTTCTGTATATGTTACTGTGGTTTTACCTCTCTGCCAGTTAATTTATCATCAGTATATGCAGTAATATTTCAGATACGAAATGTAAAGTCGCTACATTCTTGCTTACTTTCCATGCTTAATGCCCTCTTGAATCTACAAATTACTTATTTAAATATCATCTTAAGGTAATTATAATCACATCAAAAATTTTACTAACTATACTGCCCATTATTTAGTTTTTAATATTTATTTTAAAATTCAGGCACTTTGAAAAAATACAAATTTATTAATGTCATAATCTTTTGGTTTTATCATCTATAAAAAACATTTTTATTATTAGATTTTTGTTTATTGAGTTCCACAGGTTTTTGGCTCTTACTCCCCTCTGGGAATAATAATGATTTTAAGGTACCACAATTATCTTAAAGTCATCAATATTACCTTTCTGCTTCCATACATCTAGCATCAATTAATTACAGGTAATTTATTTCAGTAAACTTTAGACAAAAATATCCTCAAGACAATCTTTGCTTTGTGATTATAAAGTATTTCTACATATCTCATTACATAGACATGGATATCTATTATTTAAAATATTATAATAATACAAATAATATTTTAGACAAATTTGATACTTAGCAGTAATCATTATTAATAAAACCATTTAAATACTTTTTCTCAAAATAAATCACAAGGTCTTATGTTTAAGTCTTTAATCCATCTGGAGTTAATTTTAGTGTAAGGTGTCAGGAAGGGGTCTAGTTTCTGCTTTCTGCAGGTGGCTAGCCAGTTTTCCCAACACCATTTATTAAACAGGGAATCCTTTTATATAAACTTTCCGTATTTTCTTAAACATGTTTCTGAAGTACATAGTTTTGTTATCTGCTAAACATCCAATTATTTTTTTATGTATTCATGATGAATAAATCTCATTAGATGAAAAAATTAAACATGTGCAATGCACTTTATTCCTCAAGAGAAGAACTGCAATAAAGGGTTTTATTTCTTATGTTGTAAATGTTATGATTCTTAATGATTATCTCCTTTGCTCTCATTTGACCACTAAATATGTCAACTATATTCTGAAATCAAGTCATCATTTTGGTATCCAACATTCTTTGAGACTAAGAAAAGCAGGCCCAATAACCTTTCTATTGTCTACCCAGTTATGATAACCAGAAAAATTATAATAAAATTTGACAACATATAAAATTGTGGTGGAAAATTAGTTTTCTCCTTATTTATTCCTTATTAAATTTGCACTACCAACACCAGGCATGTGAAAAATACGTCATTATCATATGATAGCCTATAAATTTTTGCATGTACTTCAATTGGTAGATAACCCAGACATCCATAACTAATTTATATTTTAAATAATAAGTTTTTAATGTAGCATACACTTTGAATTAATACAACCTCAGTTAAGACCTTGAATCCTCAAAGTACAATTTGGACAAGTTACATAATTCGTCTGTACTTTGTATATGTAAAAATGTGAGTTGCATCACCCACTCTTTAAAGCAGCTGATTGAATTAAACGAGATAATTAATGTGAAGCAAATCATTACTGCTGGAAACTTAGTGAGTACTCAGAACATTGATGATGACGATGTTGATGATATGGTTGAAAATCATACAGTATAGAACTAAAAGGAATGTGACTTTATTAGAAAATTTAACATTTATATGAATTTCTATTTGGTTGGATGGCAGACATTTAAATTCCCTAATTCAGAATTCCTCCTCCTTTCTGAGAAGTAGATTGGGAAGACTGGCATGGTGCCTTTGGCAAAGGGTGGAGCAAACCATTTCTGGTCCTTAGGTTCATTTTTTATTCAAGCTTACAGCCTTTGTAATGTATTTATCACTACTCTGTCTTAGGTGATGAATATTCTAGCCCTTTCTCAGCCACATTTTTTCTTCAGGGTCTGTCTGTGTACTCAATCATATGTGTACTCAATCCATGGTGTTCTGTCACAAAGGAGAAATATTCTACATCTCTGAGGAGTACATTTAGGCCTATGGGTCTTAACACAGGATGCAGACGATTATTTTGTTCTCAGGCAAAGCTGAGAGCAAAGGAATCCTCAGGTCTTGTCATTTTTCGGGACGATATTTAAAGACAAAGAACTGGTTTTCATCTCAGCTACACAAACCTATCAGGAGTTTATCTACCCCTCATTTCCCAGCCCCTTCCTGAACTTGTCTCTAGTGGTAAGGTACAAAACAATTTTTTAGGATCAACTACTGTATTTACTTGAAATACCATATTCTTCAGCTTCTTCATCCATTATATTAAATCTTTTGGCTTATGATATGAGATACCTTTCATTTCGCATATTGTTATTTCCCACATATGGATGTGACATGAACAGCAACACCACTTTTAAAACAAGGTCTACTTCTTGCTATGTTGGGCAACCATTTTTCCAAATGGTGTGAGGTTTTCATACCACAAGGACAAATCAACTTCAGATAAAAATATGCACTGTAATAATTTTCAAAGATTAATGCATTGAGGAGATTCTTTGACATCATGATGTTTCCAAAGCAAAGATAATCAAACATCAATTCATGAATAATTATGATGACTAAATAATATCCAAATTTGTTTAATCAGTCAAAATGTAAAGCCAGTGAAGCTGAAAAGCTTTTGCTGTCTCCTAATCAAAAGACCCGTTGGCTAGTTTTATTATTTAATGAAACATTTATTACATTTACTTGGTTCTACAAATTTTTAAATTTTTGAAATATACAGAAGTCTCATTTCTATTTATATAAATCAGATTCTTATAATTTTCACTTCATGTTTAAAATATTTCTCCCTTTGCTTCCTGTTTTATGCATGGTTTATAAATAGTTATTGAGTAGAGTTAGAAACGTAAGTTAATGGTACTTTGGAGGTACCTTATTTTTAACTTAATTCAAAACACAATTATGTGTTCAGTTCAGGATAATAAATAGAGTGCTAATGAATTTCTTCCACTTCCGATGCTTGCCATTGGGCATTGGGTTTATGGCAGAGATTAGCTTGGATTAATTCTTCCCTGTCTGCTGACTCAACTCTATTCTTCAGTACTTTGACCACTAGATGGTAGGGTCGTGTTGTCTAACTAAACAGTCTTGCCCTGCCTCCATACAGCATAAAAATGTAAGAGCATTCATTATTTCTTAAAATTTGTCTCTTATTTTAAAGGATTATTTATTATAAAACTCCATTTTAATCTGGAAATGTACATATATATGCATATATAAATATATATATACACACACATATACATAGATATAAACAGACACACAACAGGACCTCAAATAATACTGTTTCATTAAATTGTTGATGATTAACAAGATTAATTTTTGGCCAGGGCCACTGTCTGTGTGGAGTTTGTACGTTCTCTTATCATGATCATGTTGTGCATTCTCATATTTGCATGGGTTTTGTCTGGGTAATCCAGTTTCCTCCCACATCCCAAAGATACGCACATTAGGTTCACTGGCCTGCCTAAATGGTCTCAGTGTGAGAAGAGAGAGAGAGAGAGTGTGCATGTGCACGCGCTGTGCATGCGTGTGTGTGTGTGTGTGTGTGACTGTGACCTGTGATGCAATAGTATCCTGTCCAGAGCTGGTTCTTACTTTATGCCCTGAGCTGTTGTGATGGCCTCTGGCCACCCGCAACCCTAAATAAGAATAAGTGAGTTAGAAAATGAGTGAATGAATAAATACAAATTGTTATAAAACAAAAATTCCTAAAGTATATGATAATTATACAAATGCACAATGATAAACAATGTGGTATAGAAGTACCCAGCAGGATCTCCATATTACTAATTGTTTGTTTGTGAACCGTGTAGTGGCGGGAGGGTTTCCTAACAATGTTCATTTTGCAAACATCACTTGATTTAACTCACTACAGTTACAACTACTGTCACTCACTGATTCACTAAAAATCAAGTAAATAATTCTCTTACTTAATATTAGTCTTTCTTACCTGTATGCATGGATCACATTTATTTCAGTGTTTATTATTAGGAGTGTTTTGGGTATTTGTTTTTGCAAGTTTGGTGACCAGAAATATGCTGTATGAAGTTGACTCTTTTTATTTTTTATTTTTTATTTTAAAGCCTTCTTTTATTTTATTTTATTTTTTTTAATTTTTTTTATTAATTTATTATTTTTTATTGCATTTTAGGTTTGGGGGTACATGTGAAGAACATGGAAGATTGTTGCATAGGTACACACATGGCAGTGTGATTTGCTGCCTTCCTCCCCATCACCTATATCTGGCATTTCTCCCCCATGCTGTCCCTCCCCCAACTCCCCCACCCCCCCACTATGCCTCCCCTTTTTCCCCCTGACAGACCCCAGTGTGTGATACTCCCCCTCCCTGTGTCCATGTGTTCGCATTGTTCAACACCCGCCTATGAGTGAGAACATGCGGTGTTTGATTTTCTGTTCTTGTGTCAGTTTGCTGAGAATGATGGTTTCCAGGTTCATCCATGAAGTTGACTCTTATGTATATCAATCACCCTATGGTAAAATTGGTTTCACATTGTATTGCTTAAATTCAAAGTTTCCAAGAACCTATCTACCAAGTGAGGACATATGTATACACACACACACACACACACACACACACACACACACACAGGAAAACACAAAAACACACAGGCATATCACAAAGATCAAAATTTAAACAAATAATGAATATTCTTTATTACATTCTCTATTTTTAAAATACATTTTTAAAATTTAAAAATGGCATTTTTATAAGTGAAAGATTTAGTGCTGGGTGTCAAGTATGCAAAGATAAATATAATACAGCACTTATTAAGAAGCTGATAGGATTTGGATGTGTGTCCGCATCCAAATCTCATGTTAAGTGTAATCCCCAGTGCTGGAGGTGGGGGCTGCTGTGAGGTGATTAGATCATAGGGGCATTTTCTTATGGTTTAACACACATCATCACCCCGGTGCTGTTGTGATAGTGAGTTATAGTTAGATCTGGTTGTTTACAAGTGTATGGCACCTCTCCCCAGGTAAGACATGCTGGCTCTCCCTTTGCTTTCCACCATGATTTGAAACTTTTTGATGCCTCCCAATAAACAGAAGCCATCATGCTTTCTGTACAGCCTGTGGAACAGTGAGCCAATTTAACCTATTTTTATGTAAATTATCCAGCCTCAAGTGTTTCTTTATATCAGTGCAAGAATGGACCAATACAGAAGCCTATTCTCTCATGATGGAAACAGAGAAGTAATTTAAAGCAAAACACAACAAAAACTTTGAGATAAGAGCTATGACACAGGAATACCCAGGGTGAAGAAGTATCAAAGCCCAAAATGAGGCCAGTGGAAGGAAGAAGATATGCCAGAGAAGGACACAGCCATGTAAAGAGGAGAAAGGATTGTAAGGGAGTGTAAGGTATTCCTAGCTTCAGAAGAGAATGTGAAGATAAATATACTGGGTTTAGATCCTAAAGGATGATTTAGATGAACGTGCCATATTTGAGTCAGGCACTTCAAGGAATATTCTAAAGTTCCGCTGGTGATTAGGAGCATGAAATCTTAAGGTGAGCAAGCACAAGCAGGGCTGTGCTTTATTATTACCCTAAGCAGAAAAGTGTTTCACTTATTCCTGTTATTAACTTTCACTCACTCACGAAGATAAAGTAATTGAAGCTGTTCATTTTATAAAATAAGTGAAAGATAGAATGAAATATATAGATCTACATCTGATAGAATCATTTTAGGGAGGAGGAACCAGTCAGGAGTATGTTCCAGCTTCATAATTGAGTGATCAATGGAAAAAAAATCTCTGTAAAATATTTAATTCTGATCTACTCTTTGTCTTTCCTTTTTAAACAAGAGGAAAGAGATAGGACCCATTATAATAATCAACACTTTTCCCTAATCCTGCACTTATCACCAGACATAAGATGAAGCTTTTGCCTGTAAGTGCATTACCTTGAGAAGCAGGTTCAGAGTTTGAGTTGTATAGGCAGTTGGTGCCAACATGTAAGCACCTATTTTTCAAGATCTAGATGTGATAAACAATACTTGAGATAAATTGTTTTCCATAGTCTAACTCCTGTAACCAAGTGAAGGGGGAAATTGGTACAAGTCAAACTATTGCATCTGAGTTAAGTTCTTTATATAAATGAAAGAATCAAATCAAGAATCATTGCATGCTCCCCAATACTGAAAATATTAGATAAAGTCAAAAGAATGGAAATGGGATTGATTATAAAAGTGAGATGTAAGGTAGTTCAGGCTACCATTAAGATTAAACTTAAAGCAGTGAATTTGAGCATACCTTTCCTTGTTCAATTTTTTACCAATATAAAGAAAGAGGAAAGGTGTTATCTTACTTGTTTCTTTTCTCAGAATAGTATTTTTATTTATTCATTCAAATATATATTGAACTTTTAAATGCTAGTCTTTGTGCTAAGGAACTGATTATGCTTACACATGAATTTTGCCTTTAGTCAAAGAGGGAAATCAACATGTAACAGATAAGTATTTTTTACTTAAGTAACATAGAGATATCAATCAATTGCAACTAGAGTGCATAACAGGGAAGAATAATTCTACCCACTCAAACCAGTAGAGATTTTACCAGTAAGGCGATAAAGTCAAAATTCTACAAAATGTGTGTGAGTTCAGCGGGCAAAAGTTATTAACAAGGAGTTCCAGCAGAGGAAACAGTACAGGTAAAGGCAAATAAGTATGAAAAAATATATGCTTATTTGGAAAATGACACTTGTTAATTGTGGCATTTTTCAATGTGACTTTCTTAGGAACTGGGACACAAAAACTTGGAATAACTGCCCTTGGTAATGGTAGAGTGATGTAGGTCTTAGAAACAGTTAGGTACCTTTTTTCTTCTCAAGAAGACCCTTACATCAGCTGCTGGTGAGAGTAATTTTTTTTTAAAGCAAGATATTTTAGGCACCTTTTTTTTATTTTTTGAGACAGAGTCTCACTCAGCAGCTCAGGCTGGAGTGCATGGCACGATCTCAGCTCACTGAAGCCACCGTCTTCAGGGTTCTAGCAGTTCTCCCGTGTTAGCCTTACTAGCTGGATTTACAGGCACCCACCATCGTACTCGGCTAATTTTTGTATAATAGTAGAGATGGCGTTTTGCCATGTTTGCCAGGCTGGTCTTGAACTCCTGAACTCAGGTAATCTGCTCCTTTGGACTCCCAAAGTGCTAGGATTTCACGCGTGAGCCACCATGCCCAGCCACATGTTTAACATAATAAATGATAATCAAACCTTTATAAAATCTAGATGTTTTTCATACTCACCCTTTTATTTGGTTGTCTTGAATTCAAGAATGCTTAAATTGGTAAATTCAAAACTAATTTGATGTAAACTCAACAATTCTTTCAGAACTTATATTCAGCGTGAATATTACCATTGATGCGTTTTTGTTTAGAATTGAAATGGATCTGAGATTTTAAAGGTCCCACGGGTCTCTGCAGCTCTTAAGCTTTATATCACTGAGGTTGTCAGAGTGTAGGAAAACTATAAATCTTAGGTGAGAGATTTAGTAAAATATTGTGATACTTTATATTAACCATATTATTTGTGTATAACCATAACTTATTTCCACTGCTACTTTGAAACACACCTTTCCAGGGTCTATTTCCTGAGACAAAAATAATTTTGTCTCAGAATAGTAATTTAAGAGAGCAACATCTGTAGCCCACTGCCAGGGTCAATAACTGACTCTGCCACACATTAACTAGCGTAACCTTGGGCAAGTAATGTAATTTCTTAGTGCCTCAGGTTTCTTAATCTAAAATGAAGTTAATAATTGAATCTACCTCATTGGATTGTAAGAATATCTGAGTTAGGGTTACAGTAGTTACTGTAACAAATGAACAGCCAAGTTTCAGTAACAAAATAAAGTCAGCCTTTTTTTTTGGCACTCAGAACATTCCAGTGCACATAATCCTGGTCTGTAGAGGTGGGGGTGATGACCTGTCAGTCATTCTGGGCTCCATGTTGCCATCCTCAGCTGCACAGGTGTCCAGTTGCTGGGGGGGGGAATTGATCATGGTTGATCAACCATAACGAGTTTTTATGTATCATGCTTGGAAATGGTTCTCATGGTTTCCTGTATATCTTCTGTTTGCTAAAACTGTTACATGTCTACTTCTAACAGTATGAGAGGCTGGAAAGTATTGTTGCCTGTGTGTTTAGGAAAAAGAGGACATGAGACTGGTGATGAGCTGGTAATTTCTGTAAAATTCCTCTCTTTGGGACATCAAAATATAAATTCTGTATTCTATATTTCCTTTAAAATATAGAATATACTTACACCCACCCCATGAGAGACAAACCAAAGATCCCTCCAATCACTGTACCCAGATCTCTGGATCTAGCAGAGTTACTTCCATCAGTTCTGGATTGGTTCCTCACATCTGTCAATGAATGAACTTAAAGCAACAAGAACAACAAACATTTTCCAGCCCAGGCAGATGATAGCCACAGTAACTGGCTCTCTCATGTAGAAGAGGGAAGAATAGAAGACACAAAGCAGTTATTGATAAAAATATTATGCCTGCTGAAGACTTCCTACTTTATGGGTAGGGCATGTCTCTTGATTAGACTTTGGCTCTTCTCTCTGTGAGGAAATTAGTTGTCTGCTGTTATCTGCAGTCCTTGACCCCTGCCGTTTAGAGGTTTGTTCTTATACATTGCTCTCTATGACCACATCTGCAATGACCATTCCATTAGGTAGCATTTCCTCCTTGGGAACACCATGGCTTCTGCAGGCCACTTCTTGCTTATTTTAGTTTGGACTCTAAGGGCTGTTTTCAGCACAAACCTCACTGTTTCTCACCATATTTCCATGGCATTTGCTCTTAAGTTTAGTCCTCCCTCAGTTTTCTGCTTGTCTGTGCTTTCTTTGTTACATTTACTTCACATAATCATAAGTGACTGTTTTTAATTTCACCAAAGTCTTCAATAACTTTCTTCATAGGTGACTCACTGTTAATACATCCTTCAGTCTTGTTTACCCTCTCCCTTCAATCTAAGTTTATAAAACTTTACCGTGATGCTAGTGTCACCTGTCTTAATCACATACCACATGTCACTTCTCTGCTTTTAACTTCTGTTTTTGCACACTGATTAAGATAAAGTCCATCAACCCGACCATGAATAACAAGTCCCTATAGGAACTGCTTCTTGTTTTTGTTTTACCTCTTGCCTTTTAGGCCCTATTTTGCCAAATATATTTTGCTTTCTTTTCACTTATAATAATATTAACAAGGATAATAACAATAATTAACATACTGTTACCTCTGGGTCTTGCACATGTTTCCTTGTACTGGTGACAACATTTGCTATATTACATTACTTGTTATGCATACATTCAAGGTCTCAGTTTAGGGATTTGTATTAGGTTTTAATTGATGTGCTAACAAATTACCATAAGCTTCCTGGCTTAACACAACACAGATTTATTATCTTATGGTTTTGGGGGCCAGAAGTCCAATAGGAAGCACACTGGGCTAAATCAAGATGTCAGCCCAGAATTCATTCTGAAGGCTTCAGAAGAGAAACAGATTCCTTACTTTCAGCTTCTAGAGGCTACAGACATCCCTTGGCTAATGCCCCATTAGTACATCTTTCAGCCAGCACGGTTAGGCTGATTTTCATATTTTGTAGTATCTCTGTTTCTCTCATTTGTTCCTTTCTTCCATTTTAAGTGACTGTTTGGATTATACTGGGCCCACGAAGTTAGTCCAGAATAACCTCAGTTTCTAAAGTCGAGTAATTAGTAACCATAATTCCCCTTTGCCTTGTAACTAAGACATTCACGGATTCTAAGGATTAGGATGTAGACATTTTGCGGAAGGCCATTTTCTGCTTCCCAGTATTTATTCCTTCAGGAAACCTTCTTTACTCCCCAGTTCACATTATTATTCTTCCAATGTGTTTCCAAAACTGTTCCTACCGTTCTTTTATTGTCCATTTAAAACTACAATTTTGATACAGATTGATCCCTTGAAAGAGATCAAGGTCTATAAAGTATTCTTTTTAAATCTCAAAATGTCTATCATAGTACTCTACATATTCAAAGTCACCCGTTATATTTTGAAAATAAAGTAGATAATTTATTGAAAAAATACAAGGCTCCTAAGTGTATTGGGTGACTCCTCACATCTCTTTCAGCCATATTTTATTTTATTGAATTGCATTTGATATATGAAAGAATAGCCAAGACATTTAAATACCTATCTGTAGTTTTTCTAATTTGGTAATATGAGTTGAAATGTATTTTACCTATTTAGTTCACCAGATATCCACATAAGAGAAGCACAAAGCTGAAGCAGTGAAAGCCTCAAGGTCAGGTAAATCTGGGTTAGAATTCTGTCTGTCTTAATAGCTATGTGTCTTAGTAATTTATTTATTTTGTTTATTTATTTCTTTAGTTTTCTCATTTGAAATATAGTAAGAATCCAAGTAACTATCTCAGGGATTGTTTGGAGGATAAAATAAGATAATGCAGATAGTACTTAGCAGAGTGTCCAGAACTTATGGAGATCTCATTGTTTATTATTGTTGATGATGTTGTAAGAATAAAAATTTGCAAAATGTAAAACTGAGCAGATACTTATACATTACATATGATTATTGTTAAAATCACATGAGTTGCAGCATTTTGCTTTATAGTACTCTATACTTAGGGAGACTTCCCTACTAAATACAAAAGGTAAATTTCTGCTAATACTTTTACCACTTTCAGAATACTGCTTGCCCCACCACCCTTCATGCTGACTTGGGCTTTCCTTTCTTCTTCCTGTATCATCTATGCTATCTATTTCTTTTACTTAACGTGTTTCCTATTGACATGATATACATGCATCAAAAAAAGGCACTACCAAATTTTGTTGGTCTGATTTACTCAGCACCTTATCAGCGTCTTTTGAAAAATGCATAAAAACCTGCAGGTATCTATCCCCTGTACTTACATAGTTACACAGTTTTATCTATCGTATTTAATTATAGTATTCTAAAATAGGTCCATTCAATTATAATTTTACTTCTCTTTTCTTTCAAATTGCCTTGTAGTCCTCATTTTAAAGTGAGAATGTATTGGTTAAAAGTAATTTGTAAATTAAAACTTACTGTGAAGTGTAAAGTTTGTGGCTGATGACATTAATGGTAGTTATTACAAGGATACCTTAGAGAATTTGAAATGGATGTTTAAAATCAAATTGAATAGAATGACAGTCTTGCTCAAGAAATCAACCACATATTCCCAGAATAGGTTATTATAACCACAAGTTGGCAAAGATTTACAATTAAGTGTTAGAGAGTATGAAAGAAATAACCCATCACGTATGACATGACATTTCCTGAAAAATATAACCCATATCCTTAGCTATCTCCTATTATTGGATGATGCAAAATGAGATTTAATTTACTATTTCAGAACTTTAAGAAATTTTATCTCGATCTTCTTTTCAAAACCTTTGAAAGCTTTTGCTAACTTTGAGATAAATCATACAAAAGCCTGAGAATACTGAGAAAACATCTTAAGGTCTATTTCATTTCCTATTTTGAGGCACAAAGACAATTTGTAATATAACTAGATCCATAGCTGAGGTATTCTGAACACTTAGGAAAGGCTGCTTTATTCAGTTCAACATGTCAGGATAGAGTAGATATGGTTAGGAGATCACTGGGAAGCATAAAGTATCTCTTTTCTTAATTTCAAATATCACTGAGACCATAAATATATTGTTAGAAATGCTATATTTTGACTTTTCTTTCATGCCTTAGTGTCATACAAAAAGTAATTTTGGCTTTTTAAGATACATGCATATTCTCTGCAACAATTTCTAAATGATAGCTCATTTTCAACTATGTAGGAATTTTTAGGACTATTTTTTTATTCAACTTTGCAATAACATAAATTTACAATTTATGTAACATCATCATGCGCTATTGAGTTTTGACACCACTTCAAATGTCGTCAGTTACTTCAGCATAAATATACTTTAATTTTAAGTGTTTTCATCTACAATGTGACCTTAGAAATATATATATTTTTTATTTTTCAAATATCATGTATTTTTATTTCTCTAGACAGTCCTGAGTTTTAAATATTTTGTCTAATTAAGACAACATATGCTTTGAATTTATGTTAATAAAATATGATCAACATGCTTCTAGGCATGTGAGTATTTATTCTCCTGGCACTATTCTTCTACGTTGTGTTGTTTTTAAACTTTATAAATTCTTTATCATCTGTGGAAATAGGCTTCACAATTGTTTTCTCTCTTCACTCTTACATTAGTCTCAACTTTTGTTTCTTCTTCTCTATCTTTAGTGTCACTAGGTTTTTTACTTTTATCCAATCTGGAAGATCTAATCAATTTCTTTTCCTACAGGAAAGTTTTTTTTTTTTTTTTTATAACACTGTGATGATATAAACTTTTCTGCAAAATAAACCAACCTTCATATTCACTGAAGATCACATTAAAATAAGTATATTTGGTTGACCTTTGGTTTATATCACTTCCCAGATTCTGTGATCAAACTTTCATTAGTATTACTTTTTGAATCCTCAAAACAAGTATCATGGCATCTATTTGATTTCTACTTTTTTTGGTTCCTAATCTCAGACTCTTAATAATTATACTCTTCTGCCAACCACTGCTTTTTCAAAATTGATTATGTATCTCCTTATATTCTGCCTTTCACACTAAGATTAATCTTTGTTACATAAACATTCTCCTCGCTTAATTTATCCATGTCTGTGTTCAGGTCTTTACCTTAGCCTTGGATGCTTTCTTCATATTTCTCATATATGAAAATCATTGTCAGTTTTCAAGGCGAAGTTTAAGTGCTGTGTCTTCCAGGAAGCATTTCTTGATAGTCGAAATTAAAATAAATATTCTGTCTTTTCAAACTGCAGTCATTTATGATACTAGCACATGGGACCTTGTGCTTAACTGTTTCAATTCAGTGGCACTCTTGCTAGAATTCGTAATCCAACCCAGAATCAGAAAAGAAATACAAGACAATTTAGGATACTTGGGTTTCTAAGTAATAGTTATCTATTACTTAAAGATAAATATTATAGATAACTATTACTTAAGGATCTCAAATTACTAAAGGATCTCAAATCTGGCTTTAGCATTCAAAAATGATTTACGTCGAGAATACGGAACCCTACACCCTGGTTAAGGAATTAACATGCACTAGCAGGTATTCACTCACTTGAATTATATTGTTTTGCTCAAAATTAAATGGCTACTTTGTTGTACATCATGGACTAATTAATTAATTTAATTATTCTTACCTCATGAAATTTATAAAGAACAAGGAAATACATAGTAAGTAACTTTGATTTTGGAAGATGAGCAATTAAAAGCCTTGGAGAGAAGGTGGAGCCTTACATAGTTCAAAGGGAACTGTTCTATGAATATACAACTAATGAGTTAGAGAAACGGGGGGAAGGGAGGAGCATTGAGTAAACAGTAACAAAGGGAGAAAGTCATGATTATTGGATATGAGATAATAACATTGCACTAGGTTGACCATAACTGATGGTCTTGGCTTTTGGAAGAGCCCATTTAGTAAAAAAATGACATGCAATGTGCTAGATATTTTACCTAATCTAGCATATATTTTCCAGAAAGAAATTTCGGTCAATTCAGAGTGCTACTGTAATCATTTCAAAGCATATATAAAAACATATTAGCATTGGCAATACCAGAAAGTATGTAGTTTAACTTTGTTGTGTTTGACTAGCATTTGAATTAATCTTGATCACAAATTAGTATTTTTCAGACCTGTATGCCTTATGGTAGAATATTTTCTATAAACATGAATATGAGCTGTTAAGAGCTCTTCTTGGTAAACTGAAAGCCATGAAAGTGTAGAACATTTTTCATGCAATTATCTGCAAATATTTTGCATTCAATATGCCATCCTCTTCCTTATCTGTTTCCTGTGGGTTATTCCTTGGTGTTATTTGAAAGAGGAAACACCAGTTTAGTCTGTTAAAACAACAGTTTTCTTCAAAAAGCAACAATAAAAAAGGTGAGTCCATATATAGTAAACAACAAAAATAACAAGAAAAAATATACAGAAACCTAGAGACTGGCCGTTGTAACCTCTTCCCTGTCTTCCAGCTGCAAACCCTGAAGGGACCTCTATGAAATCTGGTAATTAAAGTTTCCAGAACCACTACACTGGAAGATTAAGATAAAATAAATTAGATTAATTTTAGGGATATGTTTCATTTTCATTCTGAATCTTTGATATGTAAATTTTATTTTTATTACTAGAATTAACTGAGCAATATTTTCAGATTAGCAAATTATAAATTAGAGTGAAATGTAAAGCCTTGGAAATAATTATTTTCTAAGTAAAATGGGGTTATTTCTCCTATATAAATAATCTGGGAAAATAAAAATGGATTTCTCCTCAAATGAGTCTTTGGCAATGTAAATCCACTTTAAGCAAAATTTTCATACCCCATGTATATTATCTTAGGGTGCAAAATAGAGTATAACACAATGAGATTTATAAAACAAAAGTCTTCAGTAATGAGCTTAATGCCAGTCATTTGAAAATGATTTTTGTTGTAACTCTAGAAAGTTATATTACACTTCTCTAAAACTATTTAATATGTGCCTAAATCATATGTTTTTAAGTAAAAATATAATTACAGTGAAATACATATACCATAAAATTTATCATCTTAACCATTTTAAATGTATATGTCAATGGTATTAAATACATTGATATTATACAACTATCACTACTATACATTTTCAGAAATCTGTTCAGCTTCAAAACTGAAAATCTATTTATTAAATAATAAGTTTGCATTTCTCCTCCCATCTCCTGGGAACTACCATTCTACTCTGTCTCTAGAATTTTGGGGTACTCTAACATCTCATATTGGTGGAATCAAACAGTACTTTTAGTGGTTTTCTTTTATGATGGGCTTATTGCTCTTAGCATAATGTCCTCAAGATTCACACATGCCATAGTATGAATTCAAATTTTCTTTCGAGGCTGAATAATATTTTATTTTATGTTGACACCATACTTTGCTTATTCATTCATCTGTTGATACATGCTTGAGTTGCTTTCACCTTTAAGACATTGTAGATTGGCCGGGTGCGGTGGCTCAGGCCTGTAATCCCAGCACTTTGGGAGGCCGAGGCGGGTAGATCACAAGGTCAAGAGATCAAAACTATTCTATCCAACATGGTGAAACCTCGACTCTACTAAAAAATACAAAAATTAGCTGGGCGTGGTGGTGCTGCACGCCTGTAGTCCCAGCTACTCAGGAGGCTGAGGCAAGAGAATTGCTTGAAACCGGGAGGCGGAGGTTACAGTGAGCCGAGATCATACCACTACACTCCAGCCTGGCAACAGGCGACAGAGCGAGTCTCCGTCTCAAAAAAAAAAAAAAAGGACATTGTAAATTATGCTGCTATGATCATGGGTATACAAATATTTATCTGAGATCCTGCTTTCAGTTCTTTTAGATATATGCTCAGAAGTGGAATTGTTGGATCATAATGGTAATTCTGTTTTTAATTTCATGTCCTCAAACTGCCATACTGTTTTCCACAGTGTCTGCACCATTTCAGTTTTAACTTTAGAAACATTAACACATACAAATGTATATACATTTTCACATATGGCAATTCTATAAAGTCTAACCTTTGTTAATATCCTTCTTATGAAAATTCAAGGAATTTAGAATCTTTTAACTGCATTTCCTCTCCTCCTTAATTATATGTCTATTGTTTAGTTATGTTTTATAATTTACTAATAACAATTCTTATACAATCATTACCCTTTTACACTTACAGTTTTGCCATTGATGAGAGATTTTCTTTTATCTAGTGCTAAAATTCAAGATACTCAAGTGTTCTTATGTCTTCTCAAAAGCAAAATTATGTCTAGGTTGCCCTTGTAGAATTACAAAGTATTGAAGCCACAGTTTTAGGTGTAGGTGAGTGTGTGGAAGGAGTTAGAGGTTCCTTATTACCTTGTCTCCTTTGATATCTGTTTATCCCATATCAAAGGGGATGATCATAAAAACTGAAGTTTATGTTCATCTGGCTTGGGCAAATGTCATCAGAGCAAATCTTGCTTCAGTGTTTGGTTCACATTCCTATGGCTTAGCTTTCTCAGATTTCTGCTTCTGTAGTTTCCTAGTTTTCTTGTCAGTTCAATGTATTTTGAAGTGTTTATTTTAGTCCCACATTTAATTATTTTTATGGTAGAGACAGTCCACCATCTTGCAGTAAATGGAAGCTTTGTTCGTTATTTTTGAATTTTTGTTAGTGTTCTAAAGTACAGATGCAAGGAAAATGAAAAAAATGAAGCTACTTCTAAATATGGAACCCTTTTCTTCATGAGGGGTGGTGAACATTGCTTAGCATTACTGATGAGTAAAATCTGCACTTTGAAAAAAATTAAAAAGCAATGAGACTGAATGATAGACTAGAATAACTTAGCTAGTTTGAGTGAAAATATGGCATTGTTTTTTCTATCCATTAACATATATTTGGTGCATCTATGCACAAAGCTGTTTGTGTATACAACGGGAAATAGGAGCATGAAATACTGATAGCCCAGACTTTTCCTAGATTTGACTTAGATTTGTAGGGACAACTTACAGATGCTTTAATTAGCAAGGTGTGATGGTGCAAGCCTATAATTCCAATTTGGGAGGCTGAGGCATGAGAATCCTTTGAACCCAGGAGGTGGAAATTGTAGTGCCCAATTTCCACCTGGGTGGAAATTGGACTCTAGCCTGGGTGGCAGAGCCAAACTCTCTCTTAAAAATAATGTTTTTAAATGGGAAGCTTGGTTCATCATAGGACATTTAAAAAAAACTTAAAATATTTAATAAATATCACGTTTTCATTTTAAATTTCATTCCTAATTATTACTCTTTGATTTTAGCAGTGTTATTGAACCAATCCCAATTAAGATTTTGTTTCCAAATCTGTAAAGTGACAAAACACACTATACAAGACAGAGTATTTTGCACTCAGTAACACTCAAGAGTTTAAACAATATGTGCTCCTCAGAACAACATATTTTCATGAAAATGATTTATTTTTGGAAAACCTAGTACTGTCAATTGTAATTTTTACAGCTGATCAAAGCTATAAAATTTGAACAGTTGTAAAGATTGAGGTAATATGTTGTTTTACAATAGTGTCTTTCACTTAAAATATTCTAAAAATATTCAATGAATTTTATGCATAAGAATTACCCCATCTACTTTTGAAATGCAGCATTTATATAACCCATTTTTCCTGGTCTCTTTAAGTTCATTCTTGTGTCTAGCCATAAATGTACCTGCTGTACAATAAATCTTGATTATCTGTGTTAAAATAGTTGAGCTCTAGGACATGGAATTTAAAAAATAACTGATCTATCCAGCTAGACTACAGAGAATTTTGATATGTTTCAAACTTTATTTATTTATTTATTATACTTTAAATTCTAGGGTACATGTGCAGATAGTGCAGGTTTGTTACATAGGTATACACGTGCCATGGTAGAGGTTTGCTGCATCCATTGCCCTGTCATCTACATTAGGTATTCTCCTATGCCTCGTCATCTACATTAGGTATGCTATCCCCTCCCCAATTACCCCACCCCCTACTATTCCTCCCCCTAGTCCCCCATCCCCCAGGCCCTAGTGTGTGATGTTCCTCTGCTGAGAATGATGGTTTCCAGTTTCATCCATGTCCCTGCAAAGGACATGAACTCATCCTTTTTCATACTTGATAGTATTCCATGGTGTATATGTGCCACATTTTCTTTGTCCAGTCTGTTGATGGGCATTTGGGTTGGTTCCAAGTCTTTGCTATTGTGAGCAGTGCTGCAGTGAACATATGTGTGCATGTGTCTTTGTAATAGAACGATTTATAATCTTTTGGGTATATACCCAGTAATGGGATTGCTGAGTCAAATAGTATTTCTATTTCTAGATCCTTGAGGAATCACCACACTGTCTTCCACAATGATTGAACTAATTTACACTCAAACCAACAGTGTAAGAGCGTTCCTATTTCTCCACATCCTCTCCAGCATCTGTTTGTCTCTTGATTTTTTTATGATCGTCATTCTAACAGACATGAGGTGGTATCTCAAGGTGGTTTTGATTTGCATTTCTCTAATGACCAGAGATGATGAGCTTTTTTCATATGTTTGTTGGCTGCATAAATATCTTCTTTTGAAAAATGTCTGTTCATATCCTTTGCCCACTTTTTGATGGGGCTGTTTTTTCTTGTAAATGTAAGTTCTCTGTAGATTGTGGTTATTAGCACTTTGCCAGATGGGTAGATTGCAAAATTTTTTCCCATTCTGTTGGTTGCCAGTTCACTCTATTGATAATGGACAAAAACTAGAAGCATTCCCTTTGAAAACTGGCACAAGACAAGGATGCCCTCTCTCACCACTTTTATTCAACATAGTATTAGAAGTTCTGGCTAGGGCCATCAGGCAAGAGAAAGAAATAAATGGTATTCAAATAGGAAGAGAGGACCTCAAATTGTCCCTGTTTGCAGATGGCATGATTGTATATTTAGAAAACCCCATCATCTCAGCCCAAAATCTCCTTAAGCTGATAAGCAACTTCAGCAAAGTCTCATGATACAAAGTCAGTGTGCAAAAATCACAAGCATTCCTATACACCAATAATAAACTAACAGAGAGCCAAAAATGAGTGAATTCCCATTCACAATTGCTACAAAGAGAATAAAATACCTAGGAATAAAACTTACAAGGGATGTGAAGGACCTCTTCAAGGAGAACTAAAACCACTGCTCAAAGAAATAAGAGAGGACACAAACAGATGGAAAAGCATTCCATGCTCATGGTTAGGAAGAATCAGTATTGCGAAAATGGCCATATTGCCCAAAGTAATTTACAGATTCAGTGCTATCCCCATCAAGCTACCATTGACTTTCTTCACAAAATTGGAAAAAAACCACCTTTGACTTCATATGGAACCAAAAAAGAGCCCTCATAGCCAAGACAATCCCAAGAAAATAAAGCAAAGCTGAAGGCATCGTGCTACCTGACATCAAACTAAATTACAAAGCTACTGTTATCTAAACAGCATGGTACTGGTACCAAAACAGAGATATAGACCAAAGGAACAGAACAGAGGCCTCAGAAAGAATGCCACACAACTACAACCATCTGATCTTCGAGAAACCTGACAAAAACAAGCAATGGGGGGAAAGGATTCCCTATTTAATAAATGGTGTTGGGAAAACTGGCTAGCTGTATGCAGAAAGCTGAAACTGGATCCCTTGCTTAGACCTTATAGAAAAATTAACTTTATATGGATTTAAAGATTTAAAGATGAGGCATAATACCATAAAAACTCTAGAAGAAAACCTAGGCAAAACCATTCAGGACATAGGCATGGGCGAGGACTTCATGACTAAAACACCAAAAGCAATGGCAACAAAAACCAAAAC
Source organism: Ateles fusciceps (assembly GCA_036589455.1). Classification (NCBI taxonomy): domain Eukaryota; kingdom Metazoa; phylum Chordata; class Mammalia; order Primates; family Atelidae; genus Ateles; species Ateles fusciceps. The sequence goes on along the minus strand of JAZHEH010000253.1, from coordinate 1,683,390 downwards.
AGACAAATGGGATCTAATTAAACTTAAGAGCTTCTGCACAGCAAAAGAAACTATCAGACTTGATTCTTATTAACAACTAGGTCTATGTCATGGTCATTTTATCTAAAGTTTTACCCCACATTCACACCCAGCTTAGCCTTTAGTCCAACAAAGAATTCTATTACCTTGAAGATGTAATATACATTTTTACTAGGTCATAGTTCAAATTAATATTAAAATCATATTGTTTTGTTTTCCCTAAAACTCCTTTCATTTCTGTGTTTATGACCCTTGGGTACCCTACTCTCACAACCAAAATGTTTCAGTGCCCTCGCAAATTGCTTATTTAAATTCAGATACTCCTTTTCAAGCTCAGTGCCAGCTCACAACTTTCATTTTCTTTGGAGTATGTTGCCTTCTGCTCAGAAATTAAAATAACATTTTTGGTTCACAAATATTTTTATTGGAAAGAACTAATTTTTAAACTGTTTCATATTGGGCAAGTATCTTAATCTGATTATGCCTTTGTTTTATCATCTCTACAAGAGTTATGATTGTATTTATACATCCCTTACAGAATTATTGTGAGTCTTTAAAGAATGAGAACATTGATACAAAGTTATGAGTGATTATAGTTATCATTGTTTTTACAGGGTCTCAGTTGAATATTGCCAACAAAACAAAAAAGAAACAGCATTTTATTAAGTATCTGCATGTGATATATATGTAGTATAAAATAATTTTCTTTTTAAATTTATGATTGATATAATTCATATTTATGGGATACAATATGATGTTTGATATATGTATACATTATGTAATGATCAAATCAGGGTAATTAGCATATCCATTATCTTAAACATTTATCATTTCTTTCCAATGAGAAGATTTTAAAAACTCTCTTGTATTTTTTTTTAAATCTATAGATATTTCAAAATATCTGAATATTTACAAATATCTGTATATTTCAGAATATCTCTATGTTAACATCGTTGCTAACTAGTCATCCTACTATGCAATAGAAGATCAGAACTTATTCCTTCTATGAAGCTGAGGTGTTGTAACAATTGACAAATTTATTCCCATCTCCCCCCTCTTCTCCTTGCTTTCTAATAATCACTATTCTACTTTCTTCTTTCGTGAGAATAAGGTCTTAGATTACATATATAAGTGAGATCATGCAATATATGTCTTTCTGTGCCTGGCAGATCTCATTTAACATAATATACTCCAGGTTTATTCATATTGCTCAAATGACAGGAGATTTTTGTGGCTGAATAGTATTCTACTGTATATAAATGCCATATTTTCTTTGTTCATTCATCCATTAATGGACATTTGAGTTGATTCCACATCTTGCATATTGTTAATAGTGCTTCAATAAACTAAGAAGTGTACATATTTCTTTTATCTAACCCTGTAATTAGAAGAACTGAGTCATCTTCCATTTCCCAATTTGCCAGATTTTCACGTATATCACCTTAATAATTGAATATTGAAACTGAGCCAAATTCAGAGTAGTTAAATTTTGTTGAGTGAATTCAGTGCCATCTGGACTTCTGGCTTTACTAACTTTTAATTGACCTAGTTCTTTCAGAAGTGTCCTAATACTTAATTTGTAAAATACTTACTCAAGCCTAAACCACAATAAGTAAGGCTACTTGATAGAATACTTAATTGCAATTTTGATTAAAAATGGAATAAATGAAATAAATGACTGATGTTTAAAAGCTAATTTATTTACATGATATAGCAGCCTAATTTCTTAATATTGAATTTATAGTTTTTATTCCCTCCTTTTCCAGTCTTTATTGACTATTACCTATTTGGGGGCCTTCTGATTACAATATATTTGTTTTAGAAAAAGAACGATTACCCTAATCTTCATAGTCACCCCATCCCTATCTGAATTATTTATTTTCTATAAAACATTATATTTAAATTATTATTAGAAGAGTCATTATATAATTTATGTTTACATTGATATAAAACATTATTGTTTCTACAAAATGTAATCTTAATTACTTTTGGAGATCATCTTGACATTATCTTTTCTTCAAATTTTTAAAAAGTTGAATTCCTTCTGTTCTATATGCGGAAACCTGGAAAATTAAAATATGTTGTCTAATTATGAGAATTAGATCATTATGTTTTTGTAAGTGTAAAATAAGGCCTTAGCATCCCCCATTCATTTTGAAGGTGATATGCCAACTTATTATAGATTCTAAGTTTTAAGTGAATATTCTCTCTGTTGCTGAACTGAAACACAACTCTAAATATCTGTACTTTCAAGATTATTTTATGAACATAGTTATGTTTTCTAATAAGCACATATAATAGTATTCACCACACAGGAGCTAAACAAATATTTTCTATATTCTGTAAAATATTCAGATCTATATATATATATATATATATATATATGGCACTTAACTATTTACAAGTCACTCTTATTTAGAGGAACTCTGTAATTCTATGACTCCTGCCTATTTTCACATTTATGTTCTCAGCAACCCAAAACTAGTCTAACCTGTGGAAGGCATGGGACTTTTAAAATGTGAGCAGAAACAAGTGAGCCATGGTGGCATGAATTGCTCAAGATATTTATGGGGGGATTTTTAAGGAAAGGTTGAACACGTTGGGAAAAGTTAGATCAAATATGAATAATCATGTATAGTTGATAGGTGTCTAATATCCTGCAGTGAGAGTTCATACAAATCCAAAATTAATATACTGAACAGTTCTTACTGGTGCTGCTAGTTCGGATTTTTATTGTTTTAAATATTTGTTATTAACTAAAATTATTTTAGTTGTAGGTGGGTTTTGATTTGATAGTTTATTTGTTACAGACATTACCTTTTTAAGTCACAGTGTGATATATTTAGAGTTATAGAGGTGTGTTTTGACAACTTCTGCTACAACTTTCATCACATATATGTATACATACACTTGTCCAAACTCATAAATGTGTAACACCAAAGTGAACCCTAACGTACACTGTGGCCTTTGGGCAATAATAGTGTGTCATTTGGTTCACTAATTGTAACAAATATGCTACCTAGTGAGAGATATTGATAATTTAGGAGGCTGTGCATCTGTGGGGGTTGGGAGTATGTGAATTATCTCTTTATTTTTCTCTCAGTTTTGCTTTTAACCTAAACTGCTCAGAAAATTGTTAAGAAACATGCTTCTATCTCTATACAATTAGCACCAAAACACTCTCAGCACAGAAATATAGAGAACTATAGACATATAAATTGTATCTATAAATATTTGTAGAAAAAATGTTTTTCTATAACTGTATATCTGTTTCAATATTATTCATGTTTAAATGATAAATTTTATTGAAAAATGCTTGGTTTTACTATCCACTTTTTCTCTCAACAAATAACATTTTGTATAGTTATGTAATCGTTTTCTATAGTCTTAGAAAATTCTACCCTTAAATGAACATAGAGATAGTTATGTAATTATACAGGGATAGTTTTTTCACCTAGCTTTGTTTTCTCAACAACTTCTTTAATGTTTCTGTATATTCCAAAACACTAGAAGAGTTTTCAATGTTGTTTATTTTTTTAAATTTTTATTCCATACATTTTCAGCACATTGCGTAAATTCGTTGAAAAGATTTTTAACTCAGTTTTTCCACAGGAACCTGCATTAAATGTTAAGAACACCCTTTTACTAATTAACAGGATTATTAGCCTTTTAGCAGTATTTTGCATCTAAAATAGCTATTACATTTTTACTATCCCCATTATAAAATAAAGTAATTTAAAAATAGTATATGATTATAGCAGTTTCTAGTTCCATGAAAATGAGTTAGATGAATTTACCTCTATTTCTCCTCCTAAGTACAGCAATAAAAAAACCCTAAATATTATGTATAAAACAAACCTTTGAGAACTTCAAAATATATAGAGAAAGCACCTCTAGCCAAAGCATCAGAAAAGGGGAAGCTTGCAAAATAAAAAGTAATAATAATGATAATAACTATTTTTCTCCCATGAAACACTACAATAAAAAATAAAATAAGGCTGGGTGTGGTGGCTTATGCCTGTAAGCTTTGAGAGGCCGAGCACTTGAGCACTTTGGGAGGCTGAGGCGGGCAGATCACCTGAGATTGGGAGTTCAAGACCAGTCTGACCAACATGGAGAAACCCCATCTCTACTGAAAAAGTAGCTGGGTGTGGTGGTACATGCCTGTAATCCTAGCTACTCAGGAGGCTGAGGCAAGAGAATCTCTTGAACCCAAGAGGTGGAGGTTGCAGTGAGTGAAGATCATGCCATTGCACTCCAGCCTGGGCAACAAGAGTGAAACACCGTCTCAAAAATTAAATTAAAATAAAATAAAATAAAAATTGTCCTTATTCCTATACAACCCAACAAAAGCTGGGTGGGAATCCCAGCCTTGCACTGGCCAGATTGTACTGATTGGCCCAACCCCCAGGTAGGAGTAGTGCCAAGACAATTAAGTGGCACAACATTTTTCCAGTGCTGAGAAAAAAATAACAAAACTGTCACCCAGAATTCAGTATCTACCAAAAATATTCTTTAGGAATGAAACAGAATTCCAAATATTCTCAAATTAAAGAACACTAAGATAAATGAGGGAATTATGGCATAACAGAAATTAAGAAAAAGTGGAAAGTAAAAATGGAAAGATAAATATAAAACCTTTTTTGCTACAGTTTGCTAAAGTATTTTGACAGGTGAAGTGAAAATTATAGCACTATTTTTATGATTCAAAAGGAATTTATAGAAAATAATGAACACAATTATATTATAAATGGGAGATGTAAAATCAACTAAAGGAAGGTAAGGTATCTGTGGGAACTGGTAAAATATTGACTCCAGTGGACTGTGATACATTATGTATATAAATTGTAGTATGTAAAGCCACCAATAAAAAAATATAGAGTCATACTCAACATTACTATTGATATATAAAAGTGGAATTTTAAAAACTATTCAAGGAACTCAGGAGGATGGGAAAAAGAGAAAGAGAATAAAAAACAAACAAAGGAAAAAATTTTACTTAAGTTTTCCAATGTTAATCATTACTTTAAATAGAGATGGTACAAATACACTAAAATACAGACATTGGTGGGAGAGATTTAAAAAAATAACTCCTATGTAAGCTGTTTATAAAAAAACCACACTTCAAATATAACTATATAAGTTAGGTGGAAATAAAGGATGGAAAATGACATAATAGGCAAACATTAAATTGAGAAAAAGAAGTAGTGACTATGTTAGTATAAGGTAAAGCAGAATTTGGAGCAAATAAATCTACCAGAGACAGTTACTTACTGTAATGATAAAGAATTAATACAAGATGAATACATATTAGCCTTAAATATGTATTGTACCAAACAACTGGGCTACAAGATGTGATAAACAAAATTTAATAGAATTGAAGGAAGAACTAAAATAATCTGCAACTAAAGATGGATATTCCAACACCTCTCTCATCAATTGCTGGAACAACTTGATAAAAAGTCAGCAAGGATATAGAAGAACAAAACAATGTCAACAAATATGACCTAATCAATATATATGGAACCCTTTAACCCAATACACAGACATTTTCAGGGCTTCTGGGTCACATAAAATGGAGCATCTGATGAGTCCTAAGACAAACCTCAACAAATTATGATCCACAGAGCATGTTCTAGGACCATAATTGAAGTATACAACAAAGCAATACCAAAATGACAAGGAAATTTCTGAACACTTGGAAACCAAACCACACACTTTGAAGCATGTCAAAGCAAAGTCCCCAAACAAATTTAAAAAGACACAGAACTGAGTGAAAACAAAAACACAAAGTATCAAAAATTGTGGAACATGATTTAAGCAATGCTGAGAGAGAAATGTATAGCACAAAAAACTTATATCTAGAAAAGAAAAAATATTTCAAACCAATAATATGCTTCCTCCTCAAAGATATTTTAAAAAAGAGAAAAATAAACCCAAACAAATGAAGAAAACATAAAGATAATAGCAAAAATCAATGTAATCGAAAAAAGAGAAACAATAGATTAAATCAATGCAACAAAAACGTAATTCTTTGAAAATAATAAAATTGGCAACACTCTAGCAAGAAAAAGAAGAGAGTAGACAAATTGCCAGTGTCAGAACTCTAACAGTGGTTATCACTGCACAGCTCGTGGATATCAAAAGGATACTTAGGAATACTGTGAAAACGCTACCCAGATATATTTGACAACTCAGATTAAATTGACCAATTTCTTAAAAAGCACAAATGACCACAGATTGTATCATTGACTAGCCCTATAACTATTAAATATGTTGTGGTTGTAATTTAAAAAAAAACTCTTCAGGCCCAGATGATTAAACTGGAAAATTCTAACAAATATTTGAATAAGAATAACACTAACTTAACAGCTTATTTACCAGAAAATAACACTTCCAGTTCATTTTTTTCAATCTACTGTTACCTTGATACGAAACCAGAAGAAACAGCATACACACACACACACACACACACACACACACACACCACACGCACGCGCATGCATGCGCATAAACAGAATTCAGCTATATATAAAAGGAATTATACACCAAGACCAAGTGGAGTCTAATCTAGCATTGTAAGTTTGGTTCAACATTTAAAAATTGCTATAATCCATAATATGAACAGAACAAAAGAAAAATAAAATGATCATATCAGTTGTTTCAGAAAAAAAGCATTTGGTGAAGTTCAACAATTATGAAAAATATCTGAGAAAATATAAGAATCAAGGAAAAATTCCTCTACTTCATAATTCAGCAGCTGCCGTTACACTTAATGGTGAAAACTAGTGTTTTCCCATTAAGGTTGTAAACAAGGAGCTTTTTTCTCCCCCAGTTTTCTTCTAGGAGTTTTATGATTTCAGTTCTTACATTTAAGTCTTCAATCTACTTTGTATTATTTTTTGTATATCATATGAGACAAAGGTCCAGTTTTATTCCTTCACTTACGGATATCCAGTTTTCTCAACACTGTTTATTTCCAATTGCGTGTTCTTGGCACCATTGTCAAAAATTAGATGACCACATATGGACATGTTTATTTCTGGTCTCTCTAGTCTGTGTCTTGTTATGCAAGTTCCATGTTATTTTTATTACTACAACTTTGTAATATAGTTTGAAATCAGGAAATGTCATGTCTCCAGCTTTGCTGTTTATTTTTTAATAGTGTTTCATCTTTTTGAATTCTTTTGTGATCTTATATAAATTTGAGGATTCTCTTCTGCTTCTGTGAAACATATGATTGGAATTTTTATAGGAATTGCATTAAATCTGTGGATCACTTTGGGTAGCATGGACATTTTCACAATATTAATATTCTAATCCATAAACATGGTATAATTTTTCATTTATTTATGTGTTCTTCAGTTTCTTTCATCAGTGCCTTATGATTTCCAGTGGGCAGATTTTTCACTTCTTTGGGTAAATTTACTCCTAAGCATTTTATTCTTTTTTATGCTATTGTAAATGGGTTTTTTATTAAAATATTTATTAGCCATGTATATCGATTCATCCTTACATCCCAGGATTTTTTTTAATTTTTAATTTTTGTGGGTACATCCTAGGAATATTAAATATTTACATATAACATGAAACTGTAAAACTTCAAGAATAAATTATAGGGCAAAAGTCCTTAACACTGGTTTTGGAAATGATTTTTTAAATATAACACCAAAGGCGCAGACACCAAAAAAAAAAAAATATATATATATATATAAATAAATAGATAGATAGATACATATATATATAGACAAATGTGGAGCCTACATATACATATATATAAGACAAATGAGGAGCCAGAGCATGATGGCCAATTAGAACTTCTCAATAATTGTTCCCCTGCTGGAATATCACATTGAATAACTATACACATTAAAAAGCACCTTCAAAAGAATAAAATTAATCACAGTGCCTGATTTTCATATAATAACCAAAAGAGAGGAATTGAAGATTGTAGAAAGGACAGTACCACATTGTGTAAACCACCCTTCCTGCTGCCAGGCAGAGCTGTGTGGAGAGGGAATCTGCCTGCTTGGGTAGGAAAGGGAAGTGAGCGTGGGAATTTGCGTTGAAACTTAGTGCTGGCCCTGCCACAGTGGAACGCAACACAGGGCAGAGCCCCCATAGTCCTAGATTCTACTGTTGCCTATAGAAAGGCCATTTTGACATCTCTGCACCAGAGAGGAATGTACCACCCAAGTAGCAGAAACCCAAGTTCCACCCTGCTTCACCACTAGCTGATTACAGTGGTCTCAAACCCCGAGTCAGTTTCCGTGGCAGGCAGGCTCTAGTGACCATGGTTTTGGGCAAGTCCCAGTACTGCACTGGTCTGGGAGGCTGAGGGCTTGGGGAGCAACCCAGCATCATGTAAGTTGTGGCAGCTATGACACTGCCCAGGTCACTCCTCCCCCAACTCCAGGCAGTGCAGTGTGGAGACAAAATCCCTATGTTGGGGAAGGAAAAGGGAAGAGTACAAGGGACTTTGCCTAAGAGCAGGTACCAACCCTGCCACAGTGAAACAACAAAGGACAGAACCAAATGAACTGGTTGGCACTTCTAGATCCATCCTGGACCAGAAGGGAATCCACCATCCTGGCAGAACAAACCCAAGTTCTGGCCCTCTTCTCTACTGGCTGCCTAAAGTAGCCTTCAGCCTTGAATACATGCCAGTGTCAGTCAGACAGTAGTGTCAGTCAGGGAGCAGTGCCTGCAAGCCTTGACTAAGACCCTGCACTGCACTAGTCAAAGAGGCTTTTGGTGCAATTCAGTATACCTCACAAGCTGCAGAGGCTGCTGTGACCTGTGTCACCAACTCTCCAACTACAGACCATACAGAGTAGAGAAGAGAATCCTTCCGCTTGAGGGAAATAATCTGATTAAAAATGTGCAAAGAATCGAAATAGATATATTTCCAAGGAAGTTATACAAATGTGCAATGGGTTTACAACAAAGTGTTAGACATCACTAATTACCAGAGAAATGCAAAGTAAAACCACAATGAGATAATCATCTCATACCTGTTAGAATGACTGCTATCAAAAGACTACAAATAACAGGAGTTGGTAAAAGTGTGGACAGAAGAAAATCATTGTACACTGTTAGTGGGAATAAAAATTGGTAAAACTATTATGGAAATAAGTATGGAGGCTACTCAAAAAAACTAAAGCTAGAACTGCAATATGATTCAGACATCTCCTTTCTGAATATATATTGAAAGTAAATGAAATCAATATATCAAAGACATATCTGTAATCCCCCTGTTCATTGTATCATTATTCACAATAGTCAAGAGGATATGGAATTAACCTAAGTGTCCCTAGAGGAATGAAAGGATAACTAAAGTGTTGTGTGTATATAAGCATTAAATATAGATAGATAGATAGAAAGATAGGTAGGAATATCATTCAGTCATAAAATAAAGAAATCCTGCCACTTGTGACAACGTGGATGAACCTGGCAGATATTAAGTTACATGAAATAAACCACAAAACAAAACACAAATACTGTATTATTTAACATATATGTGGAATCTAAAAATGTCAAATACATAGAAACAAAGGATAGAGAAGGTGGTTGTCCAGGACTAGGAGGTGGGAAAATGGGTGATGTTGATCAAAGGGTACAAAATTTCTGTTACGACATAAACAATCCAGTAGTTCTATTTTACAGCATGTGTGGTGATGAATGTGTTAAAAAAAATGATTGGAAACAAAGCAAGTATATAAACTCTGAGGGTTACTATGTAGTAAATGTAACATGGGATAATTTTTCATTTATTTACCTGTAAAATAATGCTGGAAGTTCTATCCAGGCCAATAATGAAAGCAAAGTAAATAAAATGCTACAGATTAAAGAAAAAGAGCTTGTATCTATCTTACTAAAACTATTCAAAAAGCTAGAGGAAGAATGATTCCTCCTTAACTCATTCTGCTGTTCCAGTATCCCTGATATGAAATCTAGGGAAGGAAAAAAAAGGAAAACCATAGGCCAATATCCCAGATGAACATAAATGCAGAAATTCTAGTGTAAATACTAGCAAATTGAATCCACATCCACATGAAAAAGATAATTTATCACAATCAAATGCGTTTTATTAGAGGTGTTCAAGGATGGTTCATTATATACAAATCAATAAATGTGATTCACCAAATAAATAGAACTAGAAACAAAAACCATATGATTATGTCAATAGATGCAGAAAAAGCACTTGATAAAATTCAGCATCCCTGCATGATACGTACCCTCAACAAAATAGACATCAAGGAAACATACTTTAAATAATGAGTTATCTATGGCAGACTCACAGCCAATCTCTTAATGAAGGGGGAAGAGTTGAAAGCATTTCTCCTAATAAGTGGAAAAAGACAAAGATACACACACACACACACACACACACACACACCGATATCATACATTAAAAGTAACATCCACCTTTCAATCAAAGTTACTGTCAATCTGTAAATAAGTTAATGGCATTAGGTTTGGTGTATGACCCCCTGGATTCAAACTCTTGCTAGGTAGACAACCTCAGAGAAATTATTTCTAAAAAATTTCTCTCATTTATCAAAAGGTGATAAAAAGAGCACACACCTCATGCAATAGTTTAAAATTCATAGGTTGATCACTTAGAAATGAGTCTAATTACATTATCATTTCAATTTCAATGATCAGGTAAAAGTTATCTGCCAGAAATTTTTAATTATCACTAGTATGAAAGTTGTTTTTTGCTTATCAAACTTATAAACTTATTGACTGCTGATCAATAAAAAATTACATTTTAAAGTTTATAGGAGAAAAACTAGTCAGATATATTTATTTATCTCATAAAAGATGAAACTGAATTTCTATAAATCAATGTGCTTTCCCTGCCTTATGGCTGGCACAGATAAGAGAAGTTAAAAATCTTCTTATAACTGAAATATCTGGATGGCTCTTCTCAAAGTGTATTAACTGTGAGATGCTTGGAGTACCACAACTATACATTTCCCTGCCCTAGCAGGAAGTGGTACCATTTTTCTAAACTTCCAAACATATATTTTAGATATCAGTGGGAGGAGGTTTTTTCATATGATTAGTGTTTCTCAGTTTATAGCAAATAGTTAACTTTTTATTTGCCCTAATCACATGAACACTCAAAGAGGATGATTGAGAAGTATACTTCTCTACTGAGCTTGATTTTCTGCTAACTTTAGCCTTGCTGGTACAAGGCGGAAACCAGCAAGGCGGAAACCTTATTCTTTCTCATACTTAGGTGGCTATTTCATTTTAGCTCACATGAGAATATTTATTCTTTTGGCAATTCTGAGTGTATTTAATGAGTGACTACTATGGGCCATTCATTTGAGTCTTAAAAATACGGTGATTATAAGAAGAAGTAATAGTTTACATCTATGTGAAACATGAATCAAATAGTGACACAAATAAGTTCACAGAAGGAAAAGAAAAATGTGTCACAAGTGCATATAACAAGAGGACCTGAATTAATTGGAGACAGGTATGGTAGAGAAGAAAAGACAGCAGTTTCCATGTATTATTAGTATCTTTGAAATTCATATAAAGTAGGTAATATTTAACAAATTTATATTATATATATCCCAAACAGAAGATGGTAAGACCACGTGCTTGTTAGCTAACATTTCAATTTCTAATCCATAAAAGAGAGTGATATCCAGAGAAAAATGAAATTACTAGTTGATATTTTATAAAGTGTTTGTGTGTAAATTTGTATCCTAACGATTAGGCCTGATTCCAACTGAATGGTTATAATTTGGGGAATGAGTAATTTATACCTTGTAAACTTAAATTTATAAATTTTTCTGAAATTTTTTTGTCATAAAGTACCATATTCAGTTTCTCTATCTGATGTATATATGAAAGACATAAAATTAAGAGCATGCTGAAATCAATTATTTGTACCTTAAAACCTATGACCTGCAGCAACACATTTTCATTTGCCTCAACTAGGTGGGAAAAAAATCATACAACATCTTAAAAGGAATTTCTTTAAGACTTTTAAAGACATATTTTAGGGAAAACATAAATTCTACTGAACTGAGTTATCATTCAAAACTAATATTTATTATGGAAAATTTTCATTAAAAGATGGGCAATTTGTATTTATTGTCATTAAAAATGCAGTTATTCTTTAAAACATCCTTTAGCTTGCCTTTTTACATCATGTAACTTGAAGCAGTACATGAAGTTGTAATTTATTGTAACCTCAGTTATATAAGTGGTTAGTTACCTTCACATAATCCATGGTTTAGAAAAGTTTGATCCAATGTTTGAGGTAACTGTTGTATCATCATAAAGAAATCTCAGTGGAAATATTGCTTAAATGATTGAAGACATTGTCAACAAATATTATTTTTTCCTTAACAGATATTCATTTCACATTTATCTTTCTTTATGAGCATTTAACTTATTAGTCTATACCTGGACCAACAAAGCTTATGTGCAGATTCTTTGAGTGATTTTATTTATAAATTCTTCTGTAAATTTCTACTTCTTAATTCCACCAAAGTCTCATTACCTTAACCTATAATATTTTTAAAAATTAACATCCTGGCATGATAAACACACTTCACAAAGTTACATATGCCAAAAATTAGTGAGAAGTAATCCACGTTAACAGTACTACTATAGTTAAGTTTTATCAATTTTACTCCAAAATGTCTCTAGTATTAGTTTTATTACAGCTATGATCATAAATGAGGAGTGTTTACATCACCGAGGTTATGAACTTGCAAAAATTCAGAAAACTTTACATTTTGTGAATTAAATTGGTGAGGATAGGATTTGAAACATCAGCTGTTTGACTCCTAAATCCATTTCCTTTTAAAAACTAAAATTGCCTATCTAAAATATTAAAATTTATGCATGAACGCAAATATTTTTCATATATTCATGAAGATAATGAATTCTGTAAGTATAATGCTAAAATAAAAGCATTCAACATATTGCTTTTTTCAGAAAGAAACAGACTTTTATTTTAGCTCAGTTAATGTCTATGCCTCTTGGCTTGTCTACCCTGATCAGTAGTTACCTAATCTGCATAATTATATGAATGCAATTTTGATAAGCTGATATAATATTTGTAATAGATATTAAACTATGCTGTCAAACTTTAGAAAGCAAAGTTTAAACAAAATTCTTGCACATTTTCCTTTCTTCAAATGAGAAGATCATTAGCTGCATGTTTGTATATTTTTACATAAAACTTTTTCTAACAAGTGTTCAAAAAAGTGATTTAATTTAAACAAGCATAATAAATTTCTATATTACCATATATATCTACATCTGTGCTATATTTCTCTTAAAGTTTGCATAAAACCGTATTAAACTATGAAAGTTAAAAGTTATTTAAAATTATGTAACATAAAATTAAATTATTTTCAGCAATTTCAAAGCCCTAAAATATTAACATATTTTAAGAATTTGAAATGTGCATAATTAGCCATAAATCAGACCATCCTTTAACAACTTTTCAATAGCCCCACCTTCATCTTTTTGTTTTCATGATAGTCAAGAAGTTACAGCTACAATTAATTATTGTTGTTCTACTCAGATGGCAATTGTTTTTTAATGCAGTCATGCTAATTGTGTCCTGTAGTCTACTGAGTTTGGCAGCTTTTTCTAAATGGAAGTTACTAATCAATGCTTCTCAGAAATCCTACATGTAAACTTTTTACATAAGTCATATTGTGGGTGGGCTTTTACATCCAGTATTTTATTTGCATAGATTCATTCTGCTAAATTTCTAGTGTCATCCAAAAATGTTTCCCAAGCTTAAAAAAAATTTAAACCCTACTACTATTAAATTTTTTAAAAGTTTGATGTATCAAGGGGCAAATAAAAGAGTGGATTTTTTAACTTGCCAATTTGCTGAGCATTTAGCTGTTTTTTAAACACTGGCTTCAGTGCTATAGTCATCTAGGCCATTTGAAACATTTTCCTTTTACCAGCTAAATAAAAAACAGTGTCATTTGTGAGATGTGGAAGCTATATGGTAAGAATGTTTTTGTTTTTGTTTTTTTGAGATTCTCACTCTGCTGCCCAGGCTGGGGTATAGTGGCACAATTTTGGCTCACTGCAACCTCTGCCTCAGGACAAGCAATCCTCCTGCCTCAGTCACCTGAGTAGCTGGGATTACAGGCACACACCACCAAACCTGGGTATTTTTTAGTTTTTAGTTTTTATTTTATTTTATTTTTTTAATAGTAGAGATGACTTTTCACCATGTAGGCCAGGCTGGTCTTGAACTCCTGACCTCCCGTGATCTGTCTGCCTTGGCTTCCCAAAGTCCTGAGATTACAGGCATGAGCCACTGTGCCCAGCAAGTAAGAATGTTTTTAAAAGTCAATTTTATATATAACAGTTACGTAATAAAACTATGGGGAGCTGATATTGATATTAATGTCATTTCTTAAGATCTGTATGATTTTACAGATGTAATTAGGACGTTATCGCTAGTAAAGTATGGCAAGTTAATTTATGACTTTTGTTTTGAATTTGTCCCCCAGTAGACATGAATAGTTAGGTAATATATTTATTTTAAGAGTCTGTTTTGTCTGAAAATTTTAATGATTATTGATAAAATTAAAATTACTAGCCAACAAATGTAGTAATGTGAAAAGTAATGTAATAATAGCACTTAGGACTTTAGACAGCTTTATTTAGTGGAAATTAGCAGATAAAGGTAAATCTTTTCACCTACTACATCACCTGCTTTTGTCAGTATATTTCAGTTTTCTTTTTCTTTTGTATTTAATCCAAAATTTCTAATACGAACAATGGCAAATTCTGTGTTTGGGGAAACCAAATATACATATGTTCTTTTAAATAAATCATGGCAGTTTATACCTTTTAAATATACTGAGTACATTTGTCTGTTTATATATATTTAAATGCTAATAAGAAAGGTTAATGGCAATGTAGCAATTATGTTACCAGTTATTACTGAAATTTGATGATGTCATTCTTATTTCCCAACCTTTTTATGAGCTGAGTAGGGATAAAATTATAATAAATATTGTAGAAAAATAAACATTGTGTGGACATACGTAATAGATGCTTGCACGTCAGAATTTTTAGCAGGCAAACATACAACTTTAATAAATAGAGGCTCCTTAGAGTATGCTCCCCAAAAATATTTTCAAAGTAGTGCTCTGGTTAAACTGGTTATAGCCCATATGTGTGCTCTACAAAATGGTGGTGCCTTGAAAGGGACTGAGTTACGTTAAACTCTAATGATTGTGCCTATTTAATTAAAAGACTTTGAAACGTTATGATGGGGAAAATAGTTATGTTCTGTGAAGGTTCCAAGTAGAAAACAACACTTAGTTAGATACAACAGTGTTCTTATTTAATATAAAAAGGCATCTGGATGAAATCCTGAGATGCCTTTAGGTAAAATGTTCTCGTTATGATAATCACACCCAACAGCATGTTTTTAATTCAGCACTTCATTGCTTTGTTTTTCCAACATTTAATGAATGCATGATCTAGTTGTAACTGAGGTGAACCTTATCTTCAGGAAACAAGGATTAAGAAAACACAAACAAAAAAACCTTGCACCCCTCAGGTTCCAGTTTATATGTAGACATTAGCTCCTTATTACCTTCCTAAGATTTCCCAGAGTCAAAAACTTTATATCAGTAATGATATACTAGGTTATATTACTAGAAAATAAGCAAACCAACTAATCCCATAATATTTGCTGGGGTACAGTGGTTTGATAGTTCACTGCCACCTCCACCTTCTGGGTTCAAATGATTCTCCCACCTCAGCCTCCCATAATCTCGATGATTTTACATGACAAAATTAATTTTCAGTTCATTCACTTGTTCATCCTGTTAAGCTTTAGGGATATATGTGGACCATAGCAATTCTGGTTACAGTTGCTAATCAGCGTCCCGGTCTGATGTACCAGGCTATACACACATGCCCACACTTCATTGGCCAAGGTAAGCCACATGGCCACAGTGACTTTAAAGGTCATAAGTAAATGTCTTATCTTACGCTCAGGAAAAGAGACACACTAGGAATTTGGATTCATATCTAATGTGTACTACTCACAATGTGGTTCTCCAACAAGTGTTCGAGAACCCTTGGTAGAACAACAGTATTTAAAACTGTTTAGATGAGCTGATTCTTAAAGGGGGATAGCAAGAGTTTCTCAGAAAAGGAAAAACTGCTCATTTCTGTTCAGACCGAAGTCTTCCCTAGATTCCAAAGTGATTCTAATCATATAATTAGTGACAGAAGTGGGTTGTTTAACTGTCAAATGTGTGCCACAGATACTAAATATCCATAGTTAGAAACTGTCAGGGTCATGCCTCTTTGTCCTGGAAGTATTTGCACTGTGCCTCATTCTTTGTCAATCCTTTTCCTGCCTCCTTGCACCAAGCAATTTATATTTTTTCCTTCACATATTGCCCAAATGTTGTCTCTGCAGTGTTACCCTCACTGGCCATGTAATGTAAAATATTGCCACACTTCCTACAGTCATATTTCTTATCAAAGTAGGCTGTATGGGTATATGCAGTATATATCAGAATTTAAAACTTTTTAAAATTTAATTTTATGTATTTCTTTTATTTATTCCTAAACATTTCTCCAAAAGGAAAAGGCTATTTTCAGATGGACAACATGGGTCTCATCAGTAGATGAATCCCTTATCATTCACTGAGACTGGAACATTGCAAGCATTTCTTGGAGAAAAATATAAATAAATATGGCACATGTACATAAAGCATTTAATCAACATTTTATTTGATTATTTTACAAATATTACTTAACACACTTTGAAGTATTAAGCCTAGTAAAGAGTGTTCTTCCCTGCAGATGATATTTGAGAATTTTATCAGACCACTTGTCAGAAAAAAAATCAGACCCACTGTACTATAGTTCTTTTCTAATTTATTATCAGGTTGATTTTATCTCACTGTAAATGTATAAATTCTTTTTAAGAAATGTATAAAACATTCATAGCCATATCTTTCATTTCTCTAACTTGGCCAAATTCATCTATAAAATCACTTTGCATCTTGAGAAATTGCAGTAGCTGAATTTGGGTTTCCAAATATGTTGTAAACCATAATTATTTAAAAAAAAAACAAAAAAAAACTGGCTTCTCTTTTGATGATGTTTTTAAAGTTCTTCTGCCGCTCCATAATATCCCTGAGGTTTTTTACATTCCCACTCTAAAGTGAATAGAGAAAGGAAATCATTAGGGTGATGAATATAAATCATTCTTTTATTCAATCAATATACCTTAGAAAATGAAAAAAAACCTTAGTTATTCTGTTATTGTTTAGTAACTCTACATTCATATTCTAGGCATAATGAAGTCATTTTATGAATACATATTTAATCTCAGAAGCTGTTCACTTTAAGTGGCTTATTTTTCCTCTACATGACTTGGTTTTAGAGTATTCACTCCAGTCAAATAAATTAAATAAATTAAAAATACTCATAGCACACAACATAGTATTACAAGCAAGAGTCATTGTAATGTACTGACCCCAGCTAAACTACCAAGTGAACTTTTCAAATGAAAACATTTAGATAGATTATGCATTTATGAATAAAAATAAATTTGCTTTTCAGGGAGTTTGGCCGCTGGAAAGTAAATAACCTTGCAGTTGAGAGAAGAAATTTCCTTGGCTCTCCTCTGCCTCTTGCCCCTGAATTCTTCCGCAACATAAGACTTTTGGGACGACGACCTACCCTTCAACAAATCACAGAAAACCTTATCAAGAAATATGGGACACATTTCTTGCTATCTGCTACTCTGGGAGGTACGGTTCTTTGAACATATTTGTGCCTGTGTGTGCTTGTGCATAAAAGTGTATAAATCACAGAAAAGTGTGAATTATCCAGATAGCTACAGTTTGAATAGTTATAGAACTCATTCATTCATTTAACTTGTTCATTTTTTAGCCTTAGAGGATGTCTTGTCTTTCCTTAACCTGCAAGCTCAGTCTTTCAGCAAGTCATGTCAATTTTTTTACACCAGAATATACCCCGAATCATTTCCTCACCTCCTCTCCAGCATCTCTAGACCAAGACTTAATCATTTTTTTCACCCTACAATACTTCTATGGTCCCTCCTCCACACAGATCTTTTAAAAACTTGAGTCAGTTAATATTCACTATTTTAACTGAAACTGAGAACTGGCCACTTAAAGTCTAAGCATCTTGCTATGGTTTATAAGGCCTTATATCAATGATCTGATGAAGGCTGGCGTTAAAACTCAGACCTCTTCTCAGCTCTCACTTCCTCATGCTCTATTTTGCAGTCACAGTGATCTTCACATTTTTCTACCCAAATATTACTTTCTCAGAGAGGCCTTTTCCTGACCATCCTTTCATCAGTAGTGCCCAGTGAATCCCATTGTTCTCTACTGCTTCATGATCATATTTTGCATTTATCATAGTATTTGTTATCATGTGAAATTATTTTAATTATTTGATGACTGATTTATTATCTGTATTTCTTGCATATTTTCTTAAAAATAAGGGCCTTAGCTGTATTGGTCACCACTTTAACCCCATGGCTATAATTGCACTTGATGTACAGTAGGTTCTCATTAACTATTATTTAAATGAATAAATAAGTAAAACTACACTTTCTTAGGAGACTGAGGTCATCCAGTTCAGTAGATATATGTAAACATATATAACATAAACAGAAGACAATTGAGTTAGAATTCAGGAAGAATTCTGAATGAAAGCAAATCCAGGGCACCAGCTGGGTCCAATTCACAAATAAAGATTCAGAACTGATGAGAATCAGTACCCAAGTAAGAGCAGATACAAAGGCATGAACAGGTTGAAAAAGGAGCAGATGCCTGAGCACATTTAGGAAACTAACTCTGGCATGGAGTCTCAAGACTTATAAAGGTGGAAAATGGTAACTAAAGCAGAAATGAAAGACTGGCTATAAATATACACTATTTCTCCATTCCCTTCTTCCACAAATGGTAATAAAATAAGAAGATAAAGAGATCAGCCACATTCTTGTTGAATCCTGATTTTCATTTCTCCCTTTTTTAGCCACCTGTGAGACTTTAAAATCTATTAAGTAATTTCTCTGAATTTTAAATTTTTTAATAGAGAGGAGAAAAAAACCTATGTGATGCAACATGAGAAGATTAGAATAAATGTTTAAAAAAATGTGCTTAGCACAGTGTGTGGTATAATTTAAATATGTGATGCATTGGAGCTATTTTTATTATAGTAGTGTAAATAGCCAAAAATTTATGAAATATTTCAATAATTGTGAAGATTGATTCTGTGAAAGCTGGGTGTATTTAGCTTAGTAATGTCAATTATTTTTAATGCCATAAAATCTGAAAGGTAAAATTCAAATTATTTCTGTAACTCCTCATCTAAAAAAGTTCAGTGATTTTGAAACACATACTTCATTATTATACAAGGGATTCAAACCAATTGTACATATTTCAGAAGATAAAATATATTTTTCAAGATAAGAAAGGAAGGAAAAGACAGAGAAAAGACAGAAGAGATTAAAAAGCACCAATGGTTCCCATGGATATTCTTGTTCCTTAGTGTCAAAATTATGGTGACTTTTTAATTTAATTATTTTACTATTTTGGTATTATGGATGCCACATTTTGGCCTTAAGATGCATTTTTGTTTGGTATAATTTTTTTTTTTCTTATAAACCATGTTTCAGAATTTATGAGATTAATCACTTGAGGTTGATTATTCCTATGATGGCAGTGTGCTCTCTCAAAATGATTTTACTTCAGTTATTTAAAAGTTTTATTCAAGTACTGCCTTATAGGGGGGAAAGAGATGGCGTTAACACCCTTACTCACTTTCTAATCTGTCAATATTCCTTGGATTTAGTTTTCATAGTTTTTTCTACTGGAATTGTTTTTCTTCTCAAAATGTTACTTCATTTTCCTGCAGGAATTTTTGTTAAGTAATGCTAATAATTCAGTTAAGATGCATGAAACTATTTAAGTAGCTTAAGGATATAAACTATCTGCAATTAAAATGTATACCAGGAATGATTTTTGGCAACTTTGAAATTATTGCTATTGTACTTAAACTAAAATCTTTTTAGTGGCTGAGTTTACCATTTTATTTTCACTTGTTTAATGTGATTGAACACAAATTTGTATTCCTCCATTAAAAAAAAATGGAGGTTTGTGGCATTTAACTTGAACTAATCCCCTCACTTCTTTCTCTTAATTAATTAAGACCAAGGAAAAACTATAACACTATGGTGTAATGTATATAAGCAAACCTTTTAAACAAAAAGCCAGTCATATTATAACTAGATGCTTCCTCAGTACCTAAATTTTCAACCAAATTTAAATGTTTTTCAAAACAAGTTGACTATAAAATACTATCAGTATTACAGTCATAAGAAGGAAATAAATGAAAAATGGCTTTCTCCCCCCAAGAGTTATTTAGTATATCATATTATTGATGTAGACATAAAACTTTGGGTACCATACTTGAAGACTTTAATGGGATATTTTATGACAGATAAAGCCAGGGATTGAATTATCTTTTTATCTTTAGAGAAAAATAAATTATAAAAAACCTTCTTCAATATATATTATTTTCCCCCATTTATTTCATTTTATAACCACCAGACTGTTTATCAATATAGTAATTCAGCTTGCCTCTATTTTGGATAATGATATCCAAATTCCATCACTGTTTGAATATCTAAAATAAGCTACTCAATTTAAAGAATCAATCTTGAAAAAGATTGTACTTCTGAGATATATTGATTTCTAGCTATGGAATATATTTAATTGTTTTTGTAATATGTTTTATTAGAGTTCAATATATGACAAATACTAAAATAAAAGTGTATCTGTGTACTGAATATAAAATACAAAATATGAGTGCATATAACAAAAAAAGACGACTTTAAAATTGGTGGGCTTTTATTAGGAAGAAAAAGATAGTCTGCTAAAAAGCACCAAAACTGTGTTCTGGATCAATTTTAAAAGATAAAGGACTAAGGAACATACAGACCAAAATATTAATTAAAATTTTTATGAAATGTTACAAGAAAATATTTATAACAATTTTAAATGTACCCTTATCCTCATCTCCTGAATTATATAGACTTATCCACCCAGTCGTAGCAGCCAGGAATGTTTTGGGTCCCTCCATTGGTACTCTTGCCTCTTTCAACTCTAAGGCAGTGAAGAACACAACAAAGTGTGCGATCTCCTACAAGCACACCCACAAGAGAAAGGCGAGTAAGAGGTGGAGTTTCTCATAGGCAGCCTCTTTCCTACTCTATGCCTTTCTGTTAACTCACTGCAGCTCTGCGGGCCTTCAAACACATGATAACGATGAGGATTGTTCGCAGAAAATAGTTTCTCTTGTAAAAGAATGCAAGAAAAAAAGTTCTCTTTTCCGAATGTGTGTGTGTGTGTGTGTGTGTGTGTGTGTGTGTGTGTGTGACCAAAATTTATTTCAGGATTGAATAGACAATATAATAAGATTTGTTAATTTAGAAAAACTTTGAAGAATAGTTTTTATTCTAGGCAACATAAAAGCAAGTTCAGTTTGACCACTGTTATTGAATGTACAATTTAAAAAGCTGTAATTAAATTTTTAGCAGAATAGTTACAATATACGTTTTTCATTTGCAAGTCTTTTTAATTTTTTTCTGAAAATGTTTCTTAAAATAATGTATCTTTTGATTACTATATGGCTAAACTTAAGCGTTTTTTAGATATTTAATTTTGTTTCAGTACAAAAAATACTTTCTCCATTGTTGTAATAAAAAATGCATGATCGATATGCAAAAATAGTATTACGTCATACAATAGTTATTTAAAATAATGTATACTACCTCAATTATCATGTGGCATATATGTGTGTGTGTGTACATATATGTAAAACTATCCAATGTAGTTCACTTATCTCAGAAGTTTTGCAAAATATTGTGTGGGTGCACGCGTGCGTGTGTGTGTGTGTGTGTGTGTGTGTGTTTTAAAGAAAGTGGAAGTCAGAAGTTAGTAAGATACAATATGGATGAAATATTAATTAAAATTTTTTCTGGTTACTTGTATTTCATAGGAATAAGAACTGAATATGCTCATTTAATTTCAGAAATAATTCTCACTTTTCACTATGTGAATTATGTTCTGTATAAAGTAGTCACAGTTTTTAATTCTTTGTCATATGCCTCCTTCTTTCAAAATTAACTGCTGTTTTTCTCATTTTCAGTTGGTCTCTTAGGAAGTACAAATTTCTTTCACTTCAGTTTATAACATGATAAAGTTAATTCACCAAATACACACACACAGACATAAATAATGTATTTCCTAAAGAAATATGAACAATCACCTGAAGTGCATGGAATCAGTTTCTGTCTTAGAATATATATTCTGTTTTAAAGGAAAGGAAAATAAATATTTTTGAATATTCCTATCTTAGGAAATAATCAAAATAAATGTCATTGAAGGAGAAAAAGGACTGGTATACTGATATTTATTAAAATTAGTCTTAAGATTATTAATAATGCTTAAGACTATATTAGTTTCTCTCATTCTCTCTCTCTATATATATCTCATGTTTCACTGGTAAATAAAATAAAATATCTGATGTTAGAGCAATAATGTTAATCATTTTTTAATTGTTTACAAGGCAGTTATCTACCATTGTGGTTAAAAAATCATTTATACAAATAAGAATAAGAATAAACGTGAGCAAAATGTAATTAAACTTTCTATGTTAGTTGGTATTAGTAAAGGTTTTCCTGGCACCCAAGGTAAAAGATAAATGCTAAGTTGTAGAATATTGGACATTTAATTATATAATTTCTGGTTCTTTTATATAGCACATTGATAAGATAGATAAATCACCTGTCTACTTTTTGACAAATATATACTGAGTTATTTATGACAGTTCAGAACACCCAAGATCTTCCTTAAATGAACACTTAGGTCACTGATACAGACAGACATTTAACTTGGTAATAAATGTTATTATGGTTTAGAACCTCATTACTGGAGTGTAGTTCATGAACCAAAAGCATCAGCATCACTTTGGAGCTTGTTAGAAATGCAGAATCTCAGATTCCATCCCAGATTAGAGAATTAGAATGTACATTTTAACAAGGTCTCCAGGTGATTTATATGGACATTAAGTTCAAACATCACTGTTTAAAGTCTCTATATAAATTTAAAGTATAATAAACTGTTCTGAGAAGTAATCTTAAAAAAATAATAATAGCAGGAGTTTTTAACTATACATTCCAAAAATGTTTTTTTTAAAAATACTCCTTATATCATTGTAAACAGCTCCAAAATTAGAAGTAACTTAACTGTATTTCACTCAGGATAGGTTCTTTGCCTCCTAACCTCAGAGCTATTTATTTCCGTTTCCTTTATCTTCATGTTACTGTACAACTATAGAGAGTATTATGGTACCTTCACATTTGCTTAGAAAATTTATAGTCTTTTCTTGGGGGTAACTGTTAATAATTATAAGGTCAGTTGCTTTTGTTTGGGATGCTTTGCAAAACATATTATGTTTCTTTGTCAAAGTGATGTAAGGTTAGCTCTTTCCTTCCCATATCTTGCAAATGCCAATTGGTGTTAAGCCAACATGTCTATTTCTTAACTATCCTAATATATTTGGTTCTGCTTCTTGCCAAAAGCCTATTTCTCTAAGGTGTTTTTTCTTCTGATGTATATTTATTTCTAAAACACTGTCTTTTTCCCCCCCACAATACAATATTAGTAGATTAGTAGATAGATATCACCAGGCTGTGTACCTTTAACATGTGGAGCTTAAGAAGGATGGTTATCAACCCTGAGAGCAACATATAACTGCAAACTCAGTATAATTTCAAAAGGGCAACAATAACAAAAAATATTGTAAGGCTTTAGCACAAGTCATAATGTGGCTTCTCTTTGCCAAAAATTTGACATTTTTGAGACAAAAGGCTACATCAAAAGTAAAACCTACAAACAATTCAATTTAAACAATATTTTCAATGTTTACTTCTATGAGAAGGATTTTCACTCAAATAGCATTTTTTAATAACTACAAATCACTCCAAGGCAAAACAGGCATTCACAATAAGATATTCAAATGTAAGGAAGTAGAATAAACAGGAAGACATCTGCCATAATTGCACAGAATTTTTTTTCTGGGTGGAATGTAAACATTTTAGGACAACAGACTGACTCAAGGGCAGTAGCAATCACAAAATAAAATAATAAAATAAAATACATCCAACTGATAAAAGTCAGCTTCACAGTAGTAAAAAAAGACTCCAAATTTTAGTTGATCATACAATAATTATTGTTTCTGGCCAATATTATATGTTGGTTTCTGTGGGTACCTTGAGATTCAGATCTATGTGTCTTGAGAATCAAGAAGGCCTCTTTTGCAACATGCCTTCCTCCTGGCAGGGGTAAAAAGCAAGAGGTAACTTTGTGATGACTCTCCAAACTTGTATTATATCATACATCTGGCTCACTTATAGTTTACTGATCAAAGCATTCTCCTTCTAATATCAGAATAAAGAGAATGCATCATGAATGCATCTCTACCATGGACCATGAATCTATGTATGTATATTTGCATTTATGATGGTGTTGTAAATAATTGCAAGGAATAACACAATCTACCACATTGTCATTATTGATTTACCTGTAGGATTCTTTTTATCATTGTTTCATTCATTATTTTTAGTCTGTTTCTACCCTCAATAACTATGTATATGAGAATGCAAATTGAGAAAATCCAAGTGAGAAGTAAACAGTATGGAAGTTCTTATCAACTCAACATAGATGATTTGAAGATGAGAGTGGAAATATACATAATTTTAAGGGCCACATCTCATGAAAAATGTCAAATTCCATGAGCCAACCATGGTAGGACATTAAAATGGTGATTTTTGTTTGTTTGTTTTATCATCCCCTATTTCTCATTTTCTATGAAAGCATCCTTCAATATGTGCTTTTAATGACCACAGACCACCACAAAATTTTAGTTGCACAAGACACAGCTGCATGATTTCTATGTGAAATAATCATATCTTTTTATATTCATAGTCATTAATCCTTTCACTGCCTCACAGACTCAGAGTGTTGAATCATTTTCAAAATCACATTTAGACTTTACAAAATGTGTGAGTGTCCTTTGGAACCCATGTCATGCTTATGACCCCCAGCTGGTTTTAAAAATGAATAAAAATGACTTTTGAATACAATTTTTTTAGTTGATCGAATAATACTATTTCAGTTTTCAAATGTTAACGTTGTCTTTTATGTAGGTTCTAATGAATTGTTGTAATTTAATACTTGTGGAAAAGTTACAGTAAAAGCTGAGAATGCATTTCTCTGGTCCTAAAAAATCTCAAATGACTGTGAAGAAGATAATCACAAAAGTATGACAGTTACATACAATTGAAAAAGGAAGGATCTCTTATAGGAAAGAAATAGACCTGTTCTTGTAAATTGAGTGGGCTTGTCAAAATTTCTTAAATGTTCAATAATTCATGATTTACAAAAGTTGAAACAGCAACAAGGTAGCAAGTTTACATCAAATAGTTGTGTGTTCTGTTGTAAGGGTTTTAAACAGGGTATTCATAAAAAGATCTATTATGGTGATTTAAACTGCAGTTTTAGGTTGCCTCACATGCATATCAGGAAGGGAAGCTTTTGCATACATGGATTATAATTCTACTATAGAGAAGAACCATTAGCAATTTATGAATGGATTCTCTTTATCAGGCTATTAGAAATGGTAACCCACTACTCTTATTAGTAATCCCATATATCTTGATTATGAAAACCATTAGAAACAATTATGACTACAGATAGATTCCTGTGGTGCAACTTAAAAACTATGAAATCCTAGCTTATGAAAATTTAAAACTTCTTCATCAACGTTAGGTCTTAATAAAAAAGGAAGAGAGAGAAATCGAACATCTGTTGCACTCATAATATATGCTCCACCAGGTACTGTAGAGAGATTATATTGTTAACCTTCACAGATAATTGAGAGAAGGATATTTTCTTTGTTTTAGAGATGGGAATGCTAAGTGCATCTGCAACTTTACCAAAGCCCACGGTCATCAAGTAGAGAGATGATGTGTTATTACTAGAATTTGCCCTTACATCCCTGACTCTAAACCTCATGTTTCATTTTCTCTCATTATGTCATACTACCTTTAGAATTCTTTAATTAAAACCAAGCCAATCAAAACATAAACAATAGAACTAGTAATAAAAGTATATTATGATATACACTAATATATTCTCATTTGATTTTCTTATCTGAAATACATATTCTTCACGATAGAAGAAGTCATATTAATCTGTAACTTACAAGCAAATCTGGTCACTGAAAAAGAAATTTTTTTAATCTCCTATAGATAGAAAACGAAACCCCTCTTATCTGTGATGATGGTTTTAGACCACCATTTTCCTATGTTCATCTTTAATTGCCTCAATATATATTAGGTTTGTATTATCATTCATATTGTTACAATAAGGACTATGCTGAAATGGTGATTCCTAGCTCTTGTTATGTGTCACTTTTCAGCAGTGACATGGGACAACCTAACATTTGCAAAGTATTCCTAAATCAAATTGGTTTTAATTCACTGTTTAAAGGTGAGCATGTGCTCCACCTTTTTTGGGGGTGGAGTATGACTCAAATGGAATCCTATTAAGAAGAAATTAATGATGTGCCATACTTACCTGAAAAGCAAAGACATCTTTAGAAATATTGCATTTATATGAATAGCAATGACGTAGATAGAAATATGTTATTTTAAAAAAATGTTTTGGGAGATCTTTACTCTGTTTAAGGTTACAGACTATAGGACAGAGTTAAAGAATTTGTAAAAGTGGAAAGGCCGACTTCTCATCACAAATAAGATAACTAGTTAAATTTAGTAGAAACTCTTAGGTATGGAATGAGTTGATTCATGCAGCTCTGAATAATAGTGGTGAATAAAAGAAAATAATAATATATGAACAACTTTTGAATTCTTACTATATTTCAGTCATATTCTAAACCCTTCACAGCTGTCGATTTCAGCTTACAGCTGCTCTTTGAGGAAATAATTATGATGCTCATGTTCCATAAGAGGAAACTGAGTCCTAAGATGTGCTGTTCAAGACTATTCAGTTACTAAATTAAAACCAGCATTAAAACCCAAATCTGTTCTACAGTAATACATGGTACACTTACATCTAAACTATAACTAATTATACATTTCTGTCTTCCAGGACTTCATAATCCACTGAAAGAATGTCTTCCATTGGTCTAATTATCTCTTCTGCTCAACAACATATAGATTTTCAATTAATGTTGGAACACCTTCAGTAATAGGAATATGCACTACTATACAAAGGAGACTTACTGAAAATGACTCTCTTCACATATTTAAAATGGCCTTCTTGCATCTCCAGGAGGCAAAACTAATGTCCAGTTGGTTAATTGGATCAATGTTTAGAATTTAATATATTAATCAACTGAAGAAAATATTATTATGTTTTTAAAAGCTTGTAAGCCTCCTTCCAAATATGAGAATTTGTAGAAAACATTGAATGCATCAAGGCTGAACTTGGATACTTCTTCAAAATTTTAATGTATTTTCCAAGTGAAATTATCTGGGAATAGCCATAGTATTGGTTATGAACTTAGCAATTACTTCAGGATATTTTTGTTATAAAACAGCATATTTTAAACATGGGCCACATGTAGAGCAAAAGTTGTGAATACTCATTCCATTATGATTTTTTCTTCAATGACTTTTCAAAGATACCCAAAGTAGAAACGTGTACAATGAATACCCATATACTCATATGTAACAACATACTGCATAAAACCATGCTACTAAGAATATACTGCTCATCTCACTACAGAATGAAGTTTATTGATTCTTTATACTTTTGTCTTTAGAATATATTCCAAAAGCGGATTTACATTCAAAGTTCTGTGTTCTTAAGTCACTTTATTTTTACAAACATGATATACAATTAGTAGCATTGGCTTCTGTTTTTAATTTTTAGGGATGGCTTTTAAATTTTAATATAATTTTATTTTGTAAATAAAGCATTTAAAAAATGTTTCTAGTGCTTAAACACCATGGTAAAATCTGTCTTCCAAAAGTGTTTCTTCATCCTGTTACCTTCCTGTTGCTGTAGGTGAAAATTCATAAATGCTTTTCATTAATCCTTCCAGTGTTTGATGCTTTTTTCCAAATAAAAAGAAATATATACATATATTGTATACTTAATATATACATATATTGTATACTTGTATCTTCCCCTTGTCTTATAAAAAACTATCATGAAACAATTTTTATCCACTTTATGAGATCTCTGTAGAAATCATTTTTGCTGCCTTCTGGCTGCACAGTATTCTACTGAATGATTGTAATCTAGTTTATTATTACGGATAGGCATTTATGTTGATGCTAACTGTCAATAGTAAAGCCACAGTGATACACATTTTGCATATTTTACAGTCATTCTTTGAGATACATTCTTAAATGTAGGATTGTAGAGTTGGTTATTGATAACTATTGCCAATGTTCCCTTTATATTAATTACATCATTTTCCAATCCCACCAACAATACGTTAGAGAACCTGTTTATTTCTACTCTTCCGATAGATTTGCCCAAGTTGTCGAAGTCTGGATTTTGGCAAATTCTTGTCATTGCAAAGTAATATACCAATATATTTTTAATTTGTATTTCTCATGCTGTGACTTAGATTGAATATATTTTCAAATCTATGTGGGCTAGGTTTATCTCTTCTTTTTTGAAAACTCTTTTCCTATTTATATCTGTTTTTCTATCCAAATCTTGTTTTCTTTTCCTTGATTTCTAGGAGTTCTTGGAATGTTAAAGGAATTAACCATTTGTCTGTTATATAAGTTGTAAATATTCCTTATCACTGCAAAATTTGTTTTATTGTGATTTTGTGCTAGAAAGAAATCTGGTTTTACTTGTTCTAATTCATTTATCTTTTATTTCCTTACTTTGGGATTTTTTGTTATGAATTTTTTCTTTGTATTTTCATGAATTTTTCTCTGGTACTTGAATGGTTTCATTTCATTAAATAATAGCGTCTCTGATCCTTTTGGAATTTATCCATGTGTAGAATCATATCCCTTATTTTCCAAATTGCTATTTAGGTGTCATTTAGTAAAAAGTCTATCTTTTCCCAAGGAATTACTACCCCATTTTTTACATTCTGAATTTCCATATGTACTTATTATTTTATGGATATTTTTCCTATTCCCTTTTTTCTGCCTATTCATGTGTCAGTCTGCACTGTTTAATTGCACAGATTTTACAATATGCATTCAGATATGGTAAGATGTTCTCATTCTTGCCTGTTATTTTTAAAAGTCTTTCTTACTTTTTTCGCTTTCAATTATTATTGACATGATAAATATTCCTACTTTCAGAAAACAAAAAATGATCTGATCAGGTTTTTAATCAGATTACATCATTATATATTAAGGGAAATTGATATATTTGAATGTTGAATATTTCTGCTCAAGGAAAAAACTATCATATCATTTATTAAGATCTATTATGGCAACTTTCAGAAGTGACATAATTTTTTTCATGTATGTTTCACATTTTTGGTTCCGTGTAAAGTGTGTTCTCTAATCCATTATTATTTATACCTGGTTAATATTTGAATGTTTCAGTCTATTGAGTTAGTAATATTTTTGTTATTTGTACCTTACTAAGTTTTATTACTGTATGTGTGTAGTAGTTTGTACATTAAATTTTGATTTTTCACTAGCATAATCATATGTGTAAAATGAACATAGTTTAACTGTTTTTTTCTAACACTGTGATTCTAATTTGCATTCTCTTCTATATTTGCATTTTAATATTTTTATTAGCATGTTGAATAGTGGAAGCATTTGCGGGTATGTTTCTTTGGTTCTAATTTTAATGAAGATGCCTCCTGGGGTTTCCCCATTAAGAAAGATGCTGGCTTTTATGCTTAGGATCCTATGGTTTGTTTCTTTAAAGAAGTATTTATCAGGTGCAGTGGCTCATGACAGCAATCCCAACACTGGGAGGCTGAGGTAGGAGGATCACTTGAGGCCAGAAGTTTGAGATCAGCCTGGGCAACATAGTGAGATTCCATCTCCATGGAAAAAAATATAGTATTCATTGATTCCTAATTTATTAATTATTAATTAATCATAAATAGTTATAATTATGAAGTGTATTTTAAGCTATAAGGGATATCAACATTTTTGTTTCTGGATATGTTAATATGTTGAATTATATTAATTATTTCCTACTATTGAGCCACTCTTGCAGAATTATCCTATTGGTCATGAGATATGCTACTGTTGAATATTTTTCGTTATTGCTTTAGTCATAATTTTGCATGAATATTCAGTAATTGTAAAATATATTGTGTAGATTTTCAGATATCTTGCTAATGTTATACTCAGTTTATAAAAATAGATGTAGAAGTTTTACATTTTCAGTATTACCAATTTTTTTATACTTAAAGTTTAGGCAAAATTCCACTGTGAACTATTTGCATGTGTTAATTCTTTTTGTTTTTTTATTTTCTTTTTTGGTGGGAGTGTTCTGTGACATCTAATCTTATTTGCAATATGTTTTAGAAAATATTCTCATGTTTTTAAATAAATGTTCTATTCTCTGCTTTATTGTACATTTATTCTGTCAATTCTTTATGTAATTTTCTTTCTCCAAGAAAAAAAAAAGTAGGTTAACTATTTGGTGTTTTTTTTCCTGAAAAAAGTTACTTTTGGGTGTGTTTATCATCTCCACTCTTTTTAAATACAACTAAGACCTGCTTTTACCATTCTATTTATTTTTATTTGATGTAGGTTTATTTTTCTCATTTTTCTTTGATTTTTAGAATCATGCAGTTAACTCATGTATATTGTGGTTGTGGATATTTCTCTCAGCAGTGCTTCAGCTTTGTTCCTTAAATTCTGGTACATAACATTTTCCTTTTAAATTTGTAATTTTGCCTTATTTTATCCTGTCATTCAAATATTATACAATAGGGATTTTTTCATATGTAGTATCTTTTTAATTTTCTATTAACTTTTATTTTTTTATATTGCCATCAGTGAGTCATACTATAGTCTTACAAATTTCTGAAATTTACTAAGAGTTTCTTTGTAACAAAATATATGATCACCTCTTCTAAATGTTCTGTGTATTCTTGAAAGTAAGTTTTATTTGCATTATTCTTAATATAAGGTCAAAAATTTATTGATAAGATCTACCTTATTTTGAGGTTGTATAAATTTCTATCATTACTTTTTATCTTCTTTGTTTCTAGTTTCATCTAAGAAATGTGTGTTGAAGTCTCGTAATATTATCAGCGTATGTCTATTACTCCTATATCTTCTGCTTTATGAAAAGTGTTGCTATTAAAGTAACTTTGCAAGTTTCAGTTATTAGCACTATACAGTATTATTTTTCCTTGTTTAACAATATTTGGCCTAAATTCTGTAATATCAAGATCATTAGCTTTGTTTACTTTAATTTACATTTACCAAGATGTCTCTATCATTTTATTTTTAATTTTTCTTAGTTACACATGTCTCTTGCATAATTCACAGAGCTGCAGTTTGAATACCTACTTAGCCCACCATACCACTGTTGTTCTTCTATGTCTATCTACAGGGTGTTTGTTTGTTTTGGTACCCTCACAACTTATCACATGGATGAGTTTTTCTGTCATTGGTAATTCTGAGATGTGTTTCCTGAAATTTCCTCATCTGTTTATATTTTTCTTGGAGAAAATGATTTCAGGAGATTTTTTGTTTGTGTATTTTTATAGTATTTACATACGTATTCTTTTTCACTTTCAGCTGCTTCTACTCCAAAGCTGTTTATCATGTACATGACCTTATATTGTTGATATTAGACCTACCTATTTATTCTTCAAAGATATATTTTTTCTTTATTCTACTTCTTCTAACTGATTTCTAATATACATGTTGGGGTCCAAATACAAACAAGACATGTGAGTTTTAGAAGTAGCATTTGCTGAAACCTAATTCTGATAGAAGCTGACCTGATCTCTGGTAGACATATAAGAGCTCTTACTTAAAATTGGATTGTCACCTGGTCTGTGTCATTTTAAAATTGATATTATTACAACAAAGAAAGGAAATGGCAACTACTCTATTATACTATTTGCCCTTTCATGAAAGTGACTTGTTAGTTTATAAATGGGCACAATACTACCCAAACAAAAAGGTTCCTGAGAGAATGGAAACAGTAAGTTTGACAATTATGTACTAGATTAGTATCCAATAATGTGGTTGTCAGAGGATCACAAGTTCTCAATGTCTAACTTAAATGACATGAGTTTTTGTCTTTTGGACATTGAAAACTGCAGCTTAACTGGAATATGCTCTATATTTTACCTTTGAGAACCTATTGCCACTATCTAAATTCTTCACAGATTTTAGTGTTTTTAATACAGTGTATTAACACACGTTTTAATACATCCTATGCATGGAAATGCTGAATTTATTGCATATATATACCTACCTGTATATACATACACATGCTTTATCTGAATTTTAAAAGTCCAAATGAAACCTAGTGTTTAATCATGTTTCCATTTGGATATTCTATTCTATGGTAAAAATTTCTGAGTAAATACAATTTCATTTTATGTACCACACTTGTTTGTTTTACATAATTTAATTTTCTTTTGGACCATATGAGTGTTATGCTAAACTATGTTAGAAAGTCAATAAAATCTGGAGAAATTGTTGGACAGAAGCTAAATATTTGACATTCAGTAACTATGTATTTAAAGTGATTAATATCCCAGGCATTTTTTGAGGTACTTGAGAAGTATTCATGATGACAAAGTAAGACCCCCTCCCCCCTCCTCTTTGGTGTATATCACTCCTTTGTTTTATTACATCTGTAATGTAGGCCTCTCCACCTGCAGATATCTAAAAATTGATTTTAAGTGGAAAATGAAATAATTTGAAATATTATTAATGCAGGAGAGGAGTCACTCACAATTTTTGTGGACAAGCGGAAGTTGAGCAAACGAGCTGAAGGAAGTGATTCCAGCACCAATAGCTCTTCGGTCACTCTGGAGACCCTACATCAGCTAGCTGCCTCGTATTTCATTGACAGGGACAGCACCCTTCGGAGACTTCACCACATTCAAATTGCATCCACTGCCATAAAGGTAAGAATAAGTTTATGCTAAAATTATCTCCTTCCATTGTTTCTTTCCTCTATATCCAAAATGCATTCTATGTATTTGCTTATCCCATGAATATAAACAATTATGTTATAAAAATATATTTATGATTTTTTTTGCTTTCAGTTATATGATAAACTTAAGATGAAATTGTATGTATTTCAATACAATTTTTTTTTACTTGATAAGTAGGTCAAGATTTTTCCTGGCTAAATGTAATTAAAGTATATTTGAATTGCATAAATTTATCTTGTGGTACACAGACTCCCTCTCAAAGTATACATGGATACAAATTTCTTTTAATAACATCAATTTCTTTTATAAGTCTCCTTAATTTGTTTTACCCGTTTAAAAATACTATCCTGAGAATAGAGGCTTTACCAGGCTCAAAGTCTTCCATGGCACAATATCTTTAGGAAGTCCTGCTTCATGGAAAATTATCCCTCAGTGTTTTTAACATATATTAATATGTACAAGTGCATGGTTATATGGGTTTCTAGAAGGCAAAATATACCATAATCTAGAATTAGTGGATTATAAGTCATTTGACTTTGAATACACTAAGGTTGACTTTATCAAAACTGAGAAAATGGGAGAATAATGTAGCTCTGATTTTCAAAAGAAAATGAGTAAGAGAAAGAGATTGAGAAAGACAGAGGAGAAATTGTTGTCTCCTAAGCAATAAGTTTTAGAGATATTTTCTGGCAAATTAGGTCAAAGTAATTTCATTTGTCAAATGGCCATTGTAAAATTAACAGAGTCAGAACAGTATAATCCTAGCCTACGTCAACCATAACAAAATAATATAGAGAGAGCATTTGAGTGTTTCAAATCTAACCCTTCATAGTTAATATGAAAATGAATGATTAAATGTAACATTTTATTACTTTATGAAACTAAAATAAATGTGTGTTCATTTTTGTGTCAGTTAGTTGTAAAGTTACCACTTCAACTTAAACCCATAAATGGATTAAGTATGCTAGGAAGATGGCTCTTTTTGTTCAGGATATACTGGAGAAAATAAAAGGTAATATGGAAATACCTTTAGCTTAAGGGTTACACAAACAGTACAGCAAAGTCTTAATATTGCTAGTAGATGGTGCTGGAAAACAGACTTTAGTAGATGTAAATCATGCAATATAGTTAGTTGGCTTCTGACTCCAGGACTAATGTTATATTGAGTAACAAGTATGTAAATAATATTTATGCTGTATAGATAAAAATGTAGCCAGCATGAATGCAGATGTTTCAGTTAATTTAAAAATTTTGAAAGATGTTGTTAGAGAAACTTAGCTTGAAGTTGCTGAGGAAAACTAGGTTTTTCCAGGAATCAATTTTAAGGATATAATCAGAAACTTAGGTCAAACTGTATTTTCTAATAGAAGAAATCATTGTTGTAAGTGATTTTATTATATGACTATTGATTTTTGTTGTTGTTCAGCACCAAGTGAAATTATACAATAGAGTTTTGGTACTCTAAGAAATACACAGACACAATTCATGTCAAAACATAATGGATATTTGCACATACTTGTCTTCTCCCGCAGGGGAAGTATGTGGCAAAAAAACATAAGTTTTAATGAGGCATACTATTGTATACAGGCATTGTTTTTAGACTCCGTTAAGACAAATGGAAATAATGATGCTTTGCTAAGTGTATAACCTAGCTATGTGATGAAAACGAGTCCCAAAGAAGTGACACTTACAGGAAGTGTGTCATCTAAGCAGTTCTGAGGACGAAGAAAGAGTAATCTGGAATTTGGGAGTCAACAACCTCATCTTGACAGGGCTACAGAGAATGCCCATTGTCCATTAACCATGGAAAGGAGTTCCAGTGCACATGAGAGAAATGTTTTTAAAGTGTGTGTAGAGTGGCGGGAGATGGGAGGAAGGGGGCTTCATATTAGGTGGAGGAAACAGCAAACAGTGGCAATGATACAGGGACTGTATCATTGTGAACAGAAGTACGCATCTTTGTTTGTGCTGTAACTAAGGAAAAAAGGAAATGAAATTAAGCACCAGCTGTTAACAACATAGCCAAGAATACAGGTATGGAAATTCACAGGGAGTGCAAGTGTGAGGTGGTGGGGAATGGGAAAGAGCGGAGGTCAATTACACCCTTCAGGATTTAATTTAGGCCTAATGAGAATTTCTGTCTAAGGCAGCTGTAATTTTAAGTAGCTGATGATTTTGCAGGCCAGGGTTAGCTGCAGTCAGAGTTATTTTGAAGGTTCCAGGGAAAAGCATTGTGCTTATGTGCTGTGTTCAAGCAAGAGCAGAGTCAGAAACCCATGACCATGTGCACTGCAGAAGTCCACATCTCTGTTACATGAACACTGATGTGTCTGTGCAATTTTGTGTGGAGAGTATCTTTTATTTTTATTAGTTATCAAATGTGTCCCTGCACAGGTAAAAGGTGTCTCTCTTGATTTGTAAGTCTAAGTCTGCAAATGCTTGGAAGTAAGTATGAGGAACTGAGTAGATGGGTGAGGGGACTTCAGTAGGCTGGATCCAAGGGCATTCAACTACTGAAATCCTTTCTAGTTGAATAAACAATTCAATGTAAAGTGCTCTTGCAGTCTCTCAAACCAAGATCTTAATTCTTTTACTAAATCCCTAAAGGTTCAGTGCATTGCTTGTATGCTTTAAATTGTCAAACTAAGGATAGTAAGATTCACAATTTCTTTGATTTGGTAATGTAAGTTATGTTTTAAGTGACATATAGTAGGCATTTAATTTCTAGAGCAAATATTGAATGAAGTTGCTCTGCGATTTACAGAATTTAGGAGACAGATTTGCTAAAAAACAAAGTAAAATAGGATTGTTATCAGGTAATAGCAAAAATATAAGTAAATCTTCAAAATTATGCCAGCCTTTAACATGCTAATTCTTGCAAATCACAAGAGTTGAACAGTTTTAACTATGAGCCAGTTTCTAGAAAGTGGAATAAAGCAATTTGTTTGTTTTGTCTTTTATAATTATGAATATAAATGTAGACAGTAATTCATTAACAAATCTGTAAATAAAAAAGTGACACACTCACGTAGCTTAATTCATTGCCATATTCTTGCAATTAATAGTATTTAAATATTATTTCACAATATCACTTGTAGTCCAATAAAATGTGAAGTATAATGCTTAGAATTGCTCATTATTTTGTGAAGATTCAATTCAATGGACTTAAGTTATTCAAAAAATTACACTAACATATTTTTATTTTTAAATAGTCTAATAAACTTTAATGTTATATAGTTGACAGTGATGAGAAAAACACAATACATTATATACCTTGAAAGGATATTTAATTACCTGATGTGTTATGGCATACATATTTTCAAACAGGATTTTCTTATTATTTGAATTTTTAGAAGTTTTGCACTGAGTGAAATTAAGTTTTTATAACAGGACAGTACTAAAAACTTTAGAAAGTAATTATTTTTGTAAAATAATTACTAATATGTTACTGTACTTCTTGTATTCTTCAAAGTAGAAAGAGAATCAGATAGCTTTCAAAATTATAGCATTTGGAAAGTTTTGTGCAGCAAACCTAGGATGAAGCAGAAACAATATATTATAATTAACTTTAAGGTCACTAGTCCATCTTAAAAATACCCATCTTGAAATGAGTTTTTAGTGCTGCATAATTGACTTAAGAATGTTGTAGGTGATGTTGAAAAGAGGCACTATAGCTAACTCTAAATTTATATTTCTGAAGTTATAAAATATATTACATTAACATTTTTAAAGCTATTTATAAAATTAAACCCAACAATACTTTTCCAAGAAGCAGCTTTGTTAAGTAAATTATTTATTATTTGGGAGTAAAATCAGTAAAACAACAATGTATTTATTTTTAATTTTATTTCTATGTATATATTTTAAAAACTTACTTTAAGAAGACCTAAGAAAATATGCGTGTGAACCATTCATAACAATTGCAGATTGTATATTTTGCATTTATAGGAAAGATTCACATTTGATACTCTTTTTGATTGTATATACTTAAGGTGTACAACATAATGTTTTAATTTACTTAAACACAATGAAATGGTTACTACAGCCAAACAAATTAACATACCCATCATCTTTTCATCTTACATACTCTTTTCTCTTTGTGGTGAGAGCGGCTAAAATCTATTCTCTTTGCAAATTTTCACTGGTCAGTACAATATTATTGACTATAATCCTCATGTTATACATTGGACCTCTGCATTCATTCATCCCACATAATTGCAACTTTGTCCTCATTGACCTATATCTCTTCATGACCTCCTTCTGTCACCTCTCCCATGCTGCTAACCACTGTTTTACTTTTCTTTTTTTTTAAGTTCTTAAGTTACTTATTTTTTTTTTTTTTGGTGGATTCTTTGTGACTTTCTATTAGACAATATTATCTGCAAACAGAGATAATAGTACTTCTCCCTGTTCAGTCTTTATGCCTTTTATTTCTGTTTTTTTCCTCGTCCTGGTGGTAAGAGTGGAAATTCTTCCTTTGTCATGCTCTTAGGAAGAAAGTATTCATTCTCTCACTATTTTGTAGGATATTATCTGTGGGTTTTTCATACATGCTTTTTAAAATACAGAGGAAGTTCTTTTCAGTTCATAGCTTGGTGAGTGTTTTTTTATATGAAAAGATACTGATTTTGTCAAATGCTTTTTTGTATCAAGCATGTGATTTTTTTATTTTTTAATTCTATTTACATGGTTTAATACATTAATTGATTTTAGGTTGTTGCACAAATCTTGTGTTCTTTGGGCTAAATCCCATCTGTTCAATGTGTGTATTTCTTTTATATTTGGCTAGATCCAGTTTGTCAGTATTTTGTTGAGGATTATACCTGTATTCAAAGTGGATATTGGACTATATTTTCCTGTGATACATCACAGGTTTTGATAGTGGGTAATATTGGCCTCATAAAAGGAATTGGGAAATATTCCTTCCACTTCTATTTTGTGGAAGAGTCTGTGAAGAATTGTTATTAATTCTTCCTTGAATTTTTGGTTGAATTTAACAAGGAAGCCACCTAGGTGTGGACTTTTCTTAGTAAGTAGTTTATGGTTATTACTTCCATCTCTTCACTTGTTATAAGTATATTCATATTGTATAATTCTTCCTGAGTTCAGCTTCAAGAACTCAAGGGGCTTAAGAGATCCTCCAACCATGGCCTCCCGAAGTGCTAAGATTACAGACTTGAGCCACGAGGCCTAGCTCTTGTTCAGCTTTATCTTATAGCTATGTGGCTCATCCAAACATTTGTCACTCTCCTCACCAACTCTATTCAGCCTTGGCCCCTCTAAAGCTGAGCAATGACCTTCATATTCTATGTCATAAAGGAAATTAAGGTCATCAGTTAAGAAAATCTCTGTTTTTCTAGAAGTGTTTCCATTTCATGGAAATTACACAATTTGTTGGCATGCAATTGTTCATAGTATTCCTTTAATATCCTTTTTTTATTTCTGTAAGATCAGTAGTAATATCCCTTATTTATTCCTAATTTTTAGTTATTTCTAGTTTCCTTACTGTTAGTTATGTGAGTTTTCTCTTTATCTTGATCAATCTAGCTAAACATTTTTTCAACTTTGTTGATCTTTTCCAAGAGTAAGCTTTCTAGCAAAACATTTTTTTTAGCTTTGTTGTTTTTTTCTAAGAAAGAGCTTTCAGTTTCATTGAATTTTCTCTATTTTTTATTTTTCAAATGAGTTAATATTTGTAAAACTCTTAAAACAATACCTAGCATATGAAAATGCTAAAAGTCATAGCCATTATTATGCAACATAATGTTATTGAGCACTTATTTTATTACACAAGTAGTTTATTTTCTCATCTCTCCAATCAGAGCTCAGCATAAGATAGGAGCTCAATAAATGCTAATTGAAATTAAATGAACCTAACTCAGCATGAGCAGAATTGATGATGTTGTGGCAATCAGAAACTGCAGCAATCCCAGAGTTTCACATTGCTAAAATTAGGTAAGTGGTAATGACTATAGCATGAATGCTGAAATAGCTTTGAAAAGTTTCACAGGAATCCCCAGTAGGCCTTAATCTTTCTATATCCTCATATTTCTTCTGCCTCAGTGTAGTGGAGTAACAGCTCTTTTAATAAGCAGAAAGAAAACTCAATACTCTCTTTTGGAAATACTTTAACAACACACAGTTGCTATCTATTTTCATAATAATTCTGCATATTCTACATCATGTTCTCCAAAGCATCAAGATCACAGCACAGTTAAACTAGGAAATCCCGACAGTGTAACCGATATGTAAAGCTCTTTGGCAGAATCTCCCTCATCTTTGAAATGCTGGCAACACTGAGCGTGGAACACAGCAGCATAGTACATGCTGACACTCAACAAATATTTGTTGAATGCATTTTGTTGAATTTGTGAAATATCAGCTGCAAGTAATACAGGTGTTTAGAAGGAAAAAAATTATCTTTGTAAACTATATGCAAAGTGACTTTTTATTAAATCTGTGTTACAGTGTATCTGAGAAACCTTTAGTAGAGAGACTTGCCTTCTCTCATTTATTGAATGGATAAGAAATCAATGCTTTCAAAATCACCTTTTTATTAATCATCAGTGCCTGAATATAAAGATAAACTGAATTGGTTTGCTTATATTTGATAAGATCTCTGGTTAATAAAGAAACTATTTGTTGGTTTTGAAATGTATGAACATGGTTTATGAGCCATCTGTTTTTATGTTTCTTTTGTTGTTGTTGTTTTTCAAAGGTACCGTTAAATATCATATTAGGTGAAATGAAAAAATATCTTTGCATTCTACTCCTCCCATGTTGTTCTAAAATTGATTCATCTACCTGTCAGTAGATGCTATACAGTCATTATTAGATATTGGATGCTTTTTCTCAATTTTTTTTTATTGCATTCCTGGACAGAGAGTTAAGTGTTTGAGATAAATATCTCCTTATTTCCCATTTCTTTATGCAATTTGTACATACATACCCGTTGGTTCAGCATGGCACATGATATCAGAAAGCGGCTGGAGAGAAATGAAGAGCTCTAAATCTGGAGCTCCATGGCCCTAGCTTGGTGTCCCAATATCACTACCTACTGATTGTGTGATTTTGCTCAATTAATAATCTTCTCTGTTTCAGTCTAATCATCTGTAAAATGGATATAATAATAGCACTTACATCATAAGGTTGTCAGGAAAATTGAGAGAGTTAATACATTTAAGGTACTTAGGACAGTGCCTGGCACATATTAAGTGCTTTATAAATGTTATTTTTTAAAACAATCATGCTCATAGTTATAAGTACAAGTTCAGGCAAATACATAGGACTCAGGAATAAGCTCTAACACAGAAAAATAATTTGGTTAGAGAGTAGAAATTTTAAAATCCTCTTACCCTTTCCAAAAGAAGCCAATTACTAAAAAGGGAACCAAATTAAGGGTGTTTTACTTTTTAAATTTTTATTATTATTACTATTACCGTTATTATTATGTATAGATATGGGGACTCACTATGTTTTCCAGGCTGGTCTTGAACTCCTGGCCTCAAGAGATCATCCCATCTTGACCTCCCAAATTGTTGGGGCTATCTGCATGAGCCACCATGCCCAGTTAACGGAATATTTCTTATTAAAACCAAGCTACAATGCAAGAATCCTGTATTAAAATTTATGAAAATGTACTGAACCTGAGATACAGGCTAAGTTTTCCAGTGAATTTATGTATTTCCATCCATAATCACTGGAGGGGGTTGGAAAAGTGTTTTGCAGACCATTCTAAAGTTCTGCTTCCCAAATGTCAAAGAATGAAATGATTTCAGAAATTCAAATGTTTGACAACCCAATTTATTTGAGTTGTCACTTAAAATTTTACCAAGATTGTTGTCAAATATTATTGGTACTGGTATTATTAGGTCTGGGTCTTCTTGACTTGCCTCTTGTCTGTTTAACAAAGCATTTATTTTTCATGACTAAATGAAACAGAAGAAAGTTTGATTCCCCTACCTACAAATGATAGGAATTTTTAACTTCATCACTTGGGAAAGTGATAAAAACCCTAGGAAAGGCCATCTTCTAAATACATCTTTTATTGACTTAAATATTTCTAGATTTACAGAAAAGTATATGGCACGAGGTATGGTATGAGGGAATGGATGCCCTGTATACAATTTGCTGTCAGTTTAGCATGACATAAAGATGACATTGTGATAGCAATTTTAACATTCTTGATAGTGCTGTCTTAGAAAGAAATGCCTAGTCATGTCATGATCTAAACAATTTCCAATGTGGTTTAAAACACACAGGTTTATTTTGCACGCATGTTACATATCTATTGCAAACTAACTATGGCTATGTACAGTTACACCAAAAGCCAGCTAAAGGAGGACCTCTTCTTGAGTCCTTTCTAGCAAAGGAAAAAGTGAAAAAGTCACAGGCAGATGATGGTTTTTTAAAACTTATGTTTAAGAGTGGCATTTGTTACTTCAGCTTGTTTTCATGCCAGTAGTAAAAGTAAGTCATACGGTCAGTCCTGAGGTCAGAAGGTGTTACAGTGATACAGTAAGGGCTGCCCTGAGCCCAGACAATTGTCTAGAACTTGGACCAGTAAGCATTTTTGGAGGGTGGTTTATCTTATCACTGACAACACTTAGAATTGCCAATACATGGTAATAATCGAAAGCAGTCTAGTTTTATTTTTATAAATATGATCTAAAAATTCTGTCCACACAGTGCATCTTTTTATTACCTACATATCAGACAGCTGGCTTTCACTACCCTGATTTTGATACTCATTGGAGAGAAGATTTATTCTTTCCCTAGAGGAAGGTATCGCATATGTGGGGTTATACAGCATCAGAAAATGTTTGGACCACCAATACAACCTATCACAGTGGCCTAAATGGAAATGGGAACTGTAGCAATAGAGGCAGAGATATTAATGATGATCTAAGGAATACAGGCAAAACGCATTAGAGGCCTCTGAAAGAAGAGACTTCTTACAGGCTGATATGGGTCAGAAAATGCTTTCTTACATGCTAATAAATAATTGTGCATTTGATGTAATTTTTATTAATGAAGTATTGACATATAAGAAATTTCATCAAAGAAGAGCATATGTTTTGTCTATTTTATATTTTATCAAGCATCAACTCTAAACTGACCAAAACTAAGTTATTTTCTAACATTATCAGTAATTGAAAATGTTTCCTTCAGTTTATCACAGTTATGTCAAATTATAAATGTTTACAAATAACTCTCTGTCATTTCTCCTTTTACTCTCTATATCTAATCAGTGAACGGGTTTTGCAGATTTCTCTGGTTTCTATTCCTAATAGGAACTAGTTCAGACACCACACATTGTATCACTTCCTAGCTTTGTTCATTATCACACAAATGCAGCCTTCATGCTGTTCCAAGCTAAATTCTTGCAATACTTTCTTAAACCATACTTCAGAGCTGCTCAGCACTTGGAGAGTTTCTTTCTTTCTTTCTTTTTTTTTTTTCATATAATGCCCACAGATAATACTCTCTCAAATTGAATGATGCAGTACCCCTGACCCCATCCTATTCAACAATTTCATCACGACTTGAGTAATGACATAAAAGACAGGCTTATGAAGTTGGTGGTAACTGGAAAGGAATTGAATAGAGATCCAAAACTACCACAGTAAGCTGGAGTAAAAATGAGTTTAAAAATATGAAATGCCATTGACATAAATATCAAGTCAAAAAGACATATTTTTCCCCCTTTAACATTTTAAACATTTAATATATTATTTCTCCATCTTAAATTTGAACACTTTTTGCTCTGGAAATTAAATAAAACTTAGCTAGGTTTAAGAAATAATTTGTGATGTGATATCTAATTCCAAATTTATTTTATGCCACTTGATAATCGATATTTTACCCACTGTGTTGCTTAAGAGGAGCTCAAGCTTAAGTGATCAAAACT
This sequence comes from Ateles fusciceps, assembly GCA_036589455.1. Lineage (NCBI taxonomy): Eukaryota > Metazoa > Chordata > Mammalia > Primates > Atelidae > Ateles > Ateles fusciceps. Next base: position 1,640,210 of record JAZHEH010000253.1, on the reverse strand, counting down.
CACTAGAGGATGTGCTTGGCATAGAATTTATATTTTAGTTTGCTGCTTTCCCCCTCTAGGTGGATTGTAAAAGGTTGAAGTTGAATTACTTTTACATTTTAAAGTGCATTAACTTCATAACATTTCTGCCCTGAAATGCTACACTAATTTGATATTTGTCCTATATCCATTTTCTATCTAATTTAGACAGAAATCTGAGTTGGCCTTAATTGTATTTTCTTTTCTTTTAAACTACAGTCCTCTATTAGCAATTTTTGGACTCATAAATGGAAATTTTGTCATCTTAAAAATGATTTTTCCCTTTAAATTTAGAGGTTTTGGTGAGAAATTTAATAATCCTGTCGACTATGAAATATATAGCATTAGTCCTTTGTGACTTGCATTAGTAGAAAAGGCTGGGGCCTGTTTTAGTTAGGTGCATGAAAAATGTACTCTCACCTTCTCATAACTCAAAAATGGCTTAAACAATTCAGTTCAAACTCTCATGTGAGTTTACCTTTGGTCTAAGTTGAAGTTTGCAAACCAAACGGAATCCTGTCCATTGAAAATGATGACCTAAAAGAAAGCTAGAAATTATAAAACATCCATAATTTTACTTAATACATACTATGTTTGCTCAAGTTAACACATTTTACTTTTCTTGATGCTTATTTTAACAGAAATCAGTTGCTAGTTTTTACATTTGAAACATCTCATAAAATTTTTTGTTTTAATAAGATTAGTGAATATATTAATTGTTCTTACTTGAATTAATAATATGAGAAATTGGAGCAAAATGTATACACAGTGATTCCATAATTGCTAGAAATAATAAAAATATTTAGTGCTTCGTATAAGGGTAAGCATGACTGGAAGTCTACAGATTATCCAATTGATTTGCATATTTGGTGAATGTTTATTCAGTGTCTGTGTTATGCTCAGGGCTGCTGGAGAATATGCTTACATCAATGAAAGTGACATGATTTTTATCTGAGAACTAACAGGCTACCGATGTTCTATTTAAGCTACAACCGCATGGCGTAGTTTTCTCCAGCAGTCTTCCAGTGTTCTCAGGGTTGCTACCAACAAAAGTCTTCTAATATTCTTGCAGTTGAACTGGAGTCCAAATGAGCATTTAAAGAAAAAAATAGCAACCCATAAGGTGAGGCATACCAGAAAAGGCAATATCATTTAGAAAAATCACTATAAGCCTCTAAAGAGATATAGCTGATAGAGAACATTCTCTAAAACATGAGAACAATAGTCTCAAATAATTTGCTGTTGAGAATAACATTATTTAATAGAGAATTGTTACAAATAAAAAATTAACAGAAAGTCTGTCTTATAACCATAAGATAAAAAAGAAAGAAAAATACAAGAAAATTTAATTTAGGATGTAGTATAGATATTATATCAGAAGATATATCATTTGAAAATATAAATTACATAAAAGGAAAAGCACACACAAAATTTATAGTCTACTAAAAGAAAACAACTGCATTGGCAGTATTTGCTGAATTGGATGAATTTGAGCATTCCTTGTTTTCTTCTCATAACCCAGATGTTATATATCTATAAAAATATATATTTGTAAAAGTAAAAGCAAGATCTTGTGAATAAGCAAAATTTGAGATTTATAATTCACTCACTATCTCTGAAGATTCTGTTTTAAAAAGAATTCTAGGAAAATAATAAATGTTAAAACCAGAGATTTCAGAATAGGAAACATGAATAGTTGAAGTGATGGTGAGCTATAAACTATACAATATAGAGAGGTGTATGTGAGTGCATGAGTGTGTGTTTGAATGTATATAAATATAGTCATAGAGTTCAAATCTCCATGTGAACTCATAGATTCTGAATATATATGTACTATGTTTTAAGTAAGGATTTTTAAAACAAAAGGGACATAATGCAAAAACACATTGTTATCCTAGTTTAGAACTATACAATCTCAAAATAAAATATAGAAACATACAAAAAAACCAACACGAGAAAAAAAGAAAAGGGGGAGCCCCGGGGGCCCCCCCTCCTCCCCTGCCCCCCCAAAACTAAAATGCAAAAAAAAAAAATTTTAGAAACATACAAAAGTTTTCTTGAAACATTTTTCAATGGAGGAGGGGAATAGAAATAGAAAAATTCCAAAAGTACCTTGGGTAGTTGGAGAGTAGAGGTAGGAGAATGATGGAATGAAAAATTAAAATGATAGCATCTTAATGGGCAGGTGGCACATTGTGGAATAGAGTTTTTTGATGAAATATAATTTTCATATAATATCAGAATAAGAAGTTTCAATTATTAGTATTGGCAAATAGAAAATTATTAATGACAAGCAGATGTGAAATGAGATGAAATTAAATTAAAATAAAATTAGCAACTTGATTAAATAAATAAAATGAATTTAAAAACAACAAAGAAAATAAAAGTACTTTTTTGCCGTTAAAAGTAATGGCAAAACCACAATTATGTTTGTACCAACTTAATAGCAAGAGGTAACACAGATTTCCCACTAAAATAAATAAAAATAATGGATTAAAAATAAAACCATTCTTCTGTGTATTCATAAGTTGATAGGAAAGATATTCTGAAACCATAATAAAAAATGAAACCATGCAAAGAGAGGCACTGAGATCGCCATAGCATTTTGCTGAATCAGATGGATTTGCGCTTCTCTTGTTTTATTCCAATGGGGCTCAAAGTACAAATGACAAAGTTCATGTAAGACCCCCAAAGGTCTGTGACCTTGAAATAAATTTGAAATGTATATGGGAAATGTGAGTAGGTGATCTATATTTTTAAAAACCATGGGATCATATCATATTAACATGGAAAAGCTTGGAGGATATCATGTTAAGCAGGAAGCCAGGCACACACAGATAGCTAAATACTACATACTTTCACTCACATGGGGAAGCAAAAAAAAAAAAAAAAAAAAAAAAAAAAAGGGAGTTCCTGAAAGTGGAGAGTAGAATTGTGGGTATTAGAGGCTGAGAGTATGGGAAATACAGGGGAGAGTGGAAGACGGGGGATAGATTTGTTAAGGGATTCAATATTACAGCTAGATAGGGTAAATGAGTTCTGGCATTCTGCAGCATTATAGGGTGAATATGCTTAACTATAATTTATTGTATATTTTCAAAAATCCAGAAGAGTGAATTTTGAATGTCCACAACACAAAGAAATAATACGTTTGAGATTATGAATATGCTAATAATCCTGATTACATCATTATATTAATACATTGTGTACACATAACAAAATATCACTCTGTATACCATAAATATGTAGAATTTTTATGTGTCAACTAAAAATAAAAGGAGTAAAAAGAAAATCCCACAAGATTATATTCACACACTGAAAAGTCATGTAAGAAAATTCAGCGCCCAACACTATTAAAACTTGTAAGGCAATAAAAAATATCAGCTAGATCTGATTGAAATCATTTGCCTGTAATAACAGCAAGTATTTTTTCAAACACCAGCAGCACATTAAAATTTTCTAGATAGCTTTTAAAAATACCAGCACTAAACCATCATCCTCAGCAACTAACACAGGAACAGAAACCAAACACCGCATGTTCTCATTCATAAGTGGGAGTTGAACAATGAGAACACATGGACACAGGGAGGGAAACATCCCACACAGGGTGCTGTCAGCGGTTGTGGGGAAAGGGGGAGGGAGGGCATTAGGACAAACACCTAATGCATATGGGGCTTAAAACCTAGATGATGGGTTGATGGGTGCAGCAAACCACCATGGCACATGTTACCTATGTAACAAACCTGCACGTTCAGCACATGTATCCCAGAACTTAAAGTAAAATTTAAAAAAATGAATAACAGGGCTTAGGATTCAACAACAGCTTGTGTAAAATTTTTCAAGGATAGGCCAGGCGCAGTGGCTCACGCCTGTAATCCCAACACTTTGAGAGGGCAAGGCGGGTGTATCACGAGTTTGGGAATTCAAGACCAGACTGACCAAAATGGTGAAACCTCGTCTCCACTAAAAAAAAAAAAAAAAGAAAAAAATACAAAAAATAATGCAAAAATAGCCGGGCAAGGTGGAGAATCGCTTGTACCTGGGAGGCCGAGATGGCATGACTGCACTACAGCCGGCGGGCAACAGAGTGAGACTGTCTCAAAAAAAAACAAAAATTTTCAAAAATGAAGTTTTCTAAAGCCCCTTATATGATTCAAATATGCCACTAAAGTTGAAAACCATTATCTAAATAATGCAAGACTAAAGCAATTTAGTTGTCAGAATCCAGAGAAAAGCACATATCTTAAAATTTTGTTAATGACACATATGAAAATAATTATATAAAAATTTAGTAAAGTGACTAGATGAAGAAAATGCAAAAAAAAAAAAAAAACCCATAGTATACCTAATAGTAATAGTAGCTATAAGAATGACTCCTTGAAGGACAGCTGAACTAATGGAAAGAAAATCTTGTTCAATATAAAGATATTAGCACACACTAATATGTGTTAATTCTCTAAAAATGTATACATATCATTATGTTTCAATTAATGTTGCATAGAAAGGAGCAGTGAGTGGTAAAAAATAGACTATGGTAAGAAAAAAAAAGGAGAGTAAAAGGGAGAAGGAAAAATGAGCAACCCATCCTCTACACCCTTCTCCTCTGATCATTAGAACTAAGGCCAGTATACTGGAAAAGACATTTAGGAGAAATACGTTCATGGTTTGGGTAATAGAATGATTGAAATTAGAAAACATAGTAAATGTAGATTCTTCTCCAAGCATTTTGGCACTGATTGTGGGGTTAGCAGTTAATCAAAGGAATTTGGAGATCATTTCCTCAAATAATTTCCTTTGATATGTGAGAAAGTTAAGGACAATTGGTTTTCGATGATTTCTTCTAAGAAAGGAAAGAATTGGATTTAGGACTACAACCTAAGTTTCTTTATTCAAATTCTAAAATTAAAGAAATATTGATAGGGACATAACATATTTTGATAGGAAATTATTTTATATTATATACAGAACCATAAACTAGCCAATTTAGTTTTACACTATTAAAGAGTTTAACTTTGGAATAATTTTTGTATCTTCATTTCTGTATTATTACATTTTAAAATACTACCTTAAGAAATAACTCAGATACTTCTGTATGGTTAATCTTTTTATTGTTTGATTATTTTAAATTCAAAATGTAAGATTATCTTAAAAGATGTATGGTAATTTTTAGAAGCTATATAATTATTTATATTTATATAGATAATATCAATGTAATATCTCAAATATATTTCTTAGAAAATATTATATAAGTACTCATTTTTGTGTCTGTAAAAAGTTTATACATTAGATCTCTTTCTTAGAAAATTAGTATATGTTTATTAGAAGAATCTTATGTATTAAATACCAATATCTGTAAAATACAGTTCTTCTGTGCAGTTTTTCATCTATCAGCATGGACAAAATACACCATTTCTGATCGCTAGGAACACTGGCACTCTGTAACCATAATGTTGACTAATGATAAAATTACACTTTGGAGTCTGGTACCTTTTACTAAAACAAAAATGCATATTTGTAAAAATATATTCCTTCCCCTGGTATTGCAGGTAAATAATTTTTACCTTTCTGTCTGGGGAGAATACTGCTGAGGCTCAGGAGCTTCATACTTCTAGTTACACAGCTAGTAAATGACAAACCTGAAAATATAAACCAATTTTATATCTGTGCTCCATTTTTTTCTGGTAACCAAATTGCTTCATGCTCTGTGCTAGAAAATTTAGCATGACAATAGGATTATGTATAATATGGGTATTTGTAAATTGAAATATATAATTTTTAAAAGCTTCAAGTTCTTTTTCATAGCCTAAATTACATTTAATATGTCAGAACACTAAAAGGCAAGTGGAGAAGATGCCTGAGTAATATAAAGAGATTTCATAATTTTCATTCCTAAGGTTCTTGTGTTTTAGATGTGCAAGAATCCTGTAATTTTTCATTTAGAATCTACTCAGGAACAAATCTACCTAGGTTGCTTATCTGGTTTCCTCACTGATGATAGATTTGTAACCAGGTTTTAGAGAGTGATGAAAAGGACTGCTGGTAGGAGGCACAATAGTTACATCAATAAGTGAAATTAAATTTATAGTAATGTAGGAGAAGCAGGCAAGTCACATAAAATAGCTAAAATAATAGCTCATACATTTCATCAGGTTTTATTTAGTTCATGGGCAAAAAGCGGTATACTCAATATATTACCAAAATGTTTCCCTCAGCAATATTAAGTAAATTAAGTTTGAATGAATGGTAATTTTAGTTTGTAGTCTGTTTCTTAGAAAAATATAAAACACATAAATTGAAATATTTGCCCGGTGAGGAATCATTTTTCTCCTTTTTGATGTTTTTTTGTTTGTTTGTTTTTACTAATTTGGTGGGTTTTAGTGTTAAGCGTGCTAACAATAATACGGTTCTGTGGTTAAAGACAACTTCTAGAGACCCAAAGTTCATAGACCTGGGGTTTTATAACCATGGATATCTCCAGTGCAGATTGTTACTAGATTAGCTGCAATGTGAGAAAGGCTTGATGCCAATAAAGCTTCTTGAAGTCCCAGGGGGTACCATGAAGGTACAAAGTTTCCCTGGGATGCTGGTCTCTGGAAGAATTTGTCAAGAAGATAATAATGTAAAGGAGAAGCAGATACAGTAGAAAGGTTACAGAAAGAAGAGGAACACAAAATTTGCAATTATATTTTACATTGGATGTTTAATTATTTTTAAAATTTTATTCCAACAAGTACATACTTTAAAAATTACTAAACTTTTTGTCCTTTCCATTTTTGTTATTCTTTCATTATTTTTTAAGATAAAGAATTATCTTAATTATAATCATCTGGCTATATTTCAGCTAAAGAAAACTGGGGGGAGTGGCAACAGGACGACATAGTATGATTATAATATTGCAGAGAGATTTGGCCAGTTTATTTTTTTTTTCCTGGTACTTACAATTTTAATAATCTATTTATAATTCATGTACACCATATGTTTCCTCTTACTTCTATGTAATTAGATTTGGTTTTTTATCATCAACTTACTGCTGACTTTTACTGATAAGAAGTTGCTAAAGAATTTGGATTTGTCTAAACTTTTTTTGTAGCAAAGCCAATTTATTTTTCAGAAAAAAAAGAAATGACAGAACTGTTTCTGTAATGGCCAGTTGAAAAAAGAAATCCACTTCTGTCTTTCTAATTATGCCTGAGTCTGCTGAGTTTTAGTGTGCTGCGCTTATCAGTTCTCTTGGGTGCTTGTTTAATTGGGTGACAAATGTAAGAATGTGACGGCCTCAGTATGAAATTTTAGCTAGTTTGTGTGCAGGCATTAGCTGTCCTATTACTAAAAAATAACTGAAGTCAGAAGCTTTGATATGCTTCAGGAATTCAGAAATATTTGATAGTGCTGAAACTTCAAACGGCTGTAATAAAAATAGTTTTAAGTTTTTAATCATAAGCAATGATACATTTTAATACATATTTTAGAATAGTAATATTAAATATGGAATTTCAGAGGAGTAATAGAAAATTTTTGGTAGAAGTATTTAAAGTAAAGTAGTGGGCACTTTGATATATGTTCTAATATACTATACTGGCTCCTACATTGAGAAGGAGAAAATTAAAAGTAATAATAACCAAATGGTTTTATTGAATGTTAGACACACAAGGAAGTGTAAATCTAACCACGTTCCCTGTTTTAGTACCCTGGTATAGAAGATAATCTTACGGAAAGACTGCTTGTAGGGATTTTGACAGTGACAGATTGCTTTGTGTGCACTGCTGGCTGTGATGGGCTGCCAGTGCCCTTGATTCTGCTGCCATCGTCCTCCAGGGTGGTGATACGTGCTTTTACTTCATTCAGCACTTGACATTTGCACCTGCACATTTTTAGTTACTCTTGTCAAGGAAAGCAAACCAGATAATTCAATTTCTAAGTTTTTATATCGTTTGGAGCTTCAGCTTGCAGTTTGCTTGACTTGAGACGCTAGGTGAGTATCAACTGAGCAGATTGGGTGGATGTAGAAATATTCTGATAAATAAAATATAGAATAAGAAGTAGGAATTAAGAAAGGGGGTAGTTCTGTTTAGTGTAACACTCTGCTTCCCCGTGGCAGCAGACATTTTTTGCAACTTTAGTGCGATTTGCACAATTGTAAGTCAGTCTATACCAGCAGTCCCAACCATTTTGGAACCAGGAACCGGTTTCATGGAAGAAATTTTTTTCCATTAATTTGGTGGAGGGAATGGTTTCAGGTGCATTATAATGATTCAAGTGCATTACATTAAGGTGCACTTTATTTCTATTAATATTACATTGTAATAGGTACTGAAATAATTATACAACTCACTGTAATGTGGAATTAGTGGGAACCTTGAGCTTGTTTTCCTGCCACTTGACAGTCCTATCTGGGAGTGATGAGAGACAGTGACAGATTATCAGGCATTAGATTCTCATAGGGAGCTTACAGCCTAGATCACTCACATGTGCAGTTCGCAATAGGGTTTGTGCTTCTGTGAGAATCTAATGCTGCTGCTGATCTGCCAGGAGTAGGAGCTCAGGTGGTAATTCCAGCCATGGGAACCAACTGTAGTTACTGATGAAGCTTCCCTCTGTCTCCTGCTGCTCACCTCTTGCTGTGCAGCCTGGTTCCTAAAAGCCCAGGGACCAGTACCCTGGCCCAGGGGTTGGTAATCCCTGGTCTGTATCATCTTTGGTGTGTTCATTATAACTGTTTTCTTGCCTAACCCAGCAAGGGAAAGAGAGAGCACAACGAGGTAGAGGAATAACTTGGAGCGGTTGGATCTGGGGATGTAGAAAAGATCTGAGAGAGCAATAAGAAAAACTAAGGGAACAGCCTATGCATTTTCTTTTGCAATTAGAGATCACTATCTTGAAGGTAGAGACAGTATGGGCTAAAGGTTCTCTTCTAAACCCATTTTCTCAGTGATGTAGTTACAGTATATTTGGCTTTTTGAATAACTCCTACTTTTGTATTTTCATTTTTATAAAATTGCTAATAAAATCATTGTTGCAAATGGTTATACAGTACTCCTTAGTTTTATATGATGATTTGCAAGGGCACCAAAGAGAACCAAATTTGTATTTTAAACTTAAATTCATAACTTTTTCCATACTGTTTTAAAGTTTGTAATCATTTTAAGTAGATTCCATGAATAAAAGGCAATGAGGTTAAAATACATAGAACAAACAATAAAGTTTAAAAAGTAAAATCAGTCTTTAATGTTTTACCTCTTCAGATAGCTTTCATTTGTAAAATAAATGTAATCAATGCTGCTTTGGATTGCACTTTTTTTAATATAAAGATATAGAAAAATACCCTGGCTCCTGAATTCCCTGAAATATCATTTCTCTGGCCCAGGAAAAGTGACATTCAGGCCAGACAGTGGCTGTAACAACTGCAGTGGCTGCCTAATAACTCTCAGGAGAGTGCAAACCATATGCCCCAGCCCTGAGCCAGGTTGTAAACTGTACCTATTGCTTATAACTCCACTGTGGCAGTGAAGCTTTGCTTTTCTTATTATTGATATTGAAAACATCAGAAAACTCTTTAGCCAACTGTAGAGTAACAACATATCCCTTTAGATTTCCTGTAATGAAGTTCAAGGTTACCATTCATGTAACACCATCAGTTATAGCTGTCAAAAATGTAGTTTTTATAAAAATGTCAGTTTTCTAAATGTATATTCATGTAGTTAGGAACCTAATGAAAGCTTTTTTTTTGGCTAAATTTTTTTTGTGATTGCTGCAATTTTAAACTTTGTGTTATTTAAAAGATAAGTCAAAATATCATCTGTAGGTGTGAGTTTTCAGGTTTGGCCTCTCCAAGACCAATCAAGTACTACACATTTAATTTCCATGACAACCATGGTTTAAGCACAAGGGGGTCTGATGTTATTTGGCATCTTTGTCCTACTGAAATTGTGTCCAGTTTTGCTTATTCCATATCACACTAAATCAACGCCTTAAGAACCTGAAAAAACTGTTGTCAAGCCATTGTATAATTTTACGTTTTAATGTATACTCAAAGGATTAGCATAGTCTCTCTCGATAGGTTTACATGTGAATATTTGTGGGTGGTATGCTTGTGTATTATTTTGATGGAGGATAATTTACAGGGTAGGAAGAAGTAGGCCAATCATTGTAGTCATGCCTGGACTCATGATGACAAGCACAAGTGAAAACTGCGCGAAAGCAATTGCTCTTAGAGAAGACATACTCAGTTTTGTTCCTAATCGAGTGCCTTGTTTCTTGTATTACTCTCATGTAACCTTCAAATACATATATTTTGCTCTACATTTTTTTCTATGGTTGAATTTTACAATTCACAGTTATTTTGCATATATTTTATGGGTATACATGATATTGTTTATAATCATACTTTTGATCCTCATGTTTTAAGTATCAGTATTTCTCCTGTAAAAGACAAAAAAAAAAAACCACTACATTTTAAAAATGCAGTTTTATAAATGAATAATTCTAATATTTTAAAAAATTTGGTTTATTGAAATTATAAGGAATAGAATTAGAGGATATAATTATCAGCTTCAAGTTATTTGCATAGAGGCTTAATTCAGCAATGTATGAGCTCCCTTGTATTGAATGTGTTTATCCATGTTTGTGCTTTTTATGTGAACATATGAGTCATCCTGGGTGGATAGTGTATCATACACTATTTTAAACTGTATCTATATGTTTGGAGAAGGCCCAAGAAAATGTTGACAATGTTAAATATACTTTAAATCGCTATATTAATGATGTATAACACACTAAATGTAATGCTTATTATTGTGTTGAGATGCAAGAAAATTTTGCTTTGATATAATCTTTTATTTGATAACGTAGCATTTTATATGTGAATTTTCACTTTTCCCACAAAATGTATTGTAAATACTAAAACAAGTTTGAAAATTAAGAAACATTTTGCTACTGAAATGCTTATTTTGAGATAAACATTTTGTTTTTACATGCATCATATAATTAATGATATGTTTGAAAATTTATTTTTTAATTAGAAAACAAGCTCCAGAAATATTTAAACAGGATGAAGAATTGGGACTGCATTGAATTACAGTTTGACATTAAATGCTTAATAGAATATTGAAATAAGACTTAATGACTGTCAGAGGAAAAATATTAAATGGTAAAATTACTTTTAAGCTCGGTATTCAGGTTTGAAAAAAATATTATAAGGCATTATTTTCAGTTGAGAAATGAAGGGAAATTATATATATATTTTAAATTTTTCCATCAACATTTTATAAAGCATTTTATTATATTCATAGTTTTAGCCATATATTATTGTAAAAGATCTTATATGTGTGGTGACAGAAAAGATTGTACTGTTTTAGGAAATAATAGAAACTAATCAACACTTGTATTTTACTCTTCAAAACCCTAGTATGAAGTAATATAAGAATATGAAGGATGTTATATTTCAAAGCATGAATAAATTAATATTTAGAATAAAAGTTAATTCGTTTGGCCTTCAATCAAAGTTACACTAACCAGTATATTCATAGCAATATTTATTGTTCATGAGTTGTCCTGTATACTACACCATTGTAATTGACTTCTACATCAATTTAGACCAATTAAATTGTGTTTTACTGTAACTTTATTGCCAGAGAGAGAGGGAGAAAGAGAGAATGGAATTACATTGATTAAGCCAAGCAAAGTTTCCAAAAACTTGTTAACTATAAAGCTTGGAAAGCCAGTGTGATGTTTAGAATAAGAATTTGATTTATGAATCAGGAGGTCTAAGTCCCAGTTCTAGCTCTCATTTCATTTACATGATGCTGAAGTAGCTTGATAACATTCCTGGCTCCAGATACAGTACTTCTTTTGTATAATGAGATGATGAGACTAGATGATTTCAAACTTCTGTTAGCTTTTAAAATTTAAATATATTGGCACTTCTGCATTTTCTTCAAGGGGGTCTCCAAATAGTTTAATAAATTTACTTTTGTAATAGAGATTTATATCTAAAAATGAAATATTTATCCACCAATCTAATCTAAAAATTTTTAATTTCTACCATGTGTCAGGTACTGTGTATAATTATGCATAGAGAGTTTATAGCTAAATAATAAAATGAGAGAATGGAAACAGATTATTGCCCTGTAATACTATGATTGGCATAATAAAACATAATGGAAACTTTGTGGTAAAATAAAATAAATTCAATATATTTTTGAGAATACCTTGAGGGTTTTAATACCCTAATTCTTTGTATATATATTCCTCAAATAATTTTTAACTCTGGGAAAACAGTGCTTTTGCTTTTGTTTAAAACATCATTGCTTTAAAAACTTTTGTAAGTAGACTTATGGGGTATTTTTCTGATACCCCTATATTCATTAGGATTTGTCTTTTGAATATAAACTATATAAATTTAACAAGATTTTGTCTTATTAAGTATAATGATTCATTTGAAAATACTCTAAAAAGTATTTCTAGTATGTTGTTGTTGTTATGTCCTTTCCTGGTTTTGGTACAAGAGCTCCTGAAAGAAGCACTAAACAAGGAAAGGAACAACCAGTACCAGCCACTCCAAAAATGTACCAAATGGTAAAAACCATCAACACAATGAAGAAAATGTGTCAACTAATGGGCAAAACATCCAGCTAGTATCAAACTGCCAGAATCAAATTCACACATAACAATATTAATCTTAAATGTAAATGGACTAAATGCCAAAATCAAAAGACACAGACTGGCAAATTGGATAAAAAGTCAAAACCCATCGGTGTGCTGTATTCTGGAAACCCATCTCACGTGCAAGGACACACATAGGCTCAAAATAAAAGGATGGAGGAAGATTTATCAAGAAAATGGAGAGCAAACAAAAGCAGGAGTTGCGATCCTAGTTTCTGATAAAATGGACTTTAAACCAACAAAGATCAAAAGAGACAAAGAAGGGCATTACATAATGGTGAAAGGATCAATGCATCAAGAAGAACTAAGGATGCTAAATATATACACACCCAATACAAGAGCACCCAGGTACATAAAGCAAGTTCTTAATGACTTACAAAGAGACTTAAACTCCCACACAATAATAGTGGGAGACTTTAACACTCCACTGTCAATATTAGACAGACCAATGAGACAGAAAATTAACAAGGATATCCAGGACTTGAACTCAGATCTGGACCAAGCGGACCTCAGAGACATCTACAGAAATCTGCACCCCAAATCCACAGAATATACATTCTTCTCAGCACCGCATCGCACCTACTCTAAAATTGACCAATCATTGGAAGTATATCACTCCTCAGCAAATGCAAAAGAGCAGAAATCATAACAGTCTCTCAGACCACAGTGCAATCAAATTAGAACTCAGAATTAAGAAACTAACTCAGAACCGCACAACTTCATGGAAACTGAACAACTGGCTCCTGAATGTCAACTGGATAAACAATGAAATGAAGACAGAAATAAGGATGTTCTTTGAAACCAATGAGAATGAAGACACAACGTACCAGAATCTCTGGGACACATTTAAAGCAGTGTCTAGAGGGAAATTTATAGCAACAAATGCCCACCAGAGAAGCAAGGAAAGATCTAAAATCAACACCCTGTCATCAAAATTGAAAGAGCTAGAGGAGCAAGATCAAAAAAACTCAAAAGCTAGCAGAAGACAAGAAATAACTAAGATCAGACAGAACTGAAGGAGATAGAGACACAAAAAATCCTTAAAAAAAAAATCAATAAATCCAGGAGCTGGTTTTTTGAACAGATCAACAAAGTAGACAGATGGCTAGCCGGATAAATAAAAAGAAAAGGGAGAAGAATCAAATAGATGCGATGAAAAACAATAAAAGAGATATCACCACTGACTCCACAGAAATACAAACTACAGTCAGAGATTACTACAAACCACTCTATGCACATAAACCAGTAAACCTGGAAAAAATGGATAAATTCCTAGACACTTGCACCCTCCCAAGCCTAAACCAGGAAAAAGTTGAAACTTGAACAGACCAATAACAAGAGCTGAAGTTGAGGTAGCAATTAATAGCCTACCAACCAAAAAATGTCCAGGTCCAGACGGGTTCACAGCTGAATTCTACCAGATGTACAAAGAGGAGCTGGTACCATTCCTTCTGAAACTATTCCAAACAATACAAAAAGAGGGAGTCCTTTCCAAATCATTTTATGAGACCAACATTATCCTGATACCAAAACCTGGCAGATACTCAACAAAAAAAGAAAATTTCAGGCCAATATCCATGATGAACATAGATGCAAAAATCTTCAATAAAATACTGGCAAACCAATTGCAACAGCACATCAAAAAGCTTATGCATCACGATCAAGTAGGCTTCATTCCAGGGATGCAAGGCTGGTTCAACATAAGCAAGTCTATAAACCTAAATCACCCCATAAACAGAACCAAAGGCAAAAACCACATGATTATCTCAATAGATGTTGAGAAGGCCTTCGACAAAATTCAACAGCCCTTTATGCTAAAAACTCTCAATTAACTAAGTATAAAAGGAACATATTTCAAAATCATAAAAGCTATTTATGACAAACCTATAGCCAATATCATACAGAATGGGCAAAAACTAGAAGCATTCTCTTTGAAATCTGGTGCTAGACAAGGATGCCCTCTGTCACCAGTCCTATTCAATATAGTATTGGAAGTTCTAGCTAGAGCAATTAGGCAAGAAAAAAAAATAAAAGGTATTCAATTAGGAAAAGAGGAAGTTAAATTGTCTCTATTTGCAGACAACATGATTGTATATTTAGAAGACCTTATCATCTCATCCCAAAATCTCCTCAAACTGATAAGCAACTTCAGCAGTCTCAGGATACAAAATCAATGTGCAGAAATCACAAGCATTTTTATACACCAATAACAGACTAACAGCCAAATGATGAGCAAACTCCCATTCACAATTGCTACAAAGAGAATAAAATACCTAGGAATACAACTAACAAAGGATGTAAGGGACCTTTTCCATGGAGAACTACAAACCACTGATCAAGGAAATAAGAGAGGACACAAACAAATGAAGAAACATTCCATGCTCATGGTCAGGAAGAATCATTTTCATGAAAATGACTATACTGCCCAAAGTAATTTATAGATACAAGGCTATCCCCATCAAGCTACCAATGACCTTCTTCACAGAACTGGAAAAAAACACCTTAAACTTCATATGGAACCAAAGAGAGAGCCCACATAACCAAGGCAATCGTAAGCAAAAAGAACAAAGCTGGAGGGATCGGGCTACCTGATTTCAAATTATACTACAAAGCTGCAGTAATCAAAACAGCCTTGTGCTGGTTCCAAAACAGAGATATAGACCAATGGAACAGAAAAGAGTCCTTGGAGGCAATGCCACACATCTACAACCATCTGATCTTTGAAAAACCTGACAAAAATAAGCAATGGGGAAAAGGATTCCCTGTTTAATAAATGGTATTGGGAAAACTGGCTAGCAGTGTGCAGAAAGTAGAAACTGGACCCCTTCCTGACATCTGACACTAAAATTAACTCCAGATGGATTAAAGACTTAAAAATAAGACCTAACACCATAAAAAACCCTAGAAGAAAACCTAGGCAAAACCATTCAGGACATAGGCATAGGCAAGGACTTCATGACTAAAACACCAAAAGCATTGGCAACAAAAGCCAAAATAGAAAGATGGGACCTAATTAAACTCCAGAGCTTCTGTACAGCAAAAGAAACAATCATTAGAGTGAACTGGCAACCAATAGGATGGGAAAAATTTTTTTTAATCTACCCATCTGACAAAGGGCTAATATCCAGAATCTACGAAGAGGTAAAACAGATTTACAAAAAAAAAACAAACCCACCCAAAAATGGGCAAAGGACACTTTTCAAAATAAAACATATATGAGGCCAACAAACCTATGAAAAAATGCTCATCATCACTGATTATTAGAGAAATTCAAATCAAAACCACAATGAGATACCACCTCACATCAGTTAGAATGGCAATCATTAAAAAATCTGCAGACAACAGATGCTGGAGAGGATATGGAGAAATAGGAACACTTTTACACTTTTGGTGGGAGTGTAAACTAGTTCAACCATTGTGGAAGACAGTGTGGCGACTCCTCAAGGACCTAGAAATAGAAATTTCATTTGACCCAGCAATCCCATTACTGGGTATATACCCAGAGGATTATAGATCATTCTATTATAAAGACACATGCACACGTATGTTCATAGCAGCACTGTTTACAAGAGCAAAGACCTGGAACCAACCCAAATGCCCATTGAAGATAGACTGGGCAAGGAAAATGTGGCACATATACACCATGGAATACTATTCAGCCATAAAAAAGGATAAGTTCATGTCCTTTATAGGGACGGATGAATCTGAAAACCATCATTCTCAGCAAACTGACACCAGCAGAAAATCAAACACCGCATGTTCTCACTCATAGGTGGGTGTTGAAAACTGAGAACACATGGACACAGGGAGGGGGAGCAACACACACTGGAGTCTGTTTAGGGGTGCCAAGGGAGGGACAGTGGGGGGTGGGGGAGGTCACGGAGGGATAACATGGGGAGAAATGAGAAATGCCAGATGTAGGTGATCGGGATTGAGGCAGCAAACTACATTGCAATGTGTGTACCTATGCAACAGTCCTGCATGAGCTGCGTGTGTACCCCAGAACCTAAAGTACAATTAAAAAAAAAGTATTTCTATAGGCAAAGGAAACCCACAAAGTAATTATCATAAGAAAAATTGCACATTTAAAATTACTTATTTATTTATCCTTCTTTGTATTGCTATTTAGAGGTGAGCTTACAAATAAAAGCTAATTTCTTTTCTTTCGAGGTAAATGTATTGTTTGGAATAAAGGGTGCTTATAAAATAAAAATGAAATATTGATATTAACTTGTTAATTCCTAGTCAAAAGTTGATTTATTTTCTGTACATCTTCAATTATAGAACAGTAGTAATTATAGCCTTGAAATAAAACAAAATTAATATGACATACTCTAAGATGATTAAAAATCAATTGTATTGGATTTTAAAATAAACTCATATTAGTAATTGCAAAAGTAGTTTGTTTTTTATAATCTTTCACAGTGTCAGATTTCAGCATTTTCTCTTTGCCAAACCATGTTAGAATAATTTTATATATGAAGGATGTAAGTATGAAAATCCAAACTTGCATTGTAGTACATACTCATGGATAATTGATAAAAACAGGTAAATAGATAGATGTCTAGATATCTATACATATGTAGATATGGATATAAATGATGTGATATCTTCTTGATATAATTCACAAGGAAAATTAATATTAACCAATTTATATTAGCAAATGTTAGTTACATACAACATCTATACAGAGTACACAAAGTGTTCAAATTTGAAAACATTTCAGCAATCATGGCCTACATTAAAAAATAGGACATTACTAAAACATAAGTATTTCTCCTAATGCCCTTTTATCATCATTCCTATATCCAAAGGGTAACCACCATTCTGTATTCTAACACTGTAAGTTTATTTTGCCTAATATTGAGTTTTATGTTAATGGAAGTTCAAAATTAGCAAAATAAACTTATAGTGTTAGAACACTGGAACATTTACATAATGTTCATTCCACATTATGTTTGTGAGATTTGTTCATGTTGTTCTGTATTCTGAGGACAGAATACATAAAAATTTATTCTTACTGTAGTATAGTATTCAAATCTTCTATTTACTTTCACATTGTATTGATGATTGCCACTTGGTATGGTTTGGCTCTGTGTCCTCACCCAAATATCATCTCAAATTGGAATTCCCAGGTGTTGAGAGAGGGACCTGGTGGGAGGTGATTGGATAATGGGGGTGATTTCCCCCATACTGTTCTCGTGATGGTGAGTTCTCAGGAGAGCTGATGGTTTTAAAGAATGATATATCCTCACTCTCTTCACCTGCTGCCATGTAAGATGTGCCTTGCTCCCTTCACCTTCTCCCTTCTGCCATGTGTCTTAGGCCTCCCTAGCCATGTGGAACTGTGAGTCGATTAAACTTCTTTCCTTTATAAGTTACCCATTCTCTGGTAGCATCTTTATAGCGAATGAAAATTGACTAACACAACTGTAATATTTTTCTGTTTGGGATTACTAAGAACAGTTGATATGAACCTCTTTGCAAGTGCCTTTTGTACACACACATGTTCACATTTTTGTTGGCTATGTATCTGGCTTATATAATGTGCCTATGTCTACTTACGTACATACTTCAAAGAATTTTCTAAAGTGATTGTACCAGTTTACACTCCCAGCAGTGTATGATAATCCAGTTTCTCCACTGTATTGTCACCATGTGGCATTGTCTGGGTTTGTATACTTATAAGAGTTTCTGGGGAATGGATAGTACTTTGTCACTGTTTTAATTTCCAGCTCTTTGATAATAAAGTTGAAAACTATTTCATAATTACTGGATGTTTAGATATATTTTTTGTCAAGTGTTTTTTCAGTGTTGCTCTTTCCATGTTATTATTAGTTTGTAGAATTTATTTATATATTCTAGATATGAGTCATTTGCTGCATATATGAATTGCAACTATGTTAATCGATATTTTTAAAAAACAAAAGAGATCATACAGGGAATAATTTTTTAGAATTAATTGTGTAGGATTACATCTTTATTTCTATTTAAAAATAGTATCAATTCTTATATTAAATTTTAAGATATCAGAAATTCAGTACAAGCCATATATATTTAAGGTTCACTAGTATAGTTTCTACCTTCTCAACCCAGTGTTTTGAATAATTAAAAAATAGAAACATTTATTTCTTGAAAGAAGAGAGACAATTGAAGTGGACTGTATGATAGGGTATTTTTAAGGTAAAGATCGGCAAAATATGTAAAAGGAAATAACTGGTATAGCAGTTCAGGATGCAGGTACCAGTAACAAATTTCACTACTCCCCCCACTTCAACTCCCGACATTTCCGATATGGTTTTCTTGCTACAACATGGAATAAGCAAAATCTCCTCTTAAATTTTAACATTCATTTGTAGTTACCTAGATGAAATATAGGTCTCTGGAAGAGAAAATTAATTTCAGATCAAAAGTCTTAGGTTATGCCTCTTTGGGCATAACTCTATTGTAAAAGAGCTAATTGTACATATCAATATTCCGGTGTTTTATGTTCACAATAGATGGCTGATAAAATTACTTTGGTATAACCTAATTTAACTAGGAAACAATAAATTATTTCTCTAAACAAAATAAGGTCTATTCAGTATCATCAGTGGGGAATAGTAAGTGGAGAATAATTCAAAGTTGTGGTGTTAAGGAAAAAGTAATGCTTTGTCCATGATAAACCACATTGTCAACTCTTGCTATGTATACATAGTCAATCTTGGTTACTATAAAGGACTTACCATTTAGAAAATATAATAAAGTTGTCATGATACAAATTAAACATGCACTCAATGCATTTGAGTTGATGTGTCTGTATTCATCATTATCACCTCTTAGTTGATGGCTTCCAAATTAGTAGTCTCATCTTTGACATAACTTCTAAGACATAATCCTGTATTGCCACTCCTATTAAATATTTCCACCAAAGGGAATCAACATGTTCAAAAACCGAGCTCCCTTAGATGTCCTCCACAGTGAGCTTCTTAGCTTCATATTTTTAATGTTATCACTAATGCTGGAAACTTCAGTGGCCTTTCTCTATCAATGAACATTTTCAGTGTTTCATAATGTTGTCATTTCCTGACCTTGTTTTGTCTTGTTTTTCACAAATGAACTTCTTCAGATAAAGTTTATCATCACTGTTTAGGATTTCATCATCTCCACAACGGCCTTAATGTCTTTCCTGCTCCATGCTAGGAAGTTTCTCCTTATGCTGCCTCCTCCTCTTTCTCTTCATCAATGCTCCTGGGCTGACACAAGAACTTAATATGTTCTGTGGATATGTGAGTGAACAAAATAGACAAAATCTCCTGCACTTGTGGAGCTCTTATTCTAGTGAGAGGTGTCAACAGTAATCATAACAAATGAGTAAATTATACAGCATGTTAGAAGCTGATAACTAGTGAAAAAGGTAGAACAAGGTAAGAAGGAAAAAAATTGTTTTAAGAGGTAGGGGTGTTCATTTCAGTAGGTTAGTCCAAGGGGTCCCAAGAGAATGAGATTTGAGCAAAAATTTGAAGGAAGTGAAGGATTAGCTAGAAAACATTTTGAGGAAGAAATTTCCAGATAGTAGAACAAGTCAAATACCCCAAGGCATCAGAATGCCAAGTATGTTTGAGAT
This sequence comes from Ateles fusciceps, assembly GCA_036589455.1. Classification (NCBI taxonomy): domain Eukaryota; kingdom Metazoa; phylum Chordata; class Mammalia; order Primates; family Atelidae; genus Ateles; species Ateles fusciceps. The sequence continues at coordinate 1,619,926 of JAZHEH010000253.1, read as the reverse complement.
ACAGCCAGGCAGAATAAACAAGAGAAGAGATGGATCTAGGGAGGTAACAGGGAACTGGGTAATATGGTATCTTCCTAGGTTTATAAAAGGCTCTAAGTCATACCCTGGGTAAGAATGGGAAACCATTACATTATTGGAAACAGTGGAATGAAGTGATCTAAATTGTGTTTTGCAAAGAACAGTCTGATTATTGAGAAAGAATATCTTATTAAAAACACAAAGATTCTGACAACACTGCTCTGCTTTAAATAGTTTTAAATCTTCAGGATTAAATCTTAAGGATGCATTTTCAGCATCATATAATTCATTGAATTTAGTCTCCAACCCAAGACATCCATGAAAAAATCAGTCCATATATGAGATTATATATTTAAGTACGAAATCTGTGCACTGCAAACCAAACTAGGATAGAAATGGTAAATAACACAGGTGTAAATCATCAAGGAATACTTTGTGTAAATGTTTGAACATTACAAAATGTTTATACTTTGTGTTAATTTTGAGGATAGATAAAACTGATTAGTCAAAGTTGGAAAGGAGAAGTTTCTAATCCAAGTGGGGTGGGAGTATAGGATGTTGTATAAGCAAAGGCATAGGATGAACATCAAGCTGAACAGGGAGATACCTGGCGTATTGGAAAGAAGTGGGCCAGATGGAAGGCAAACAGAGAGTTTAGACTTTCTTGCCAACATAAAAGCAGGAAAAATTATAGATTTTTAAGAAAAATAAAGTAATAAAGTCAGTTTTGAGAGAGTGGCCTGACAGATGGCTCTGATTTATTGAGTAAAAACAAACACAAACAATTCTCATAAAAGTCAGAACTCACTCTCTTCCATAAAGAGAGGTCCTTTGTTACATCTTGGGTGAAATCAGTGACTTTATGAGTTATGCTTTTGAACAAAGATGGCATGCATTATTTTCCTAAAATATTTATGTCCAACCAAAGGAAAGAAAATGAGTTAAAGACAAAGGGAGTTACTGCTCTCCACTATGTTTAGGTGTGTGCATTGCTGGTGTGTATGGGATACTGGACCTTTCAGTGATATTTACTACCAAATGTATAATATTAGTGTGTGACAACTACATTGAACGAAAAGGACATTGTAAAGTCTGATTTAGATAATAAAGTTTATGTTTTGTTTGCCAGGTAACAGAAACACGGACTGGTCCTCTTGGCTGCAGTAACTATGACAACCTAGATTCTGTCAGTTCTGTTCTGGTTCAGAGTCCTGAGAATAAGATTCAGTTGCAAGGTATGTAGGTAAAATTTCATTAATTCTCTTATAAGCCTGGGTGACAATTATCCAGTCGTGATTTCTTTTCCATTTTTTAAAATAAACTGCATGTACGTACAAGCTGTTAAAAACTCTCATGAAAGACTAATTTCATAATTTTAACTGGTACAAGAAAATATCAAAGTTCGCTTTTCTTCTCAGAGTAACATACTGCAATTGAAAATCTATTCTAACAATATTTTTCTTGCTTATAGTAATCATTGTCTCATTATGTTACAGTTTCTTCATATGCTTGCCTGAGGTTTGACTTTGTTCTTAAACATTCTTATAAAAGTTGTAACCATATTTATGTATGGTGTAAAATGAACTGTTGACATTTTAAATATAACCTAATGTGACAGACAAGACTGTATTTTTCTTCTGGTAAATAGAAATGTACTTAAGAATATATTAACAAAATATTTATATGATTTCCATTTTAAAGATAGATTTTATAATAATTTGCTATTTTCTATTACTACATATTGTAGATATTCAATACAGAGTATTGTATTCATAAGAACTTTTAACAAATACAATAGGAATGCATACTTGCTCATTCTTGTAGGCAGGAACAGATTATGAATACACATGTTTTAACACTGCTAGTTGAACAAGTTCAGATAAGTCTTTGTGATGACACTTATTGTCAAAATTAAGTTGACTGATCAAAGGTAATTTTGAGTTGTTATTCTCTAGTATGCCTTTTTGAATTGCGTAAGTTAAAGCTGAATATTTACATTATTCAGTTTTACATAAAAATGCTTCAAAGCTTCAGAAACCCTACCAGTTTTTCTCTCAACTTTGCAATCTTGAAAAATTTAACAGTGACCCCGCGTGGTGGCTTACACCTGTAATCCTAGCCCCTTGGGAGGCTGAGGAAGAAAGAACACTTGAAGCCTGGAGTTCAAGAACAGCCTGAGCAACATAGTGAGATACAAAAGGGAAAAGTATTAGCTGGGCATTGGTGTTGCAGACCCACAGTCCCAGCCACTCAGGAGGCTGAGGCAGGAGGATTGCTGCACCTAACAGTTCAAGGTTGCAGTGAGCTGTGACCACACCACTGCACTTCACTGTCACTCCAGCCTGGACATCATTGTCCAGACACTGCACATCATGTCACTCCAGCCTGGATGACAGTGAGACCCTGTCTCTAAAAAATAAATAATTAACTAATTAATTAATTGAAAGAAAAATGTAACAGCATTGAATTGTTTAAATTTGTCCTAAATAGTGAATGAATGCCATTTATTTTGAGTTTTATTGAAAGTATAAAGTTCTTAAATATTTTAACAGTTTAAACGTTACTCAATTTATCAATATCAATTATATATTTACATTTATTAAAATATTTTCTCTAATTTAAATAAAAATGTTGTCCACCAATATTTCTTGCAATTCTCTACTGCTTACTCCTTTTTAATATATGAATTAACTTTCCATCAGAATATGAATTATGATAAAGATGACAACACGTTTATATCAATTAGTATGACTATTTCAGTTTACTATGAAAAATAAAATAATATTATAAAAATAATACTAGATTTATTGATTTTTGTCTAAATTACTGTGTTCAGTTTTCAAAATATTAAATTATTTTTAAAACCCTCAGTTCCTTATCTGTCTGGAAAAATAATTAACACATGGAATAAATGATGGAACATTTCTCTTTTGTGTAATTATTATTTCTATGCTCTTCAACTAATGTGAGTAATTTAGAAACCTCCATCTCTTTCACTTTTTTTCTGTTTTCCAGCTCTATATTTTAAATTGTCTATTACAACTTTATGCACTGGTGAGCATAAAGTCCTTTCTGAAGATAATATTAGGAAGTCAACTTCAAGACCCTCAATATTTCATGCACTCTTTAAAATTTAATTGGTATTTACAATCCAAGTATAATGTTGGTTCACCTTTTCAACCTTACCTGAAAAAGTAATGTGAACTATTTATCAATTCTGGATCAATGTTACCATGGTGCCTTCCTTTGAGGGATATAGATGTTTCTGGGTCACCTTATGTGGCAATTGCAAATAGCAGTATCACTGAAGAATCTTTTATTAAGGTAGCAACTGAGATCTTCATGTCTTTCATAGTTAGCTAGTTAGATATTTGGTCCAATGAATCAATAAATCGATGGATAGAGATATAGATGATAGATAAATAAATATAGATACGCTTTGGTTTTGTGTTATGTTTCTAAGTACCAGGTGAAGTTTTAGAATCAGAGTGTTTGACCCACTTTGAAATATTCTGAATTCAGGTACATTATTGAGAGAATTCCGAAATTATGACAATTTTTCAGTAAAGACCTTCTTCTGAAACTCTACTCTTTCAGTAGAAAGTGTTCCTGAAGTGGAATCGAATCTAAGGAAACAAACAAAGCACCAATAATTGTTGAAGTCAACTGGATTAGACAACTAATTCAGAACAAAACTCTACGACTTAACCAAGAGTATAGGAATTAGTATTTTAAAAAATGAGAGATATAAAAGAAGGACTTTGAGATCTGGTTTTCCTGAGACTATTACAGAGCAGACATTTTTCAAAAATTAAAAGAGCCCTAGCTACAACTCTAAGTTATTGATGAAAATATGTTTAAGGTAGTTAATAAAAAGTAGTTATAAGAAGTTATTGGCAAATACATATTGAAATAATAATATTTCAAATTTGTTTAACCACTTACGAGTATAACATATCAAACAAGGTGCCTCTGAGTGAAAGTGTAACTGGAATAATGAAAAGTTATTTATTAAGTTTTGGTAGTAATTTTTTGGTAAAATTTCAAGACCTTGAGAAAATGATTGATTTATATGACTGAATTACAAACACTTTTCTGTATCAGTTGGTTCCCAATATTTTATTTCAATGCATTTGACACAGGACTAGGCTATTTTCAGATGGGTGATTAAATGTAATTTTTAGTGATAGGTCATAATTGTTTTTGGCTTATAGCAAAAATTGAATAATACTTCATGAAACAATTTTTGTTCATATTTACTAATTTATTGAAACACATTTTCTAGTACTTACATATATATATAAATGAAGATGGATAATAATTTATGCTGAAGAAAGTGTCACTCTAGCGAAAAAAAGATGCATAATCAACAAAAGTCCTACTCATTCAAGCCATATGTTTTCAAAAAGCTGATTATATGTGCTTCAAAAAATATTTCTCCATACTTATCAGTGTACTTCTATTAAATTGTATATTACATATGGTAGTTATAATAATTTATGTCAGAAGTATTTTTTAAATTTTTATCAAGAAATTATATATAGCATAATTTGTATTATATAATATTTCATACTTAGATTTTCAGGAAATGTATGTATACATATATGCATTTCAAGATATTTGCTTTTATAGATGATAAGTATGACTAGGATTGAGAAAAGGCATTGATGAATAAAAATAAATTTGAATAAAAATATTTAGGGGTAGTAGAATGAAATAAAGATTTGAAGGAGGAAACGTGTGTGTGTGTGTGTGTGTGTGTGTGTGTGTGTGTGGTGTGTGTGTGTGTAATTTTATTTCAGGAACAATTCTTTTTCCACTGGAAAAGTTATGAAAAAGAAGGTCATTACTAAGAAACTCATAATTCACATAAACATATATCTATATACACACTCTATACATACATACAGATAGTTTCTTATTTTTGTGACCCTAATTGCTTAGCCAATTAATTATATTTGTTGAATCACACTTATCTTATATAGTTGCATCTTTTATTTTTCCTAAATACAGTGCAAATAACTCTGTGACAAATGTATTTCTCAGTCACCTTCACATTTGCATCTCACCTAGCAATTTTCTTTAAAATAAGAATAGTCAATAAATATTTATTCTAGGTGAAATGAAAATTAATTTAAAAAATGAATATATGTTCTTACAAGTGCTTTTTCCAACAATTTGCAAAGGAAATTTTGCAATTTGTCAAGATATTTGTAAATAAAATTTTTTTCTAAATATTAAGCTAAGAATTTTATTAAATAGACCTCTAAGATAGTAGTCAAGGGTCAAAATAGATGTTTTTGTTAGACAGAAAACGTGTAAAATTATAAAAAGTTAATTTTTTGGTAAGTAACAGTTTGCTATTACCAGATTTTTCCTTAGCTTTGTATTTATTTTTACCTACTTGTTTTTTAAAATATTTAGTATTTAAGTTTTCTTAAGTAGCCAGAAATACTGAAATCAAAATGATTTCTTGAAATATCATAACAGACGTTACTCCCTGAGAAAACTCCAAATATTAATTTTACAATAATTTGCATAGTTTTTAAAGAGATAGCAACTTTACTAAAGATGGTTCTAGAAACTAATTAGCTGTGTCACTAGGGCTGTCTATACATGGCAAAGAAATAAAACGTGAAATAATCACTCCGTCCTTCTGATTCCTCTAGTCACTTTTAGTATTCTCTCTTTGTATTATATAAATTATATGTTGTTAATGGCATGTGCGAAGCCTCACCATCAACATTCAATATGTATTTTACCAATCGCACAACTCATTATATGATATTTACACTGATGTGAGCTGGTAGTGTGATGATATTTACATTGATGTGGGCTGGTAGTCTGCAAGCAAAATGAAAATATTGAAAACCACTTGAAATCAACTGACAGAAAATAAATGCATATGTGTATTTTCAAAGGTTTGGAAAGATAGGCTGTATCTATGTTATGTAAAAAATAACCAGATATTATGATACATTACATCAAATAATCTGAGTTTTTAATCATCTCCATGATTAATCATCTCTGTTTCTGAAGTTCCATATTTATGAAGCCAGCATACATTGAAAAAGTTATAAATATTTGCAGTATGTAGACTTAGGTATTATTTTGATAGTTTAAAAATACAAAATTCAAAATTTAATATACAAAATTTTTACTCTTTTGATTGAATATTGTAAATAAGTATTTTAATTTTTTCTTTAGAAAAGTAAATTTGTTTGATTTGTTTGTTCTTCAAGGGCTTCAAGTGCTTCTTCCAGACTATCTTCAGGAACGTTTTGTACAAGCAGCTTTGAGTTACATTGCTTGCAATTCAGAAGGAGAGTTTATCTGCAAGGAAAATGACTGCTGGTGTCACTGTGGTCCCAAATTTCCAGAATGCAACTGCCCCTCCATGGACATTCAAGCCATGGAAGAGAATCTTCTTCGGATAACTGAAACCTGGAAAGCCTACAACAGTGACTTTGAGGAATCAGGTAAGACATACATTTTAATAAAACAGTTTTAAATTTTGACAAAAAATATGTTGAAATGGCTAATTTGTCCTTTTGCAAGAAACTATTATATAGCTGGAAAAGTTTTTATTTTTTTGTTCTTTCAAATGGATATTTTCATTGCTTTTATTACTGGTTATTAAATGGTACTTTGTGTATTGCTACGTACTATTGGGATTAGAATTTAGCCAGATCCTACATTGATGTGTTAGTCACTTAATAAATAAATTTTTTGCTTTTCTCAGTACTTACCATCTGATACCTCTGAGGTCTCTCTCTACTTTTCTAGTGGCTGCTGTTTCTCTTGTGCAGCAAAAATGAAGACAGTATTTGTTTTATACCTTCTTCAATGTGATTGTCATTAGTGCTTATTTTCACTTTACTTATTTTTATAATAAAATTGCATTAATTTTAATTGTGTAGTGTTTTGTGGGTTGTGTTAGTATTGTTTCATTTTTACTTAGTTAAAAGATACATATAATATTTATTATCTTTACCATTTTTAAGCACACGTAACAAACACATTTATATTCTTTTATCCCCTTCATTTTCTCCCAATGCCCACTACCCTTCCTGGCCTCTGGAGACCACTATTCTACTCTCTCCGTCTTCATGATGTCTACTTTTACTAGCATCCACATAGGAGTGGGAACGTGTGAGTTAGAACACTTGTCTTTTTGTGACTGACTTATTTCACTTAATATAAAGGCCTCTTGTTCCATCTATGTTGCTGCAAATGACAAGATTTCATTCTATTTTGTGGCTGAATAATATTCTGTTGTGTACATATACCATATTTTCTTAATCCAGTCATCCACTAATGGGCAGTGAAATGGATTCCATATTTTGGTTATTGGAAATAGTGCTGCAATAAATAAGGGAGTACAAATAAATATTCTATATACTGATTTCCTTTATTTTGGATATATATTCAGTAGTGAGATGAATAATATGGTAGTTCTACTTGAGGTTTTTTAGCAAATTCGTAGAGTTCTCCTTAGTGGCTCTACTGATTTATCTTCCCACCAACGGTGTAGAGAGTGTTCCCCTTTCTCTGCATCCTGGCCAGCATCTGTTATTGCCTGTCTTTTGATACAACCTATTTTAAATTGAGTGAGATGATAGCTCATTGTAGTTTTGATTTTCGTTTCTCTGATAATTAGTGATTTTGAGCATTTGTTCCTATTCCTATTCCTGTTTGCAATATTTATGCTTTCTTATGAGAAATGTGTATTCAGGTCTTCTGCCCAGTTTTTAATTGGATTATTAGTTTTTGTTTTTAGTATTTTGTTTTGGTTACTGAGTTGTTTGAGCTCCTTATATATTCTGGTTATTAATATGTGGACAGATGAATGGTTTGCAAATATTTTCTCCCCTTCTGTGGGTTATCTCTTCACTTTGTTGATTGTTTACTGTACGGAAGCTTTTTAGCTTGATATAATTCAGTTTGTCTGTTTTTTTCCCTAGTTGCCTGTAATTTTGAGGTTTTACACACAAAAAAATTTTGTGGAGACTAATGTGCTGTAGTGTTTTCTAAATTATTTCTTTTTTTAGTTTTATAGTTTCAAGGTTTGGATTTAGGTCTATAATTTATTTTTATTTGATTTTTGTGTATGGTGAGAGATAGGGGTCTAGTTTTTTCTGCCTAAAATTATCCAGTTTTTCCAGCAATATTTACTTAAAACATTTTCTTTTCCTCAATGTTTGTATAGTCTTTGTCAAAGCTGAGTTGGCTGTTGATGTGTAGATTTATATCTGGGTTCTCTATTTTATTCCATTGGTCTATTTGTCTGCTTTTATCCCAGTACTATGCTGTTTTGATTGCTATAGCATTGTAGTAAATTTTCAAGTCAGGTAGTGTGATGATTCTAGATTTGTACTTTTTTGCTCATGATTACTTTCGTTATTTGGGTATGTTTTATGGTTTCATATAAATTTTAGGATTTTTTTTCTGTTTCTGTGAAGAATGCCACTGGTGTTTTGATGGGAATTGTGCTGAATCTGTAAATTGCTTTGGGTAGTATTGGCATTTTAACAACATTAATTATTCCAATCCACATGAATAAAATATATTTCCATTTATTTATATTTTATTTCTTTCATAAGAGTTTCATAGTTTTTCTTATACAGATCTTTCCATCTTTTGGTTTGATTGCTTTGAGGTATTTTATATAGTTGTAGCTCTAGTATATGAGGTTGCTTTCTTGTTTTTTCAGATTATTTGTTGATTTTTGTAGTTTATTTTGTATTCTGCAACTTTACTGAATTTTTTTATCAGTTTAGCAGTGTTTTCATTTAGTTTTTTTCTAGATATGAAATTATGTTGTCTACAAATAAGACATTTTACTTAATCTTTCCAATTTGTATGCTTTTTTAAAATTTCTTTTGCCTACTTGTTCTGAACAGGACTTCCCATGTCATATTGAATAAAAGTGGTGAAAGTAAGCATCCTTATCTTGCTCCAGCCCTTACAGAAAAGGCCTTTCTCAAAAGAAAAAGTTTTTTTTCCTCATTCAGTACAGTGTTAACTGCGGGTTTAACATACATGGCCTCTATTATGTTGACGTATATTCTTTCTATACTCATTTTGATGAGAGTTTTTGTCATGAAGTGATGTTCAATTTTATCAAGTGCTTCTTTGGCATTTATTGAAATAATAATATGGTTTCTGTTCTTGATTCTGCTAATGTGATGTGTGATGTTTATTGATTAGGATATGTTGAACCACCTTTGCATCCCTGGAATGAATTTCACTTGATCATGTTAATGTGTTGTTGAATTTGGTTTGCTAGTGTTTTGTTGATGATCTTTGCATCTCTGCTTATCAATGATATTGACATGTAGTGTTCTTATTCCCTTTTTGTCATGTTATTGTCTCGTTTTAGTATCAGGGTAATGCTGGCCTCATATAATGAGTTTGGAGTATTACCTTCTATCCAAATTTTTGGAGAGTTTGGGTAGAACTGGTATTGGTTCTTCTTTAAATTTTGGTAGAGTTAGCAGTGAAGCCATCTGGTCCTGAGTTTCATTTTGATGGGAGAGTGCATTATGTCTTTGATCACCATGTTGGTTATTGGTTTGTTAATTTTTTTTGTTTATTCATATTTCAATCTTGGTAAGTTGTATGTGTACAGGAATTTATTTCTTTCAAGCTTTCCAATTTTCTGGCATGTAGTTGTTCACAATAGTCTCTAATGATGCTGTGTGCTTCTGGGTTCTCAGTTATTATGTCTCCTTTTTCATTTCTGAATTTATTAATTTATGTCTTTTTTCTTAGGCTAAGTATTTGTCAATTTTGACTATCTTTTCAAGAAATCAACTTTTCCTATCATTGGTCTTATATATTTTTCTAGTATCAATTTCATTTACTTCCCTTTTTCATTTCTAATTTTATTTATTTGCCTCTTCTTCCTTTATTCTTAGTCTGGCTAAGGGTTTGTTAATATCTTTTCAAACACCCAACTTTTCCTTTTGCTGAACTTAGTCTCAATTTTATTCATATCTGCTATGATTTTTATTACTTCTACTAATTTTGGGTTTGGTTTATTCTTTTCTAATTAGTTGAGGTGCATTGTTAGGTTATTTGAAGTCTTTATACTTTTATGATTTAGGCATTTTTTACTTTAAACATCCCTCTTGATACAGATTTTATTCTATCTCATATGTTTTGGTTTGTTGTATTTTCATTTTTACTTAATTTTTTAGTTTCCTTCTTATGTTTTTATTGACACTTTAGCCATCCAGTAGGATGTTTAATTTCTATGTGTTTGTGTATTTTCCAAGGTTCCTCTTGTTTTCAATTTATGGTTTTATTCCATTGTGGTCAGAAGAAATACTTGACAAGATTTTTATTTTTTAATATATTCAGACTCTTTTTAGCTTAAGATATGGTCTATTCTGGAGAATGTCCCATGCACTGAAGAAAAGAATGTATATTCTGCAGCAGTTGGGTGAAATGTTCTGTTAATGTCTTTTAGGCCTGTTAGATCATGTGTGTCGTTTATGCTCTTTCTTTGTTAATTTTCTGTCTGGATGATATGCTTATTACTGATAGTGAGGTGTTAAATTTCCCTGCTGTATTCTAGTCTTATGTATATTTTTAGATCTACGAATGTATGCTTTATATGCTTACAGGAAGCTCTGTTCTTGGGCACATAAATATTGATAATTGTTTTATTATCTTGCTCAATTTACCACTTTATCATTTTATATTGACCTCCTATGTCTTTTCAAATCTTAGATTTTTCATCTATTTTGTCTGATGTAGGTATAGCTACTCCTTCTCTTTTGGTTTCTAGTTACATCAAGTATCTTTTTCCAGCCATTCACTTTCAGTCCATGTATGTATTTCTAGGTTAAGTGAGTTTTTTTTGAGGGTAACATATAGTCAGGTTTTGCTTCTTTATTCATTCATCCACTATATGCATTTTAATTGAACAAGTGTGACCATTTACCTTCAGGGTTATTGTTGATAAGTAAGTGGTAGCTTGTTTTCTGGTTTTCAGTCTCTTCTTTTCTTACTTTCTTTGTGATTGATTTTTCTGGTAGGATGTTTTAATTTGTTGCTTTTTATTTTCCACAAATTTATGTCTAGTTATGGGACTTACAAGAAAACATCTTATAGATATAACAAGTTATGCTAAAGAGATGACAACTTATCTTGGATAACAAACACAAGAACAGAAACAAACAAAGGCAAAAAGCACACAAAAATTTTACACTTTAACTCCATTCACCCGTGTGTTTACTTTTAGTTGTTTGCGTTTACAATTTTATATGCTGTCTCTTAACAAGTTGCTGTAGCTCTTATTGTTGTTGACAGACTTCAGTTTCGTGCTTCATATGAGGTTATCAGAGAATTGCACACCACAATTAAAGTGACACAGTATTCTGAATGTGCCCTTGTACTTAATTTTACCAGTGATTTTATGCCTTGAAAACTTTTTTTTTTTTTGGCCTATTTGTATGTTTTTACTTTCAGATTGAAGGAGTCCCTTTAACATTTCTTGTAAGATAAGTCTGGTGGTGGTAAATTCTCTCAGTTTTTGTTTCTTTGGGAAATATTTTATCTCTCCTTCTGATTTTGCTGAATATTATATTTTTAGTTGCAGTTTTTTCTCTTTGAGCACATTGAAAATGCCATTGAGAAGTCTGTTGCCAGAAAGATTGAAGCTCCTTCTGTGTTGTTTGCTTCTTTTCCCTTGCTGCTTTTAGGATCCTCTCTTTTTCATTGATCTTAGGAGTTTGGTTATTATATGCCTTGGGAGTAGTCTTACTGGGATTGAATTTGGTATTCCCAGATTGTTCTATACCTGAATATTTCTCAAGCTTTGCAAAGTTTTTCATTATTTATTTGACTACACTTTCTACTCCTTGCTCTTGCTCAGCTCCCTTTTGAATACCAATAATTCTTTGATTTGGTCTTTTGGGGTAATTTTCTATATCTTATAGGTGGTCTTTGTTCCTTTTCATGTATTTTTATATTTTTCCCCCTCTTACTATGTATTTTCAAATAGCTGGCCTTTCAGCTCACTGATTCCTTTATCTGCTTGGTCAAGTCTGCTGTTAACCTCTAATGAAGTATTCAGTTCAGGAAATGTATATCTCTATTCTATGATTTCTGTTTGATTTTTTATTATTTTAATATATTTGTTAAATTTCTCTTATAAATTTCAGAATTGTTTTCTGGGGTCATCTTGGAAATCACTGTGTTTCCTGAAAACTGTTATTTTGAATTCTTGGTCAGAGAGCTCACAAATCAGCATCTTGTTAGGGTCAGTCACTGAAATTTTGTTCTGTCTTTTTGAGAAGGTCATGGTTTCCTGTTTGCTTTTTTTTATTTGTAGGTAAATGTCTATGAGTTACATTGAAGGATTAATTATTCTAGTTTTATCTGTCCAATTTGTTTCATTTATAATTGGATATATTTGCTTAGTGATTCTTTGCTGGTGGGTCACTGCCTGATTTTTGGCTCTTAGTTGTGCCTGAAGCCCCTGTTTGTATCGCCATTGTAAATAATGAGCACTGCCTGTCCTGAATGGGGTTGGTCCCAAAAGGATTATCCCAGCAGTGTGTGAAGGTGACAAAACATGTTCTTGACAAGAAAAAACACATTGATGGCTTTAACAAAATATGTCGTTGTTGTTATTGTTGGAAAGAACAACACAGTGAAAGAGTAAATTATACAAATGAAACAGTAAATAGATTTAGGAAGAGTTTGTAAATGTTGGTTCCCTTAAGAACTATTTGATCAAAATAGCTCATAAAAATAACCAAAATAATGGAAGCAGAGATTGGTGAATAGAGGGGACTAGGATGGCTGGGGAAGGTATGAGGATATTGTAATGTTGGGGTTCAGGGGATCCCTCAGTTCCCCTGAGAGGACATTTCTCCAGGTTCTTGGTCATCACTCCCCCAAGAATGGGAGAGGAGACCATGGCGCAGTGCGCTCATAAAAGTAAATGCCAAACTCAAAAGTGTTTGTAGAAAGTGATTTATTTAGGTAGAGAGAAAGAGAGAAAGTAGCACCTAACTCTCACACTGAGTGAGATAATCCAGAAAAATGGAATCTAGGAGAGGAAAACAGCTTCCACACTGAGTGGAAGGGAATAGAGAGAGATGGAGTTAAGGAGGGAAGACAGGCTTCCATGGGAGAGTGTGGAAGGGGACTCCAGAGGGGGAAATCCATGAGAGAGAAAGATGGCTTCCACAAAGGGAGTGTTCATGGAAGGGGACCCAAACATGGAGTCGGAAGGGGTGTGGAAGAAGGGGTGTCGGGGGACGGCACATCTGCCGGGGGAGCTCTCGGCCAGTGAAAGGATCCCAATACCTGGAAGAGAGAGTGCGCAGAAAACATAGAAGACAGAAAAGCGGGGTCTGGAGGTCTGAATAGGCAATGCCTAAACAGCAATTTTATTTGTGCATAGGGTCCCAATATATAGTGTCAGCTTTCAGACACTGACATTAGTCCACATTGTTTTAGCTTAAACATTAAAGGGTACAGAAAGTTACAAAGTCTGGCAAAGTAGATAAGATACAAGTTAAAAGAGAACAGTACTGAAGTCATAAAATAACCACAAAAAGATACAAAACAAGCAGATGCTCTTCTTATTATCTATTGTGAAAGAGTTATATATTTAACAAAGTAACATTCTTTAAAGGTCAGGCCCACCATAAATTCCAGGAACAGTGATCTTAAAGAATCACATAAATAATAACAGGGTTCAAGCAGTGCTTGATAAACAGTCACAAAACTAGTCCAAAGCAGGAACCAAGACAAAACACAATATCTTAGTAAAACCACACAGCCATCACCAGGCCACTGTGTAAGCGCCTGGGAGATCAAAATAGCCCTTTTACACAATTCCTCATCCTTAGTTCCTGCTTTCCCATAGCTCGACTGCCTCCAGGAGGGGGGGAAAATGCTTCTGGGCTCAAGCTCACATTATGGCAGAGGCACTCTTGGGGGTCTCTACACTGGAGCGACACCCACAAAGGGGACTTTTAACTTGATAGGAGCCCCCACCTTCTCTAAGAACCCTGGCCAATGAAAGGAGTTCCTTAGAACTTCCACTGGAATGATTGACTTTTTACCCTTTCCCCGTGCCCATGAAAATTAAAACAGAAACTGTTAAATCTTCCAGATGTAGAGAGAGGGAACAGGGACATGGCTCTGGGAAGTTATTGCCCTTAAAACTATGCCCCCTTGTGGACGTGGAAAGAGAACACATTCCCCTCAATATGGTCATCAAATGTTACAAAGTTTCAGTCACACGGGAGAAATAGGTTTTGAGATCTATAACGTAGCATGTTAATGATTGTTAATAAAAATATATATTATAACGGGCATAGTGGCTCATGCCTTTAATCCCAGGCATTTTGGGAGTCCAAGGTGGACGGATCACCTGGGTCAGGAGTTCGACACCAGCCTGGCCAACACAGTGAAATCCCATCTCTACTAAAAATTACAAAAATTATCAGAGCATTGTGGCAGGTGCCTATAATCCCAGCTACTCAGGAGGCTGAAACAGAAGAATCACTTGAACCTGGGAAGTGGAGTTTGCAGTAAGCTGAGATTGCACCCTTGCACTCCAGCTTGGGTGACAGAGCAAGACTGTCTCCAAAAAAAAAAAAAAAAAGTATATATATATAATATATATACATGTTTCAGAATTGCTAACAGAATATATTTCTAATATATTTCAAATATTCTCACCATAAAAATAAATATTTGGGGGGAGTGGATATGTTAATTAGCTTGAATTAATCATTCTCCACTATATACATATATAATAATATCCCATTTTACCTCATAAATATATGCAATTATAATTCTTCAGTTTACAGTAAAATACACATCAATTTTAAAATGATTTTAAAATCATGGTATAGTTACACAATAGAATTGTATAAAGCTTAAAGGAATGATCTAGCCAAAATATGAATAAATCTCTGAATTATCACATTGAACAAAAGAAGCCAGATTTAAAAAGATATATATTATCCCATGTATATTAAGTATAAATCAAGCAAAGCTTATCCGTGCCATTACAAATCAAGGCAATGAAGCATTTGTTGGAAAAAGGGCTGATGTAATATACATGATAGTCTAGGAGGCTTTTTTCGTACCCAAAATTCATTATTTCCTTATCTAGAGTCTGGCTATATGGTGTATGTAGTTTTTGAAATTTCTGTGTTATACACTTACAATGTTTATATCTTTCTGTATTCACATAATAATTTAATAAAATAATAAGCATTTGGCAACTAAATGATCTGAAGGACGTAAAGACAGAATAATTGAATAGATTAATATTTTCGAAGCTCACTATATGTTATATGTTTAATTCTGTAGTGAATTGGTAAAAATTTGATCTGGAATATCCATTGACCTGAGATTTTGAACTACTGGTTAGAAGCTAGTCCTGGCCAGGCACGGTGGCTCATGCCTGTAATCCCAGCACTTTGGGAAGTCAAGGCAGACGGATCTTAAGGTCAAGAGATGGAGACCATCCTGGCCAACATGGTGAAACCCCATCTTTACTAAAAATACAAAACTAGCTGGGCATGGTGGCATGTGCCTACAATCCCAGCTTCTCAGAAGGCTGAGGCAGAGGAATCGCTTGAACCAGGGAGTCAGAGGTTGCAGTGAGCTGAGATCACACCACTGTACTCCAGCCTGGTGACAGTGAGACTCTGTCTCTCTTGCCTCTCTCTCTCTCTCTCTCTCTCTCTCTCTCTCTCTCTATATATATATATATATATATATATATATATATACATACACACACACACACACACACACACACACACACACATAGACACACAGACAAAGAAGCAAGTCTTAATAAAAGTCAGGCTTTTTAATCTTTTCTCACATTTGGACTATTTGTCTTAGGTTTATAACCAAAGGCTTTCCCATACTGGATTCAGTTATGTCAATATTGGGAGAACAGTGATCTACAGAATAAATCTGTTTTTCTGATATAGTACCTCTGAAACTATTTCTAATATTAAAAATTACAACATTTAATTATTTGCTGTAATCAGTGGTCTGATGTATTCATATTTTGCTTGAGAAGTTGCCCTACTTTGGAGTAAACTTAATGATTCATAGCAGAAAAATACTTATATTCTTTTAAATTTCAATGTATTTATAAATAATGAACCCAAACATTTTATTGGTAAATTATATCTGCAGTAAAACCACATTCACTTTTCATGGAAGTAAACAAGTGGTAAAATATTGTATTTGTATTGGACTCCTTTTAAAACTAGTGAGATACATGAAAGAGCACATTTAAAAGTTTTGAGAAAAGCTTTAGCTTGAGAAAATTTTCTTTTTTTTTTTTTTGCCTCATGGAGATAAACAAAATATAACAAGTAATGAGGCAGCTATTACATTGGGAAAATATTTCTAAAATGTTCTCACCACTCACAGGCTCTTGTAAGTTGATGGTCTTTATTCTAAGTACCATGTTTGTAAGGAAATGCACCAGCTTAGTTCCTTTCCCCCATGACTGGGAAAGCAGCAGAATTATGCGCAAGTTCACTCTTTCATGTTTCTGCTGGGGGATTCTTGTCTTTTAAGTGCAAGACATACTAATTCGTCTGTTCTTGTCTACATGCTTGAAATTCAAATCCTGTTCTACTCTACATAGACATTAGAAATTGGAATGGAGTTTTAGGTTTCTTTCAAAGGTTTGATTCAATATAACATGAAAAATTAAATAAATGCAAGTAAATAACATATCTAAAAGTTATTTTTATGAAAACAGAAAATTTTTGTTTTTGCTATTTTATTAAAAGAGAATATTCATTTGAATTTAGGAAATCTTCCTTAAATGTAAATAGCAACAAGAAGTGTGTGCAAGTGCATACCATAGCAATCTGGAATGCTGCTGTCACCATAGGAAGTAATTTGCATATTTCGTTAGGTCAAAATAACCTGTTTGTAAATGCCTTTCTGTTGTGTGTCTTCTCTTTTTACTGAGTATAAAATTCAATCAGTACATAGGATTAGCACAGAATGCTAAGCTATTTTTACATTTGATTATATTTGATTCATTTTGTTCTATAAAGGGCAAGTCCTGGAAAACACACCTGTTTCAGCCTGCAAATAAAAGCGTCAGGAAATTTTAAAATAAAAGTGTTTCTCTTTTCATATTTTGCTACCTGAGAAAATTTCCAACTGTAATAACAATATTTATAGAAATCCTTTTATTCTCTACATTTTTAGAAAAGATATTAATGTTCTTTAATAAGAAATATTGGTGGCATATACATAACATTGATTACAATAAAAAAGAATGTAGGATAAAGATACATAAAAATATAGAGGCAGAAAAAAAAGAAGCACACAAAACCTCACAATAGTAATAACCACATTAAAACCAATTTATGTGTTACAATTAATTAGACAAAGATAACAATTTTGTTGGACATTACTTAGAGACAGTATCTACCCAGATTTGGATTAAGGATTCAAACTTAGTGAGAAGGCTGGAAATAACAGTTTTGCATGTTTGTCTTAATAATTAAAACCAAAAGACTTATGTAAATAATTACCAAAATTGCCAAAAAAAACTACTACGTAGGTAAAAGTACATTATCTTTTCCAAATAACTTTCTGAATTATCCCCAGTTGTTTTTTTGATAAATGAAAGACTTCATTACTTAAGCTATAATTATGAAATATGGCAATATTCATGCAATTAATAATCCTAAGGAAAAAATAAATTAATGGGTCTATATAAAGAACAGATATTTTAGAAATTTTTTGGCATGACATTTTACTGTTTGGAAAAAATACACTACCACTTGGCGTATAGAATATCTAAGGTGTATTGTATGCTGTCAACATATGTCTTTATCAGTATCAGGTCCTATTAAATGTAGAGATATTTATTTGATGGTCTAAGAATGACAGTTGGAGGCCACCTTGTAATGAGAGTCATCTAGGTGTAACCGTTAGAGAATACTAACCATTTTGACACTTCATCTGAAAATAAACTTTCTAATGCAACAAAGCTAAATAATTTGAATACTGCAATGTTACAAAGATTGGGTTAGTTAGATTAACAAACTTTTTTCAAGAAAAAATAAATCTAGTTTTGTTATTTTATGTAGACTATTAATTTTCTTTCTCAAAAATCGTTTTTCTATCAGGTGATATTTGACCATCAGTTTATGGAAAGAGGACATTTTCCAGGGAAAATAAATATATCCAAATAAAATATTTGAATTTTAACTAACATGCTACTTTAAATATTATAATCTTTAATAAAATCTACTGTCTGTTGCTCAATGTCCATTCTCTTTCTTTGACAGTAGAGTACCCCGAGATTTTTTGGGAGGATAACCTCCATTTAATTTTTAGTATTGCACAAAGTATGAGATTGAGTTTATATTGCAAGCCAAGCACAATAATCTGTTTTCTTGTGTACGAAGTTAGGTTCAAGATACAAAAAAAAATCAGGTCAGTGAGGCCCAGAAATATATTTCCTATGGGTATTTGGAAGAGACGTAAGATTTCTTCTTTTTTTTTCACACTAGCTACATGGAATGCTATTATCTTTTCTTCTTAGTTAGAGAAGAAGAACATACTTACAAAAACATTAGAGAGTTGTCCAATTATAAGAGTTGTAAGGCATTCAAGGTAGAAAAATGTTTCTTTGGTTACGTCAGTGAGTTGTTGAATCACTCCTGCTTCAAGCTCACCTTGCCTCTATAGTTTTACTTACATTAGACGATAAATGTCCTTCACTGTTAAGTCAATTTGAGATGGTCTCTCATTCAGGACAGGCTTGGTAATCCTGCAGAAGTAAAGAATTCTACAAATCTTTGAGATATAGCATGAGTTATAGCATTAACTTCTTCCTCATTTGTTCCTTGCAAGTTTGCTGTGGGTTTTGCTATGTCTCTTTCCAGAACTCAGGCTGACAGCAACCCCTAAAGGGAAAAGTGATCATGATGGCAGGAGGGAAAAACAGAGCAAGCAATACATACACTAAGTCTTAAAGTTCCAGCCAGAAAAGGATACATGGCACACCTGCTAGGATTCCATTGGCAAAAACAAATAACTCATAGTTAATTCAAGGAGGGCTTTTTCCCTTGAAAGAGAGCCTGAATATATGTGAGAAGTTCCAGTGACTCTACAGTGCACTGTTCTAATCACCAGATACTCAGTTTACTTCTCTTCCCAGATGCAGGACTCATTCATTTGCTCTCCATGAGAAACAGAACATAAGTCACATGAACAACTGAGTCCAGCACAATGAGTGAGGCTTGACAGCCTCTTCTTCAAATCCAGATGTAGTTTATTTTGATATAAAGAAATGAACCAAAAGCAAGTTATCTATCCCAGACGTATTATGTACCATATGAGACTTTCTCAGCATAACCGTAATAAGCACTTCCAGTCAGAAGGAAGAAAACAGGGCACACAAAACAAGCTCAAGTTGGAGCAGCTCTGAAATTTTGAATGCCTGAACCTGAAGGTGGGGAATGCTGTTTGAATATTCCTCAGTTTTTATTTCTGAAAGTAATTCTCTTGTCTGTTTTCTGTGGACACAAGCTCCAACCTGTGAGTGATCCTTTCTATCCCATTACCCTCCTTAGCCACATCAGAAATGAGAATTGAAGAATATGCCCGGAGGATAGCTTTCTTGGTTTGCTTTCTGCCCAAACATTGGGACTTACATGCCATTTAAAATTTTAAACTTCATATGTTTGTTTTTGGCAGTATAACTCATGTAAAAATTAACCGATCTTTTGACTGAATTCAGTCAGTTTATACCAATAGCCAC
Organism: Ateles fusciceps; assembly: GCA_036589455.1. Lineage (NCBI taxonomy): Eukaryota > Metazoa > Chordata > Mammalia > Primates > Atelidae > Ateles > Ateles fusciceps. The sequence continues at coordinate 1,600,104 of JAZHEH010000253.1, read as the reverse complement.
ACCCACAGTCTTTCCTAAATATGTTTCTCATATTTGCTTTTTGTTCACCCTATTCCTCCCTCCTTTCTGTCCATTTGAATTGAGAAATTTTATTAGAAATTTATTTGGGCTTTGTTGTTCAATAGAGAGTCTTTTCTGGGTGCCACAACTTGTATTGGACATACTCCCTAATGTCCAACAAATTAATTTATTCATGGTCATGGCAAGGGGCATGAAAGCCAACCACGTACTATCCTTGCTATGAGACTGAATTTTAATTGGCCATTGTAACTCAATTTGTTATTTTAGTATTGGGAGTTGAGAAGCAGTTGCCTCTTTCAGCTCTACCTGCTTCATGGTCTCTCAGTTCTCTTTTATTCCTGCTGTCAAATTCAGCAATTATTTTCTAAGTTTGAGGTTGTATGTCAAACAAGAAACGTAGGTAATTCCACAAAAGCACACAGTGAAATATTATCTTTGGATGAGGACATTGCAGTTTATTTTGCTCCTGTCACTTGTCTGTTGGAAATTGGCTGTGAAATCTTCTCTATGTCTTCTCACTCCAGCACTGGGGCTCATGGTGCAGCCACCATCTAGAGCTATGTGTCACTAGGACAGAGGGTAAAACCTTGCCATATTTTGCCATAAACAGTTACCAGCAAAAGAACTGGCATTCTCCCTTCTGACATCTGAGTGTGTTGGTTATACAGTATTCTTTCCTACTCACTGCTGGCAGCAGTTTCCCAGCTGTTTCCTCATGGCCTAACATGGATTGTCATCATTCCCATTTCAGCCTCTGCTAAAGGGTCCTTGACACCTTTATGATCCACTGAATCAATGTCACAACTGGACAGTTTTGCTTTCTTAACACTATCCCTCCCCTCCTTTCCTGGGTCCAATTTCTATATAAGATAAAATCAATTTGCAATAATAACCCTAGACTCTTAAAAATATATAAGCAAATATCATTTCTAGTTCACATGACATGCCCACCACAGGTTAGCTGGAGTTTCTTCTCAGCATTGACTTCCCTCCGGGACTCAGGCTGATGGAAACATCACTATCTTGAATGATTTGGTTATGGAGGCAGTGGGAGAGCATACAGGTAATCGTCACTGGCTCTTTTGTGATGTGTGTCTAGCTAATTCTCATTACTTATGATCACATTTTATGGCCAAGCCTAATTTCAGAGTAAACAGAAAAATGCCATTTTACATTGCCTAGAGGAGAAGATAATTCAGATTATTTGCAAACAGCTAGAATGTCAAACACAGTTGACTTTTCAGATACAAGAAACTGAAAACATCATCATCTGTATTATCTATCCATATATTTCAGATGAGAATATATACATTTCTCACTTGCTATCTGATGTTTTCCAGTATTCTATACTTACAGGACAATGAGATGTATGTGTAGTTCAAGTGACCTTTGATGCATTCAATCCAGGATACTCATCATTTTGTCCAAACTAAATAGCTGAAAATAAGACAAACCAAGCTTTATTAGAAGCAAGCATTGTGATCCTTAGAAAGTCATTTAGTCTCTTAAAATTTTGGCTACTTTATTTTTCATTCAGTAACTTTTTTTTAGATTTGATGTACTGATATAAAAGTCTAATTCTAAATTAATGATCATATAATATTGCCTTCTCATGGGTAAAGGTTTTTGACAATCATAAGTCTTGTATTTATAACATAGCTCTTTTAAAGGAATTGGTGGTTGGAATATAAAAGTAAAGGAAAGAAAAAATTTTGTAATAATCTCAATCTTGATTTACATGACATCAATGTGTTTTTAATTTATCACGATGATTTGCTCATTGCAATATACTGTAATTTGTAGATATCTCCAGTACCAGGGGAGGGTATTTAGCTCCAAGATTGTTGTACAAAACCAGTTGAGTTTCCACTGCTATTTGTTTTGATTGGTCAGTGTTTCCACTATGATGTACCAATGCCCGACTGCACCAGAGTTTAAAATATTATGAATATCACCCATTACCAAATTTTGCTCTGTACTTCAATTAATTTTTTTAAATTATACTTTAAGTTCTGGGGTACATGTACTGATCGTGCAGGTTTGTTACATAGGTATACACGCGCCATGGTGGTGGTTTGCTGCAGTCCATTACCTTGTCATCTACATTAGGTATTTCTCCTAATGCTATCCCCTCCCCAATCCCCCCACCCCCTGCTATTCCTCCTATAGCCTCCACCCCCAGGCCCCAGTATGTGATGTTCCCCTCCCTGTGTCCATGTGTTCTCATTGTTCAACACTCGCCTATGCGTGAGAATGTGTGGTGTTTGGTTTTCTGTTCTTGTGTCAGTTTGCTGAGAATGATGGTTTCCAGTTTCATCCATGTCCCTGCAAAGGACATGAACTCATCCTTTTTATGGCTGCATAATATTCCATGGTGTATATGTGCCACATTTTCTTTATCCATTCTATCATTAATGGGCATTTGGGTTGGTTCCAACTCCTTGCTATTGTGAACAGTGCTGCAATAAACATAGGTGTGCATGTGTCTTTATAATAGAACAATTTATAATCCTTTGGGTATATACCCAGTAATGGGATTGCTGGGTCAAATGGAATTTCTATTTCTAGATCCTGAGGAGTCGCCACACTGTCTTCCACAATGTTTGAATTAATTTGCACTCCCACCAACAGTGTTAACAGCATTCCTATTTCTCCACATCCTCTCCAGCATCTGTTGTCTCCTGATTTTTTAATGACCACCATTCTAACTGGCATGAGGTGGTATCTCAATGTAGTTTTGATTTGCATTTCTCTAATGACCAGTGATGATGAACTTTGTTTCATATGTTTGTTAGCTGCATAAATGTCTTCTTTTGAAAAGTGTCTGTTCATATCCGTTGCCAACTTTCTGATTATGTTGTTTGTTTGTTTCTTGTAAATTTGTTTAAGATATCCATAAATTCTGATCGTAGCCCTTTGTCAGATAGGTAGATTGCAAAATTTTTTTCCCATTCTGTTGGTTACTGTTTCACTCTATTGGTAGTTTCTTTTGCTGTGCAGAAGCTCTTAAGTTTAATTAGATCCCATTTGTCTATTTTGGCTTTTGTTGCTATTGCTTTTGGTGTTTTAGTCATGAAGTCCTTGGCTATGCCTATGTCCTGAAAGGTATTGCCTAGGTTTTCTTCTAGAATTTTTATGGCGTTAAGCCTCATGTTTAAATCTTCAATCCATCTAGAGTTAATTTTTTATAAGGTGTAAGGAAGGGATCCAGTTTCAGCTTTCTGTATATGGCTAGCCAGTTTTCCAAACATCATTTATTAATTCCTTTCCCCATTGCTTGTTTTTGTCAGTTGTCAAATATCAGATGGTTGTAGATGTATGGCATTCTTTTTGAGGCCTCTGTTCTGTTCCATTGGTCTGTATCTCTGTTTTGGTACCAGTACCATGCTGTTTTGATTACTGTAGCCTTGTAGTATAGTTTGAAGTTAAGTAGCATGATGCTTCCAGCTTGTTTTTTTTTTCCTTAGGATTGTCTTGGCTATGAGGGTTCTTTTTTGGTTCCATGTGAAGTTTAAGGTGTTTTTTTTTTCCAATTCTGTGAAGAAAATCATTTTGGAAGGTTGATGGGGATAGCATGAGTGTATAAATTACTTTGGGTAGTATGGCCACTTTCATGATATTGATTCTTCGTAACCATGAGCATGGAATGTTTTTTCATCTGTTTGTGTCCTCTCTTATTTCCTTGAACAGTGGTTTGTAGTTCTCCCTAAAGAGGTCCTTCGCATCCCTTGTTAGTTGCATTTCTAGGTATTTTATTCTCTCTGTAGCATCTGACATAAGATGGCTACAGAGTGCCAACCAGGTGTTTTATGTAATGACTTCTGATTTAGATATCAGATGTCTTTTGCCAAATGCCTTCTATTTGTTCCAAATGGCTTGATGTTTTTCTATGTATAGATCAGTGCCATCATTCCCACCATCGGAAATGAGTTTGAAATTTTTTGAGGGCAGAGAACAATGTATTTCTTTGCATTTTTAAATAAAAGCTGTTGCAATGTGCTATATATAGGAGATATATTACATATCTTATTATGTACTGATTGAGTGATGAATGAGATAATAAAATATATGTGTGTCCAGACATTGTCCATGCCTTTGATTTACTTCATTATGTGTCTCTAAGAATGTCATAGTAACTGTAATCCTATTCATCCTTTCAATAGGCACAGTCTAAAAAACTATTTTAAGAAACAAAAATACGACCTGTATTATTCAGGGTTCTCTAGAGGGACAGAACTAATAGGATATATGTATATATTAAAGGGAGTTTTTTAAAGAAAACTGATGCACACGATCACAAGTTAAAGTCCCACGATAGGATGTCTGCAAGTTGAGGAGCTAGGAATCCAGTGGTGGATCAGTCCAAGTCCAAAAACCTCAAAAGTAGAGAAGCTGACAGTGCAGCCTTCAGTCTGTGGCCGAAGGCCAGAGAGCACCTGGCAAATCACAGGTGTAAGTCCCAGAGTCCAAAAGCTGAAGAACTTGGAGTCTGATGTTCGAGGGCAGAAAGCAGCTGGCACGGGAGAAAGATGGGGGCTAGAAGACTCAGCAAGTCTAGTTCTTCCACATTCTCCCGCCTGCTTTATTCTAGCTATGCCGGGCAGCTGATTAGATGGTGCCCACCTAGACTGAGAGTGGGTTTGCCTCCCCCACTCCACTGACTCAAACGTTACTCCTTTTTGGCAACACCCTCACAGACATAACCAGGATCAATACTTTGCCAATCAAGTTGACACTCAGTATTAACCATCATACTACCTCACTGTTATTTTAAATTTTTATTTAGATATTTTGATAGATTTTTGTTTTATATTATTCTTTGTCATTCAGATCTGAAGAAGAGTGTGAGTGACTGCCTTGTACTAGTTCTAACAATAAGATGATTGAATATTTAGCATGCCAGAACACACAAACATAATGCTTTTTCTATTGGTTTCAATTTATTTATTATAAAGGATTGTCTCTCAATATAAATGTGCCTTTTTGTCTAAAGCTATTATAATCTGTATTTATTTGAACTCATAATTCACTCAAAGATTCAGTTTAGTCTGAAAAATATAAGTCTTTGATTCAGTATCATAAAATCAAAATAAAAAGTGACTTCAATAACTGTTTTATTATTTGCTTTTTTCATGCTGACACATGCTATAGTGAAGATAAATCAATAAATAATACAATATATTTAGAGAATTTTTGCTTGCTACTCTATGATCAGTTTTATAAAAATATATATGATGACTTCACTAAATTGCATATACTTTATGCTACCATTTGGATGATTTTGATAAAAATGATTCATGTGAAACACAAACTCTGAGAAGCCATGACAAAAGTTATCAACACTGAATACATTCACACCTATTAGAGTAACCTCGTAACGGTTACATAGGCTTTGTTAAAATCTTCTAAGGTGGTATATCCAGTAGTTTGTGTATTACCTCTTCCAGGTCTATATAAATTTGATTTTTAAGCAATATTACCTCATAATGACTAACAAGTAGTTAAAAGTACTAAGTACTCATTCATTTTCAATGAAATGTACTGTTTTCAAACTTCATTATTCTACTAAAGCATACAAGTGAACTCTTCATATAAGTTTAGAGTTAATGTATAATTTATATAAACTGCTTTGTCAGTTATTGCACTCATAAATAAAGACAGCAATATATAGAATTTTGACCTAAAGTTTTGAGTGCATGACCTGAACTTTTGGATTTTAGACCATTAGAAATTAATTCAAAGTCAAGATATATTATGTGAAATATTTTCTATTTAATCATCAGAGCTCTCAAAACAGGTATTTCAAGTACAGAGCAAATATTTTAACATTACCTATATTTAATACAAAGTTGTTATTCATGCGCTTCAGTAAATATTGCTGGTTCTCATCTTATAGGCACATAAGAAAGCTGACCTTCCAGCACACTTGAAGTTAGGTATAGGTATGGCCATGTGACTTGTTTGATAAAGGAAGCATGAGAAAAAAACTATACATATCACTGTCTAGAGGAAGGCATTATGAACCTGGCACGATATACTAGGTTTACTTCCTCAGCCAAAGCAACTGATGATTTTCTAGATGTTGAAAACTGACTGCTCGTGCTACTGAAATAGGAAAAAGGAAGCAGAGCCACCCAGCTGACCCTGGGTACATATGGAATGTAAGTTGAAACTTAGAAATTTTTAGTTGTGGTTGAAATCAGAAAACACTTTGGTTGCATTTGTGACTTTGGCAAAACTATTCTGTACTGAATTATGTATAAGAAGATTAAGTTTTCCCTTTCACTGTGAGTAAAAAAGATTGGTGATTATGGTGATGGTGATTATAATTTATTTATTCAGTAAAACACTAACATTTATGAGATTTTACGTTTGATCTTCTTATAAGAAATCATGGTAAATACTTACTGTCTTTTCCAATTGCGTAATATAATGAGTTTATGAAATTGTAATGAACCTCTTATCACAAACCAAGTATAAAGGACATTTTAGGCATTACACCATTTCCTCTTTAAAGTAATCCTTCAAACTATTAGTATTATTTTTTACTTTAAAGATAAGAAAGCTAGGACTAACACATGTTAAGTGACTTGTACAATAGATATAATAAGTAATAAAGCCAGGATTTGAGCTCAGACAATAGTACATTGTTCTGGCTGGGCACAGTGGCTCACACCTGTAATCCTAGCACTTTTGGGAGGCCGAGGTGGGTGGATCACTTGAGGCCAGGAGTTCAAAACCAGCCTGGGAAACATGGTGAAACCCTGTGTTACTAAAAATACAAAAGTTAGCCCAGTGTGGTGTGCGTGCCTGTAGTCCCAGCTACACGGGAGGTTGAGGATCAAGAATTGCTTGAACATGGGAAGCAGGGGTTGCAGTGAGCTGCAATTATGCCACTATGCTCCAGCCTGGGTGACAGAGCAAGAGACTGTCTCAAAAAAAAAAAAGTATTCTCACACTGTATTGTTCATCTTCTCACACCATATGAACCTCTTTAATAAAGTGCTGTTATTACATAAGGAGAACCCTTACCTGCTTGTTGTATCTCTTTTTATGTCTACATGCATTAAGTAGTGGCATGTTCTGATCCAGAGGTTATAACGAATGCCTCATGATGAAAGTGAATATATGTAGGCAATGCACAAAGACACATGATATAAGAGATGTATTACAGGGCTGGGCACAGTGGCTCGCGCCTGTAATGCCAGCACTTTGGGCTGCCGAGGTGGGTGGGTAGCTTGAGTCCAGGAGTTCAAGAGCAGCCTGGGAAACATGGTGAGACCCCTTGCCTTTACAAAACTTAAAAATATATATATATATATTATCCAGGTGTGGTATTGCTTGCCTGTAGTCCTAGCTACTTGGAAGACTGAGGTGTGAATATCTCTTGAGCCCAGGAGGCAGAGGTTATGACACAGTAAGATCCTGTCTCAAACAACCAACCCAATATGTATTACACAGAGTGTGACATTGATATGTATTGATATGATTGATATGATAGGTATATTAAATATGATATTAATAACCAAGTCATGGGTCCTGAATACTGACAGTGAAATTTACGTGACATTATTTGCATATTTCTGTACGGAATGATGGGAAACTCTAGAGCCAGAGGAGCTACTATTTTAACTAGAGCAATTTCAGCTTCTTACAACATGCCTTCAGTCACTATTAGTATTTGCTATCTACTTTTTATCAAGGCTATGAGTTACTTTTAAGGATCATAAACTAGGCTGAATACTGATTTTAACAATAACATGTCTGTATCTCTTCTAAAAATCAATTTGTTCATTATCATTATAATTCAATATTTTATATGCATTTATAAATGGAAACTTTGTGGAGTACAGCCACATGACTCATAGCAATTATTACATCTGTTTATAAAATATATTCTTATTTTTGTTTGAGCAATGTCCTTTCGACCTCCTCCATTCTCTTCTAGTGACACCTATATAGCATACACATAGCAACCTGCCATGAGGCTAAATGGCCTGTCACTGAGAGTCCTATTTAATTTCTGTTATCTTGCTAGTATGATCTTAACAGCTAGCTTTAAAGAAGAAATAACCCTGCTGTTGGCAAAAGTCAGTGCTTCATTTAAGGAGTTGACAAAGTGCTAGAGGAAAGAGCTTGGAGTTAATTGGCAGCAAAACAAATGTGTGGTGTTATGTCAGGTTGTCAGGTAGTTGTGTTGTGTGAACTCTGAACAAGTGTCATTCTAGGAAGGTTGACCAAATTTGTTGCACTGGCTATGCAAGTTAACTCAGAGAATAACAAGATAAATTTCCCCAAACACTATTGAAGCATGAAATCTTGCCTAACTCTTAAAACTGACAGACAGTTTAGCGGTCAGCTTGTTAAATGTTGTACTTGTTGAAGAATCCTCTCCTTTATACAACTTAGTATTGATTATTTAATTTCTGTTTCCAGTGACTAGGAGCACAGTATATTACAAAGTTGAAGAGTTGAGAATGAATATCTCTAATATTAAGACCACTCTTATTTTGAAATAAATTTCTTTATTTTCCACTTTTCTGTGAAAAAACAAAAAAACCCATGATATTGTCTTGTGCTGAAATATTTATTCTTTCTCTCTGGAGTCAAAATGAGATCTATTACCTCTGCTAGTTCAGCCTTCAGGTATTTACATACAGGTATCATCTTTGCATATTTACTTCTGTAAATTTAATATCCTCACTCTCTTAGACTGTGAAGAAAATCTTAGAAATGAAAAGATTGCTCTTTGTTTCACAAAATTTCTAAACCTTTAATCATTTTTCATCTTTTACAGATAATCTCAGTTTGTCAGTGGAATTCAGAACTGAACAAAACCCAGTGTTACAAATGTAGTTTTATTCATTTATTTTACATCCTTTATTCTGAGCATAATACAATCGAAGATTCCTTTAACTTTCTGTCAAGAATGTCACACTGTTCATTAATATCGAGTTGTGAGCCACAATTCCTAAGTATTTTTTCATGAAAACTACTCATGTATGATTCCCCTCTTTTTGTATTTTATCATACACATACACACATTTTTTTATCTTTTAACTTAATGCTGGACTTTACTTTTTAAAAATGTCCTGAAATTTATATTTGTATTTCTACCTTGTCACACTCCTTGAACTTTTTGCAGATCCTCAGTGTATTATAGATTAAGTTTTCCTTACTGATCATTGACATTTATTTATTTATTTAGCAGAACAGGGCAAATAGAAACCTGTCATAAACTACACAAGCATTTCCTTGGAATTTGAAAGGTTCCATATGTATTTTAACAATTTATATTCACCTCTATTCCTATTCCTTTATATGCCTAAAATAATATGCCATGAAGTCTGTGTTGCTATATGTAAGTCATGTAGTAAAGTGGTAAACCCAAAGTTAGCCTTAATTTGACAACTATGTACTGGCAAGTGTGTTTTAAACAATGGATAGTTTGGCTATAGACCATAGATCAGATACCTACCTAAGTGGCAATATAGTAGGATTTCTTTAAGCCTGCCTGGTACCATCCACATTCTCTTGTTCTGCACTAGGTGATTATCTAATTATAATTTGTCTTAATATAAAATTTTCCTTTGGGGGAAACTACCATAGCATTCCTGTCTCGTGTGTTATTAAAGCATATGTGACTCGTCATAGAGGCCCATGGTGGCACAAAGAGTTAATCTTTGTTATAGGTTTGGAAACAGAGGGTCAGGAAGCAAAATGTATGAGAGTTAAAGAGAGATAATTAAGGAAAGGACTATCTTTGTATTCTTTTCTTGGCCTTTTGTATCATTTTCTTGTATCCTCCTCTTAGTGTAGGCCTGGCCCTAAACATATTTGGAAGTATAGTAAACATATATCTGGAATTTTCTTGCACAGTTTCTTAGAGTCATAAGAAATCAACACTCCAATTTTGGCCCCATCATTTCTTTTCTCTAATGATGAACATAGTCTGCTTCTTACCTGCTTAATGGATGGAATTTACCCAATTAATGCACCCTTTGCCCGACTCCCATGTTAGTCAGAACCGGTTAGACAACTAGTAACCTCAGAAGTTCATGAGTTTTAAAACACTGTAAGTTTGTTCATACTCTTACTACCTGTGTACTGCAGATCAACTGTTGTTTGCCTCCTACCAATCCGAGAACGAGGCAGACAGAACAAACTCTCATTTGAATATGGGAATATTTCCATGTGTGACAGGCAGAAAGAGAACCAGATGAACTGCATCCTGGCTTGCGAAGATTCTGATCAGAGGTTGCATACATCATTCAGGCTGACTTTTTTTTTTTTTTGGCCAAGGGAAATGATGTACTGAATCCAGAATTCAATAGAGAGGAAATGTTATTATTCTTTTATTGGGAAGCATAACAAAGAAGGAACCAACTATGGATAAATAAATATTCATTAAATCTATAAAATTTCCTGGGAAAGTTTTGATTCACTAAATTCAGCTAATCTCAGTATTTAAGAAAAACAACTAAATTTAACCAATCTGTGCTTAGTGTGTAATGATAGTCCTCAAACATTGTTATAATTATTATTTTAGACTCTGAAGTCCTCTCATAGTATCACAATATTTAATGTTAGAAAATATGCTAGAGATTGAATAGTCTGCCCCTACCCATCTTAAATTTGTATCCCTCCTACATAATACTTGGAGCATTGACAGATGAGCTACTCTGATGATCAGATTATTCATGTTTTCTGAGGGCAGGACATTCAATTTTTAGGTAGTATTACAGTTTTTTTTTCTTAATTGCCACCAATACAATCTCCTAGGTGTCCATCCACTCATACTGGCTTTAATCTCTGAAGCTACACATACTGAATCCTAGTACAGATTCCATCTAGTTTTAACATATTTAAGTGAGTCAATTTGTTACCACAGTCTTATTTCTACCAAAATAAATACTCTTTATTATTTATCCTTTCTTTCCATTATATAATTTAATATTTCTGCATTTTTCTATCAATTCTATGTTTCACTTTCCTCTTAAAGTTTGCTTACAGACACTCCAGGTATAACCAATTACCCACATAAAGACAAAAATCAGCTCAGATCTTATTTATTCTACAAGGTTTTTCCAAAGTGGGTAAGTCTTGATAAGGTCTCTTTCATCAAGACAAAATTTAATCAGCTTGTATTCAAGATAAATTTGTCATTGTTACTTTGCCTTTTATTTTAAATCAATACAAAATCTGAAATATCTATATGCCCAAATGTTTTAATCATTTAATTTAAAAAAATTTGATATCATATAATGAAATTGGCAACTGTAAATCCCCTCAAGGCCAATATTTATAATAAATTCCAGTATACAATATATTATGGTCTTTCTGATTGGGTTTTCTTTTATTTGTGATAGATGTTTACCATTATTTCAGTTTGAAATGTATTTCAAATGGTGCAATAGGAACAGCAATAGATAAAATGCCAACATGCCCTTTGTTTTCATCTTTGATAAAAATATTTTTTTCTTTGTTGTATCTTGCTTTCTGCTAAAATGCATACTTATATTTTGAAGTTCTCAGATGAAATAGAAGGTATTTACTATCAGGGAAATCTCCTAGGGGAAACTACATCTGTTCAACAGTCTTTAAAACAATGCTTGAACTTCCCAGCATTTTAAAATTCTGAACCAGCTTTGATGATAACATCCTAGAATGGATGTGAGAAACCTTCCCAGGAGCATAGAGGGCCGTGTGTGTGTGTGTGTGTGTAAAAGATAAGTACATTTGTAATGTGTCTCTTTTAAAAATATTTTTTTCTCTTTCATCCCAACTCCATCTCATGTTCCTTTAGAGGCACATGTGTTAAAAATCCAGTCCATTCTTGAATAAACATAAATTATTCTTAATGAATTATATAGCCTTTAAAGTACTATGTTGTCATATAATATGGAAGTTATAACTTCATCTTATATCAACATTTAAGTCTAGATGTCTTACTCTTTGTGAAAGAGAATAATACGTACCTTTAACTAATAGAATTTTACAGAAATCATCCCGGTACAGAAATGAAGATGATTGAATGCAAGTCAGAATGGTAACATGTTTTCCATGGATTAAGCCCGTAAGGAGATAGTTTGTAAAATGACAGCTTCTTATGCCATGTTTACCATTGCAGTAACCTAAATGGAGTTCAAGAATAGGGGATCTGTTCATGCATTCTGTATGTGGTACTGTGTGCTGAGCAAATGACCCTCCTGGTTAATTACACTTCTGAATTAGGCCATTTTCACGCTGTTGATGAAGACTTACCTGAGATAGGGCAATTTAGAAAAGAGAGGTTTAATTGGACCTACAGTTCCACATGGCTGGGGAGGCCTCACAATCTCACAAGGAAGGCAAGGAGGAGCAAGTCACATCTTATGTGGATGGTGGCAAGCAAAAGAAGACCTTGTGCAGAGAAACTCCCATTTTTTAAAACGATCAGATCTCATAGGATCCATTCACTATCACAAAAACAGCATGGGTAAGACCTGTTCCAATGATCGAGTCATCTCCCATGAGGTCCCTCCAGTAACCTATGGGAATTATGGGAGCTACAAGGTGGGATTTAGATGGGGACACAGAGCCAACCCTGACCCCTCCCAAATCTTATATATTCACATTTCAAAACCAATCATGCCTTCTCAACAGTCCCCCAAAGTCTCAGCTCATTTCAGCATTAACTCAAAAGTCCACAGTCCAATGTCTCATTTGAGACAAGGCAAGTCTCCTCTGCGTATGATCCTGTTAAATCAAAAGCAAGTTAGTTACTTCCTAGATACAATGGGTGCACAGATGTTGCATAAATACAGCCAAAACAAAGTGGCTACAGGCCTCATGCAAGTTCGAATTCTAGTGGGGCAGTGGGAGGTAATTGAATCATGGGGTGGGTCTTTCCCATGCTCTTCTCCTAATAGTGAATAAGTCTCCTGAGATCTGATGGTTTTATAAAGGGGGAGTTCTCCTACACAAGTTCTCTTGCCTGCCACTATTTAAATGTGCCTTTGCTTCTCCTTTGTCTTCCATTATGATTGTGAGGCTTCCCCAGCCTCACAATATGAGTCTGTAAGACCTTTAAACCCCTTTTTGTTATAAATTACCCAGTCTCTGCTATGACTTTATTAGCAGTGTGAGAACAGACTTATACAATAATATATAATTATTACTCTGTTTTGTTATAACAATGAACTTATTGCAAACTTAACCTTATTTGTGTTTGTTGGAAGGAGAAATATCAAGGTTAAATGTGCCCATGAAACTTTCCCAGTGACTATCTGGACTCCACTCACAGTTGACTCATTAAAGGAGACAAAGCATGGATCTCAGAAAAACAGTGGCTAAAATTATTGATTCTAAAACACAAAGCGCAATTTTTCATGAAAATTTTCTTGAGTTACATATCTTCAGAATAGAAATAAACAAAAAAAACCTATCAGTTAATGTGGCCACCACTGTGGAAACATGCAGCAATAGCGACCAAAGTACCCGAGTTCCTGATTATGTTTATTCATTACTCTCTTTTAATGTCTCAATATTAGTGCCTAGGTATGTGCTTCTCTGTTGGATTTCTGGCTCAGGAAACAGTTATTATAACTGTTTACTCTGGAATGCAAACACATGTTTAAATGTTTTTTTGGAAGAAAAATGTATACTACAGATTGAAGGCCATATCAAAGTTCATTTGAAATAGCCAGGAAGATACTAAATCTCACATTAGCAGACCCATTATCTGGTGTTGAGCAAGCAATTTGACTATTTGACTTTTAGCACCCAAGAGGTCTAAATTTATATGCCACAGCTGGTAACATACCTAATGATGGTACTCCGATTACAGAAGGCAGGGTGCTATTTGTAGGCGAATGGAATTGTAGCAGTCCTAAAGGAGCAAAATCTAATGTACTAAGAAGCATAACTGAGACTTGGAAGCCAGTGTTGGGATAATATATTAGTGATTGATGGCAATGTCTGCTTTATAGTGATAGAAACTGTAACACTTATAAATCTTGGTTTTGAAAATGTTACACGAGAATCACCACAGAAAATAGGAGAGTTTCTGTACAATCCAGCTCAAAAAGCTCATGCTTATAACATCTGAACAACTGCCAACAGTTATCTTACATGTAATGTTTTGGACTGAGAAGGTATGCCAAATATGAGGTTTTTGATGATGTGTAGCTGAATATGAGTTTAAGAATAATTGAATAATTGAGTGGAAAGAAAGTGGAGACAACAAACACATTTTTTCAAGAACGCCAATTATGGATATAGTTTTAAGTTTAGAATGGTGGCTTGAGGAAAATATATAGTTCGGTAAAAATTACTTAATTAGCAAGTTGCTAGGCATATTTTTCCACTGAGAGGGAAGAAGAAAATGAAGAAGAGAATGTTAATTAGCTAAGATAAAGGCAATTAAGATCACATTAGAAAAGCTTATAGCTATGGATGAAAATAGGCATGATATGTATGTATTTTTCTATGAGAGATGAGAAAAAGAATTCCTCATATTTATAATACATAGAAAAGTTTGAAGGCAAAGTGAATAAATGTATCAATGTTAAATCTTTTTTAGGTAGAGTAAATAAGCTTATTCATCAAAGGATATATAAAAACTATGCTATAAAATTAAAGTACCTATTAAGATTACAAAACTGCTGGGCTAGTATTACATTTTCTTCACTGAGGGAGTGGTTTTAGATTTCTGTAAAATAAAGTCAAGTGAGGTGAACTATGTACAAAAAATACTGGTAAAGTCCTTTAAATTATTATAAAAATTGGTCTTATTTTGTAGATGTGATCAAAACTATACACAAGTCAATATCAATTTAGCCTTAACCACATTTACACTGGTTGTATATATATATATATATTTACTTGTGATTGCATATATAAAATACATATAATGCTCTTATGTCATACGTTTAATATCATAGGCTGTATTGATTTTAGAAGACTAACACTTAAATGATTACAATTTTTGTTTTAAAACTTCATGTTGAAAGAAAGCATAGAAAAGAAATAAAAATAATTATTTTATATCTAAAGTTCCAAGTGACCTTGTAAACATAGTTTAACATACTGTTTTTCCAAAAACAAGTGACTGGAGAGCTCTTTTGAATTGTTTATGCTAACCATCTGTTCCTTGCTTATCATATCTTCCAGAACAGACAAATCTCATGGCCTTCAGATGTTAGCTACTACTACTTCTAGATGAGCAGCTGTTTTCTTATCAAAAATCCATACTGAAGCTGTTCATTCTAAATTGGTAAATTTCATTAGTATCTCCAGGGCTTCAGTTGCATTAATCTACTTAAACAGTGTTCTTCCCAAAACCAGTGCTCAAATGGCTCATCCCAATTCTATCATTTTAACAATAGTAAATAAGAAAAAAAAACACATTTTTTGCTAAAACAAAATAGTATGATTGCTTTCATTTACTACTGCTTTTCATTATGAAAATAATGTGTAGTTTTCAACATATGGTATTCTTATGATGCTGCCCTAATCAGTGATCACAATCTAGAAAGTTTCAACTGAAATTAATATTTTCACAGTAGTTTTTTTATTACATTATTAAGATGATACACTTAAATAAAAATGTTTTCTGATCACTCTATGTGTGCTCGGGCTGCTATAAAAATTTTTACAAACTTGGTTGCTTGAAACAAAAATATGTATTTTCTCACAATTATGGAGGCCAAAGGTCCAAAATCAAGGTGTTAGCAGGACCACTGTCACTTTGTATGTTCTAAAGGAGAATACTTTCATGCTTCTTCCGGCTTCTGGTGGCTTTCAGAATTCCTTGGTTATGGTTGCACCAATCCCTGCCTTCGGGGTCACATTGCATCTTCCTTTTCTCTGCACGTACTTTTCCGTGGACTCCCTATTATAAGATTACTTTCCATAGCCTTCAGAGAACATCTGGATAATTCAGGTTAATCACTTCATGTTGTCAAGGAAAAAAATTGCTTTGAAGAAGTTAAACAGACAAGGAAAGGTTTAATAGGGAAGAGAGATTTACCTCAAGTCATTTAAACAAAAGATAGGGAAGATTTTAAGCACTGGGGTAAGTTAGTAGAAAATACTGGAGGATAATTTTGGGAAACTTGGTTAGTTTTTACTAGGCCATCTGTGTTTGCTTCTTGAAACCTGCAGAAGATTGGTTCTGATCCTCCCACAGAGACTACCAGATAGGAGCCATATATATATATATAGTTTGTATAATTTTTGTTTTATACTTTTAAGTTCTGGGGTACATGTGCAGATTTTGCAGGTTTGTTACATAGGTATACACATGCCATGGTGGTTTGCTGCATCCATCCCCCTGTCACCTATATTAGGTATTTCTCCTAATGCTATCCCTCTCCAATCCCTCCACCCCCTGCTATCCCTTCCCTAGTTCTCCCACCCCTTAAGAAGCCCCAGTGGGTGATGTTCCCCTCCCTGTGTCCATATGTTCTCATTGTTCAACAACCACCTATGAGTGAGAACATGTGGTGTTTGGTTTTCTGTTCCTGTGTCAGTTTGCTGAGAATGATGATTTCCAGTTTCATCCATGTCCCTGCAAAGGACATGAATTCATCCTCTTTATGACTGCATAGTATTCCACGGTGTGTATGTGCCACATTTTCTTTATCCAGTCTATCATTGATCGGCATTTGGGTGGGTTCCATGTCTTTGCTATCGTAAACAGTGCCACAATGAACATACATGTGCAAGCATCTTTATAATAGAACGATTTATAATCCTTTGGGTATATACCCAGTAATGGGATTGCTGGGTCAAATGGTAGTTCTGTTTCTAGATCCTTGAGGAATTGCCACACTCTCTTCCACAATGGTTGAATTAATTTACACTCCTACCAACAGTGTAAAAGTGTTCCTGTTTCTCCACAGCTCTCCAGCATCTGTTGTCTCCAGATTTTTTAATGATCACCATTTCAACTGGCATGAGATGGTACCTCAATGTGGTTTTGATTTGCATTTCTCTAATGACCAGTGATAATGAGCTTTTTTTCATATGTTTGTTGGCTGCATAAATGTCTTCTTTTGAAAAGTGTTTGTTCATATCCTTTGCCCACTTTTTGATGGGATTGTTTTTTTCTTGTAAATTTATTTAAGTTCTTTTTAGATTCTGTATATTAGCCCTTTGTCAGATGGGTAGATTGCAAAAGCTTTTTCCCATTCTGTTGGTTGCCCGGTTCACTCTAATGATAGTTTCTTTTGCTGTGCAGAAGCTCTTAAGTTTAATTAGACTCCATTTGTCAATTTTGGCTTTTGTTGCCATTACTTTTGGTGTTACAGTTTTGAAGTCCTTGCCCATGCCTATGTCATGATTACATTTTAAGGAGATGGCTCCTTGGCCCTTGAGAAAAACATTTCAGGTTGTAAAACCTTCAGAAGGCTGGGGGTAGATTTACATCTCAAAGGTGCAAGGAAAGAGTTTACAATTGCAAGTTTTCTAAAGTAAAGGCTCCAATTAAAGGGAGATCAGGGGCTTATATTCATTCATAAATCTATCTAAAGTTTAGTCAATCTGAAGGGAAGAGTAAGGCTTCTAGGTCAACGTCGAGATCCTTAATCACATCTGCAAAGATGCTTTTGCTAATTAAGTTAACATTTTTAAGTTCCAGGGATTATTTTTCAGCCTTCCACAATCATCAAAACAGTAAATAAAATTGATAAGTCTCTTTATACTCAGGGGCTGTTAAAAAGTCTTAGCAACTTTAATACTTGAGAGAGTATAAAACATCATGTACACTTTCACAACAGACTGAAAATGTTTCTTTATCTCTCACAAAACTGAATTGCAGAAATTCCTGCTTGGGCCTCACAGATGACCTCTTGTCTCTTATAAAACATCATTTTGTTCTTTGTCAAATTATTATTTTGTATTACTATTTTTTTAATATAAGCACCTTCCATTTCTTCCTCCATATTGATAGTTTTCCTCTAAGGAAGCCCATTAAGTTATTCGGTGCCACTTATAAACTATTACACTCAGGATTTTCAGAAAGAGTAAAGGAATCCACAAATGTAAAATAATTTTAAAATAAATTAACTATAAGAGCATTTGGATTGCCTTGGAGTGATTCATCTTTACTGTCCATACAAATATTTCACAACTGACTTCTGAATAAGGTAGACATACTGCAAGGGGCATAAAGTTTACTATATTACTCACCGAATGAAAATAAAAATGTAAAAGTTTAAGCAAAACAAAAAATAAATTAAACAATACATAATTATCCTAGCAGAATATTTAGAATCATGGCTTTTGGCTATTGTAACTTAGTTGCATCAGTTCTTTCTCATGTGAATCAAAGCCCAACCACTTTCATTGACCCTGGCTTCTAGAAACAAATCTCTCTTTGTTTATTATTACTTATTTATTCTTTTGTCACTAGTTTAATATTTTATTTTTTGTCTTGCATGTAGAAAAACACTGCTAATTCCATTTCACCCTTTTCTTCACCTCAGATCAGTGTTTTTGAGAGTCCTAGAAAACTTCTACCATAGATAGCAGTTATCTTTCTTGAAAACCTTTGTTTTGGAAGACTTTATAATGCTGATGCCAATTGCAAATCTAAAAAGCAGGCTCCCTTGAAAAAAAAAAAACTAATATCAGATAGGACATTTTGGTACACACTGATTCACAGAACATATAACAAGTGAAGAATTGTTTACTTTTTTCAATTAAATTTTGTTTAAAGAACATCACTTTAATGTTTCTTGTTTTAGTAATAATAGCATTTTTAATGTTCCTCAGTGATTCAGTACACTAATCAACACTATATAGGTTTATTCTAAAGAGCAAAAGATTGATTTCATCTAAAATTATCATTTGAAATCAAACATGAAGCTTAGTACTTTAAAGATTATTTTTATTTGAATTTCAATATAAAATGTCTTTTAACATGCTTAAGCCTTTTTTAAAAGCAAAGATATAGACTGCTTATTTTTGATCTACTTTGTTTATAAATATATCCTATGACGTATTGGATAGCAGGTCAGTTTGTAAAAGCATTCACAGCCCATATTTCTGGAACTCACCTTCATAGCATGTTTGCAATAATAGTCTGTTATAACTAAATTAGTGAAATATTAAGTCAATTTCAGCAAAAACAGATTTTTTTAATCTTGAAATTTGATAAATATCAAATATATCATTTGATTTAACTAATATATGATATGCTTCTATTTTTAAACCTGTTTTATTCCCTAATAATGCAGTAACAGAAATGTAAAAATTGATTTTAAAATTGGAAGCAATGTTGAAAACTATGTTTTTACTAAACAAAATGCTTAAAAGAATATGTAAGACTGCAGTGCAAATCATGCCATGGGACACTGGTTCTCAAATTTTACTTCATTTTCAACTCATTGAAATTATTAAAGACACATGCACACATATGTTTACTGCAGCACTATTGACAGTAGTGAAGACAGGGGAACCAATCCAAATGCCCATTAATAACAGACTGGATAAAGAAAATGTACATATACACCATAGGATACTATTCAGCAGTAAAAATGAATGAGATCATGTCCTTTGCAGGGACATGGATGAAGCTGGAAGCCATCATCCTCAGCAAACTAACACAAGAACAGAAAACCAGACATAATCAAGTTCTCATTCATAAGTGGGAGTTGAACATTGAGAACACATGGACACAGAGCGGGGAACAACACACACACCACGGCCTGTTGGGGGCTAAGGAGTGAGGGAAGGGAGCTTAGAGGATGAGTCAATAAGTGCAGCAAATCAACATGGCACATGTATACCTATGTAACAAACCTGCATGTTCTGCACATGTATCCCTTTTTTGTTCTTCAGAAGAAAAAATAAACCAATTCCTGTATTATAGCTCTAAATTTAATTTGTATAGGATGAAACCAGAAAATGGGGTTTCTTAAGTCTCCAGGTAATGTTAATGTGCACCTAAGTTTGAGAAGAGAATCATTGTTACAGAAAACTATTTTTCCTTGTCGAAACTGAATGGTTGATGATTGTTGTATCTGTCAAGTGAGGGAGGTTGCCTCTTAGAAGCTAATGTGTCTGCTTTATAAATGTAATTAAATGCTCTAGCTCTGATTTCCAATGCAATTGACCATAAAAGTATCCTCATTATCTCTTTGTTTACAGATCACTACTTCATAAGGCCTATAATGTTTCCTATTTGTATTTAAAAATTATTTTTTACTGAAGTTGATAATGTGAAAGATTGTGACATTTCATTCTATTCTATTTGGTGAAGTGAAGAAATTTATGGAAAGAAAAAAAATATATTTTAGTGTAATTTGATGCTGACAAAGTAATTTTATAAATATATAGGTATATAATATTAAACACAAACTTAACTGTTGAGGGTGATTTTTTAATCTTAGTGACCCCAATACAGCAATTATTTTATTTTTAAAAAAACTACTTTGATTTTCCCCATGTTTTATAATTTACTTTATTTTCCTGAGTAACATGATACTCTGAATTCTGATAAGCAAGAATTTGCATGTTCTACAATAGAAATATGTAGTTATTGGTAAGGAAATTTCTTTTTTTCCCTGTTTTTAAGACTTCACAGAGGGGGAACAGAGCAAGATGGTAGAGTAGGACTGTCAATTGATTGTACCCTGCTTTGAACAACTACTCATGTAGAAATATATCCTCAAAAAGATTAAGAACACCAGATGAGAGGTCATAGTACCTGATTGTAGGACAGTATTAAGAAAAGATGCATTGAAGATGGGATAAAGAACACTTTTACATTACCCACATCATCCTTCCTCCAAAACCAAGCAGTCCTGTGTGAAAAGAGGCTACTTGGGGAAAGGGAAGGGAAATGAGCATATGACTTTGCATTGAACCCAAACACTGGGCCTTCCAAAGTAAAGCCCAGCACTTGAAAGAACGCAATAGCCCCATATTCCAACCCAGTAGCTATAAACTAAATTTCTGCACGCTCCCTGATACCAGAAAAGACCAATTAATCCCAGGAGGAAGATTTGCTTTGTGAATTCAGTCTCCAGCCTTCATCACCAGGCTAATATCAATGGCCTGAGGCCCCAGACAGCCTTCAGCACAGGAAGACCTCAATGTCCCTGAGCTTCTGGCTCTCCTCAGTGCCACAACTGCTGTAATGTATCCCAGGCTTTTGGCAGTGCCATACTGACCGCAGGTGCACTTGGCTTCTGGTGTGCCCCAGTACTGAACTAAATGCAGGGCTTTTCTAGAGAAAGCTAGTCTATGAAGACTAAGTACCTGTATCTTACAAAAACACAAACATTGACAAACAACAACAAGGATCAAGAAATCCAGGGAAGCATAACAACATCAAATGGACAAAAGAATATGGCCTAAAGAAATGATGATTACACATTGTCTGACAGAGAATTCAAAATAACTCTTAAGCAAGATTAGTAAACTTCAAGAAAAATCTAGAGAAAAATGTCAATGGGAAAAATAAAAAACAAGTGACTATGATGAAAAATTTAATAGATTTAAATTAAAAACAAAATTAAATAGAAATGTTGGAACAAAAAATACAATGAAAATGCGAAAAAAAAAGAGTATCAACATTAGAACTGAACAGGTGGAAAAAAATTATAAATTTAATCACACTTCTTTTGAAAATATATAGTGAAGAGGAGAAAAAGAAAAATAATAAAAGGAATGAAGAAAGCTTACAGATTTTATGGAACAGCATCAAAAGAGAAAATGTTCAAATCATAGAAGTTATAATAGGAAAGAGAAAGATAACTGAGTAGAATGCTTTAGTAAAGAAATATGAGGGCCAAGCGTGGTGGCTCATGCCTGTAATCCCAGCACTTTGGGAGGCCAAGGCAGGTGGATCCTGAGGTCAGGAGTTTGAGATCAGCCTGCTCAACATGATGAAAGCCTATCTCCACTAAAAATATAAAAAATAGCCAGGCATGGTGGCACTGTCTATAATCCCAGCTACCTGGGAGGCTGAGGCAGAAGAATCACTTGAACCCAGGAGGCAGAGCCAAGATTGTGCCATTGCACTCCAGCCTGGGAGTCAGAGTGAGACTCTGTCTCAAAAAAAAAAAAAAAAAAAGAAATAGTAGCAGAAAACTTTCCAAACATGGAGAAAGATTTAACTAGCCAGATACAGGAAGGTTGAAGGTCTCCAGTCAAATTAGATATATTTTGATCAAATTGTCAAAAGTCAAAGGCAAACAAAGGTTCCTGAAAGCAGCAAGTAAGGAAATAACATATGAGGGAGTTCCAACACATTTAGTGCAGACTACTCAGCAGAAATGTTACAGGCCAGGAGAGAGTGGCATAATATATTTAAAGTGGTGAAGAAAAGATACTGCCAACCAAGTATGATGCATTCAGAGAAGCTGTCCTTTACAAATGATGGAGAGATAAAGACTTTCTCAGATAAATAAAAGCTTAGGTATTTCATCACCACCAGACTTATCCTACAACAAATTCTAATGGGAGTTCTTCAAGCTGAAATAAGAACACTAATGTAACACAGAAACATCTGAATATATAATACTTATTGGTAAAAATCAATATACAGTCAAAATCAGAATACCCAAAGACTATGACAGTGGTATATAAATTATATAAATTTTTAATATGAAGACTATAAGAAAAAATCTATGAAAATAATAATAACTACATCAATTTGTAGGTATAAAATATGATATAAAATATAAAATATGTTAATAGTACATAAAATTCAACATGTGGGAGGGAGGGATCAAGTAAAAGTGTAAAGTTTTGCTTTTTTTTTGGCAATAAAAGTTAAGTCATCATCAGCTTAAAAATACTTGTTATGACTATAAGATGTTTTCTGTAATCCTCCTGGTAATCACAAAGTAAAAACCTATTGTAGATATGCAAAAACAAAACACAAGGAATCAAAACATACCTATAGAGAAAATAATTTATTCAGAAGACACCAAGAGAGGAAGAACGTAAAAAAAGAACAAAAGCTCAACAAAACAATTATTAAGCAATTAACAAAATGGCAGTAGTAATTTCTTACTTAGGAGTAATTACCTTGAATGTAAATGGGTTAAATTTTCTCCAATGAAAAGATATCGAATATGTGAATGGATTAAAAAAACCTAGAAAGACTAGAAAACCAATAGAAAAAGGATCAAAAACTAATATTTGATTTTTAAGGTAAACGACAAACCATCAACTAGACTGATTAAGAAAAAGAGGAAACACTACAATGATACCCAGAAATACAAAGGATTATAAAAGATTATTAAGTATAATTATATGTGAAAAAAATTGGATCACCTAGAAGGAATGGATGAATTCCTTGAAACATAAACCTACTAAGAGTAACTAATGAACAAATAGAAAATAGAAACAGATACATAACAAGTAAGGAAACTGGATCAAAAATGAAGCCTCCTGTCAAAGAAAAACGCTGAACCTGATGGTTTCACTGCTAAGTACTGTCAAACCTTTAAAGAAGCAAATTCTTCTCAAAGAGTTCCAAAAAATCAAAGAAGAGAGAATAATTTCAATCACATTTAACAAGGCCAGCATCATCCTTATAGCAAATCCAGACAAAGACACTAGAGAAAAACAAAATTATAGGCCAATATTTCTGATGAACACCAGATGCAAACATTCTCAACAAGATACCAGCAAGCCAAACATGACAGCACATTAACAAGATCATTCACCATGATTAAGTGGGATTCATCTCAGGGATGTAAGATAATCCAAATAATATAAAGCAAGAAATGTGAGACAACACATTAGCAGAACAGAAACAAAATATGATGATTTCAATAGATGCAGAAGGTGCAGTTGACAAATTTAACATCTTTTATTTAAAAAGCTCTCTGCTAATAAGATATAGAAAGAAGTTACCTTAGTGAAATAAAGACCATATATTGACAATCCCACAGCTAGCATCGTATTGCTTGGGGAAAAATTGAAAGCTTTTACTCTAAAACCAAGAAAAAGACAAGAATGCTTACTGTTGCAACTTCCATTCAGTATATTACCAGAGATCTTAGCAAGAGCAATTAAACAAGAGAAAGAAATAAAAAGTATTCAGATTATAAAGGAAAATGTGAAATTGTTCCTGTTTTCAGACAACATGCTCTTATATACAGAAAACCCTAAAAATTCTACCTAAAAAGCATTGTGACTAATAAACAAATGAATAAATTGCAGGATACAAAATCAACATTCAGAAATCAGTAGCATTTCTATTCAATAACAGTGAATTCTCTAAAAAAGAAATTTTAAAAGTCCCATTTACAATAGCTACAGAAATAAAATGTTTTAGAATAAATTTAACCAACAAGGTATAATATCTATATAACGAAAACTATAAAACACCGATAAAGGAAATTGAGAAAGACAGAAACAAATGAAAAAAATAGCCTGTGTTCATGAGTTGGAATAATAAATATTGTTAAAATTTCCATACTACACAAAGCGAGCTATAGATTAAATCCAATTCTTATCAAAATATCAATTATATTTTTCAAAAAATCAGAAAAAAAGCACTAAAATTTGAATGGTACTGCAAAAGCCTCTGAAGAGCCAAAGCAATCCTGAGCAAATATAATAAACCTGGAGACATCATACTACCTGACTTCAAAGTATACTATAAAGCTATAGTAAAAAACAAAACACACACATACACACACACACACACACACACACACAAACACACACACACACAAAGAACATAGCAGCAGCATGGAAATAGACCAATGGAATAGAAAAGAAAGTCCTGAAATAAATCCATGCATTTATAGTGAACAAATTTTTGACAAAAATGCCAAAAACACACAATGGGGAAAGGACAGTCTTCAATAAATAGTGTTGAGAAAACTGAACATCTGCATACAAAATAATAAAATTAGAAAATTTTGTCATGCTATATACAGAAATCAAAAATCAATTAAAGAATTAAATATAAGACCCAAATTATGACACTACTAGGAGAAAACATAGAAAATACCTCCATGATGTTGGTCTGGGCAATAGGTTTTTGCCTATTGCTTCAAAAGCACAGGCAACAAAAGCAAAAGTACACAAATAGGATTACATAAAAATAAAAAATCTTCTGCACTTAAAGGAAACAAAGAATGAAGAGAAAACCTGTAGAATAGAAGAGAAACACTTCCCAACTATACATCTGTTAAGGTAGTAATATACAAAATAAATTAGTAACTCAACTCAGCAGCAATAAAACAAATTAGCCTATTTAAAAATGGGAAAAAGGGACCTCAATGAACATTTCTCAAAACAAGACTTATGAATAGCCAATAGGTATATGAATTAAATGGTCAACATCACTGATAGGGAAATGCACATCAAAACCACCCTGAGGTATCACCTCACACCTGTTAGAATGGCTGTTACCAAAAAGACAAAAGATAACGTGTGGGTAAAGATATGGAGGAAGGGGAACCCTCACACACCATTGATTGGAATGTAAATTAATACAGTCACTGTGAAAACAGTATGGAGATTCCTTCCAAAATTATAGTTACATATCCAAAGGAAATGAAATCAGTTTCAAAGACATACCTGTATTCTCATTCTTATTGCAGCATTATTCACAATAGACAAGATAGGGAATCCACCTGTGTCTGTCAGTGGCTGAATAGACTGAATAGATATTTTTTTCATGTGGTATATATACACAATGGAATATTATTCAACTATAAAATGAAAATTCTGTCATTTGTGACAACATGGAAGAACCTGTAAGACATTGAGTCAAATAAGGCAGGCACAAAAAGTGAAGTACTGCATGATTACAATCATATAGACAATCTAAAAGAGTAGATGACATAGAAGTTTATTGTAGAATAGAGGTTACCAGGGGGTGAGCTTGTTGGAGGAGTGGACTGGGAAGATGATATTCAAATGATATAAATATTTCAGTGAGATAGACGTAATAAGTTCAAGAGATCTATTGTACAAAAAGATATTTATAATTAAAAATATATTGTAATCTTGAAAAATGCAGAGTATGGATGTAAAGTGTTCTAATCACAAAAATAACTAAATGCATATGTTAATTAGCTAGATTTAGTCATTCACAATGAATATATCTACTTCAGAACATCATTTGGTACATGGTAAATACATGCAATCATCTGTCAATGTTAAAATTATAAATAATATAAAATATAATTATATTTGTATTATTTATATTATGTTTATATTATATTTATTTTATTATAATTTATATATATAATTTTAACATTGACAGATGAAATTGCGTGTGTGTGTGTGTGTGTGTGTATGTGTGGGTATATATATACATAAAAAAACAAATACAGCACTTCACCCAGGCACTTGAAAAGCCCTTCCCCTAAGAATGTTGGAATCTAAGTTCTAACACAAACTGCATTTTCACTGACTGTGGGTTCTAGGTCAGACAATTTAACACTGGTTAATTATTTGTATAAGGAAGCTACAGATCTATTCTAGAGTGTCCAAACCTAACCAGACTCATCTAGGAAGTCCTTTAAAAATACAGAATCCTGGTTTCCTAGGCACAATAAATCTTGAAACTGGGGGAATTTTATTTCTCTTAAAAAGAATTTTTTTTTTTCTATTTACCATACCACTTTACCAAGCACCACTTCCGAATTTAGAGAAATTATACTACGAAGATAATGTGATTTTTGTTCATGAATTTTTAAATGAGCAAACTGAGTTTAACCATTTTATTTACTGAGATGTGAGATGCCAAAGAGTAAAATGTGAAATAGATAGGGTTTGTGTTTTGGAAAGGCATTCAGGATAAGTCTGGTAAAGAAAACAATGAGTGAATGAATGAATGCTGTGAAAATATCAAGAAGAACTGTTATGTTTACTGACCTTTTGGCTCACAACCTCAAAGACTTCACCATGCACTTTTGTGAAAAGATGTGGCCTTTGTTATAGTATTTTAAATCCACAACATATTGTATTTCCTGGATCTAGACAAAAAAGGAAGATTTTTAAAAAATTTATTTATCATACTTTAAGTTCTGGGGTACATGTGCAGATCGTTCAGGTTTATTGTATAGGTATACACGTGCCATGGTGGTGATTTGCTGCGTCCATCGTCCATCATCTAAATTAGGTATTTCTCCTAATGCTATCCCTCTCCTAGCCCCCAACCCCCTGCTGTTGATCCCCTAGCCTCCCCCTCCCCTCAGGGCCCAGCATGTGATATTACCCTCCCTGTTTCCCTGTACTCTCATTGTTCAACAACCTCTTATGAGTGAGAACATGTGGTGTTTGGTTTTCTGTTCCTATGTCAGTTTGCTGAAAATGATAGTTTCCAGTTTTATCCATGTCCCTGCAAAGAACATGAACTCATCCTTTTTTATGGCTGCATAGAATTCCATGGTGTATATGTGCCACATTTTCTTTATTGATGGGCATTTGCGTTGGTTCCAAGTCTTTGCTATTGTGAACAGTGCTGCAATAAACATACGTGTGCATGAGTCTTTATAATAGAATGATTTATAATCCTTTGGGTGTATACCCAGTAATGAGATTACTGGGTCAAACAGTAGTTCTATTTCTAGATCCTTGAGGAATATCCACACTGTCTTCCAAAATGGTTGAACTAATTTACACTCCCACCAACAAAGTGTTCCTTTTTCTCTACATCTTCTCCAGCATCTGTTGTCTTCAGATTTTTTAATGATTGCCATTCTGACATGAGATCATGTCTCAATGTGGTTTTGATTTGCATTTCTCTAATGACCAGTGATGATGAGCATTTTTTCATATGTTTGTTGGCTGCATAAATGTCTTCTTTTGAAAAGTGTCTGTTCATATTCTTTGCCCACTTTTTGATGGGGTTTTTTTTCTTGTAAATTTATTTAAGTTCTTTGTAGATTCTGGATATTAGCCCTTTGTCAGATGGGTAGATTGTAAAAATATTTTACCATTCCGTTGCCTGTTCATTCTGTTGATAGTTTCTTTTGCTGTACAGAAGCTCTTAAGTTTAATTAAATCCTATTTGTCAATTTTGGCTTATGTTGCCATTGCTTTTGGTATTTTAGTCGTGAAGTCCTTGCCCATGCCTATGTCCTGAATGGTATTGCCTAGATTTTCTTCTAGAGTTTTTAGGTGTTAAGCCTCATGCTTAAATCTTCAATCCATCCAAAGTTAATTTTTGTATAAGGTGTAAGGAAGGGATCCAGTTTCAGCTCTTTGCATATTGGTAGCCGAGTTTTCCCACCATTTATTGAATAGGGAATCCTTTCTGCATTTCTTATTTTTGTCAGGTTTGTCAAAGATCAGATGATTGTAGTTGTGTGGCATTTTTTCTGAGGCCTCTGTTCTATTCCATTGGTCTATATCTCTGTTTTGGTACCTTTACCATGCTGTTTTGATTACTGTAGCATTGTAATACAGTTTGAAGTCAGGTAGCATGATGTCTCCAGCCTTGTTTTTTTGTTTGTTTGTTTGTTTTCCGCTAGGATTGTCTTGACTATGTGGGCAAAAGAAGGTGTTTTATAAATGTACCTGAAATAATTTTCCTTTTTGTTTTTTTGAAACTGAGTTTTACTCTTGTTGCCCAGGCTGGAGTGCAACAGCACCATCTTGACTCACTGCAATCTCCACCTCCTGGGTTCAAGGGATTCTCCTGCCTCAGCCTCCTGAGTAGCTGGGATTACAGGCACCTGCCACCATGCCTGGCTAATTTTTTGCATTTGTCGTGGTGATGGGGTTTCAGTATGTTGGCCAGCCTGCTGTCGAACTCCTGACTTCAGGTGATCCACCCTCCTCAGCCTCCCACAGTGCTGGGATTACAGGCGTGAGCCACTATGCCGCCTTTACTTTATTATTATTATTTTAATTTTCTAAATGACTAAGTTAACAAATAATATTATTGTATTTACTTATGGGGTACATAGGGGTATTTTCATATATATAATGTATGGTGTCAGATCAGAGTAATTAGCATATTCATTATCTTAAACCTCATTTCTTTTTGTTGGGAACATTCAGTAAATATATAGTTTCAAATAGCTAGAAGGAGGATATTGAGTATTCCCAACACAAAGAAATAACTGTACCTTTAAATATGCTTTTAAAGTCTATTCCTTTTGCTTGTAGCGTAGATATTTATTTTATACTTTTTGTGCATTGCTGATAGAGTAACTCCATTTCCTGCAGATGTTTTATACAGCTATTATAAATTTTTAGATCAAATATTTATATTTGAGTACTATAATCTAGTAGGTGACATTACATACATTCAAGATAGAAATACATGCAGGAGGCATTGATGTCTACATTAATTTTTCTACTGATTTTACACCTTTGTAATCTATGTAATTATAACTTCTTAGAGTCAGGTGGTTAGATTTCTGTGCCAGCTTAGCCAATTTTCTATCTATGTTAAATTTATTAATATAGTAATATCTAAGAGATTCAGTTTATTCTTAAAATGTGTGTTTGTGACTTCTTGTTCTTTGTTTTTTGGTCTGTTTTCTTTTTTGATAATAGCTGTCCTAAGAGATGTAAAGTGTTATGTCATTGTGATTTTGATACGCATTTCCCTGATGACCAGGGACTTAAGCATTTTTGATAAACCTGTTGGCCATTTGTATTTCTTCTTTGGGGAAATATCTATTTGAGTCCAATTTTCAGTTGGGTTAATGGTTTTTGGTTATTGAGTTGTATGAGTTCCTTATTGATTTTAGAAATTAACCCATTATCAGATATAAAAGGTTTGCAGATATTTTCTCCCTTTCTATAGCTTGCGTTTTCACTCTGTTGATTATTTCCTTTGTTGTGCAAAAGTTGTTTAATTTGATGTAGTCCTACATTTTGGTTTTGTTGACACGTGAGCTTTTGGTGTCAATATTTTTGAAATAATTGGCAAGGCAAATGTCATGAAATTCTTCCTGTATGTCTTCTTCTAAGAGTTTTAAAATTTCAGGTCTTAAGTCTTTAATCCATTTGGGTTTATGTTTCTGTATGGAATATGGTAGGAGTTTCATTTTTTCTTTTTTAAAAATAATTTTGACTATTATTTTAGGTTAAGGGGGTACGTACACTTGCAAGTTTGTTGCATGGTGGTATTGTTGGATGCTGAGGTTTGGAGTATGATCCCATCACCCAGGTAGTGAGCATAGTACACAATAGGTAGTTTTCCAAACCTTGCCTCCCTCCCTTCTTCCCACTTCTAGTGGTACTCAGTATCTATTTTTGCTACCTTTATGTCCATGAGTGCCCAAAGTTTAGCTCCCACTGTAAGTCTATAAATGAGAACACAAAGTATTTGGTTTTCTGTTCTTGCATTCATTTGCTTAGAGTAATGGCCTCCAGCTGCATCCATATTGCTGTAAAGAAAATGATGTTGTTCTTTTTATGGCTGTGTAATAGGCCATCATTTATTTGAACAACATTTTATCTAATCCATGATTAATGGGCACTTAGGTTGATTGCATGTCAGAGCTATTGTGAATGGTGCTGTAATGAACATATGAGTGCATATATCTTTTTGGTATAAATTTCCTTTTGGGCATATACACAATAATGGTATTTCAGGGTAGAATGGTAGCTCTGTTTTAAGTTCCTTGAGAAATCTTCAGATGGCTTTCCACAGTGAATGAATTAATTTATATTTCCACCAACGGTATGTAAGTGTTCCCTTTTCTCCATACCCTTGCCAGCGTCTGTTGTTTTTTTTACTTTTTAATAATAACCATTCTAAATGGCACGAAATGGTATCTCATTGTGGTTTTGATTTGCAGTTCTCTGATGATTAGTGATGATAGCATTTTTTGTGTGTTTGCTGGTCACTTGTATATCTTAATTTTGAGAAGCATATGTTCATGTCCTTTCCCCATTTTTAATGAGCTTATTTGTTTGTTTTTTCTTGTAGATTTGTTCAAGTTTATCATAGATTCTGGATGTTAGGCCTTTGTCAGTTGCATAGTTTGTGAATATTTTCTCCCATTCTGTAACTTGTCTGTTTACTTTGTTGATAGTTTCTTTCATTGCACAGAAGCTGTTGAGTTTAATTAGTTCACACTTGTCAATTTTTGTTTTTGTTTAATTGCTTTTGAGTACTTAGTGATAAATTATTAGCCAAGGCCTATATGTAGAAGGATATTTCCTAGGTTTTCTTCTAGAATCTTTATAGTCTGAAGTCTTACATTAAAATCTTTAATTCATCTCTAGTAAATCTTTGTATATGTTGAAAGACAGGGGTCCATTTTTCAGTGTTCTGCATATGGCTAGCCAGCTCTTCTAGCACCCATCTATTGAATGAGGATGCCATTCTCCATTACTTATTTATGTCAGCTTTGTCAAAGATCAGGAGATTGATGTATGGCATTTCTTCTGCTTTCTCTGCTCTGTTCTATTGGTCTATGTGTCTGCTTTTGTACTAGTATCATGCTGTTTTGATTAGTGTACTCTTATGGTATAGTTTGAAGTTGGATAATGTGAGTCCATTGGTTTTGTTCTTTTTTCTTACGATTGCTTTGGTCATTTGACTCTTTTTGGTTTCATATGAATCTTAGGATAGTTTCTTTTTCAAAATCTGTGAAAAATGTTGTCGGTAGTTTGATAGAAATAGTGTTGGGTTTGTCAGTTGCTTTGGGCAGTGTGACCATTTTGATAATATTAATTCTTCCAATCTGTGAGCATGGAATATTTTTCCATTCATTTGTCATCTCTGATTTCGTTCAGCAGTGTTTTACAGTTTTCGTAGAGTTATTTCACTGGTGAGATATATTCCTAGGTACTTTATTTTTGTGTGTGGCTATTGTAAATGAAATTGTCTTTTTGATTGGGCTATCAGTTGCATCTTATTGGTGTATAGAAATGCCATTTTTTCCTACATTGATTTTGTACAAAATTTTTCTGAAAATTTACTGAAGTCACTTATTAGTTGTATGACCCTTTTGGTGGATTCTTGGATATTTTTTACGTGGACAGTCTTTTTGTTAGCAAAGCGATTGTTTCTTTCCTTTTAGGATGCCTTTTGATTTCTTTCTCTGTCTGATTGTTCTAGCTAGGACTTCTAGTACTATGTTGAATAGGAATGATGAGAGTGGGAATTCTTCACTTGTTCCACTTCTCAAGAGGCATCCTTTCAGCTTTTGACCATTCAGTATGATATTGGCTTTGGGTTTGTTATTGATGGTTATTATTTTGAGGCATGTCCTTTGATGCCTAGTTTGTTGAGAGTTTCTATTATGGAGAGCTTTTGAATTTTAATAAAAGCTTTTTCTGCATATAGTGAGAATATCATAAGCTTTTTTCTTTTAATTCTGTTAATATGGTGAATCCGATTTATTGATTTGCATATGTTGAACCAGCTTTGCATCCCAGAAATAAAGCCTACATGATTGTGGTATAGATTTTTAATATGCTGCTGGGTTCAGCTTGCTTGAATATTGTCAAGGGTTTTTCCATCTATGTTCATCAGGGTATTGGCCTTGACATTTTCTTTTTCATTGTACTTTGTCCAAGTTTGATGTCAGGCTGATGTTGGTTTTGTAGAATGAGTTAGGGATGAGCCCCTCCTCCTCTATTTTTTTGGAGTAGTTTCATTAGAATTGGTGAGAGTTCTTCTTTGTACATCTGGTAGAATTTGTGTATAAATCCATTTGGTCCAAGTGTTTTTGGGTTGGTAGTTTTATTAATACTGATTCAATTTTAGAACTTCTTATTGGTCAGGGAGATTTTCACTTTCTTCCTGATTCAATCTTGGGAGGTTGTAGGTTTGCAGGAACTTATCAATTTCCTGTAGATTTTCTGATTGGTACGCACAGAAATATTCATTGTAGTCTCTGTGTATCTTTTGTATTTCTGCATAATCAGTTTTAATGTTGTCTGTTATTTCTGATTTTGGGTTTTTTGGATCTTCTCTCTCTCCTCCCTCTCTCTCTCTCTCTCTCTCTCTCTCTCTCTCTCTCTCTCTGCTCTCTCTTTCTCTCTCTCTCTTTCCATTTCACTCTCTTTTTAATTCAAGATAGTGTTCTGTCAATCTTGTTTACTCTTTCCAAGAACCAGCCCTTGGTTTCAGGTTTAATGTTATAACTGCATTCCCAGATGCTGTTTGTTAATGAGACTATCCTTTTCCCATTCATATTCTTGGCACCCTTGTGGAAGATTAGTTGACTACATAGGCATGGATTTATTTCCAGGCTCTGTGTTCTCTTTCATTTTCCTATATTTTGGCAAGGACACGTAGAAATTGGAACTTTTGCACGTTATTGTTGGGACTGCCAAGTTGCATAGTTGCTATGGTAGACAGTATGAGGGTTCCTCCAAAATTTCAACATAGAACTTCCATAGAACTTTTTATATAACAATTCTACTTCTGGTTATTTAAACAAATGAATCAAATTCATAACTCAAGGAAACATTAACCCTCTCGTGTTCATTACAGTGCTATTCACAATATATATGTATGGAAATAGTCTAATTCTTTAACAACACGTCAAAAGAATGAAATTCTGAGTTATGTAACAATATTGATGTACTTTGTAGATATTATATTAAGTGAAAAAAGCTAGTGAAAGAAAGATAAATAGTACATGGTTTCTTTTATGTGACCTATGTAAAATAGTCTAATTCATAGAATCAAAGAGTAAAATGGTATTTCCAAAAGATGGGAGGAGGGGGACATTGAAAGTTGCTGATCACTTTTCCCATCTTAAAAGATGGCAGCTGAAAAAGTTGAGAAGCCAGATGCTGAAGAGAAGAAACCCAAAGCCAAGAAGGTTGATGCTGGTGACAAAGTGAAAAAGGGTAAACTGAAGCCTTAAAAGCCCAAGAAAGGAAAGCCCCATTTCAGCCGCAATCCTGTCCTTGTCAGAGGAATTGGCCGGTATTCTGGATCTGCCATGTATTCCAGAAAGGCCATGTATGTACAAGAGGAAGTACTTAGCTGCTAAATCCAAGACTGAAAAGAAAAAGAAGGGAAGGTTCTTGCAACTGTTACAAAACCAGTTGGTGGTTAAACTTCGCAAAATGCCCAGATATTATCCTACTGAAGAAGCACCTCAAAAACTGTTGAGCCAGGGCAGAAAACCCTTCAGTCAGCACATGAGAAAACTGCAAGCCAGCATCACCCCCGGAACACTGATCATCCTCACTGGAGCCACAGGGGCAAGAGGGTGGTTTTCCTGAAGCAGCTGGCTGGTGGCTTGTTAATTTTGACTGGACCTCTGGTCCTCATTCAAGTTCCTCTACGAAGAACACCCCAGAAATTTGTATTTGCCGCCTCAACCAAAATCGATATCAGCAATGTAAAAATCCCAAAACATCTTACTGATGCTTACTTCAAGAAGCAGCAGCTGCGGAAGCCCCGACTCCAGGAAGGTGAGATCTTCCACATAGAAATACGAGATTACAGAGCAGTGCAAGATTGATCAGAAAGCTGTGGGCTCACAAATTTTACCAAAAATCAAAGCTATTCCTCAGCTCCAGGGCTACCTGCCATCTTTGTTTGCCCTGACGAATAGCATTTATCCTCACAAATTGGTGTTCTAAATGTCTTAAAACCCTAATTAAATAGCTCACGACAAAAAATAAAGAAAGAAAGAAAGTTGCTAATCAATGGGTATAAAGTTTCTGAAGAAAGGTGAACAAGTTCTAAAGACCTACTGTGCAACATCACACCTACAGTCAACACTACAGTGTGCTGTACACTTAAAATTATTAAGAGAGTAGATCTCAAATTATGCATCTATGCCACAATAAATTATTTTTAATAAGAAAAATATTAGTGCAACTTTATTTCTGCCCCTAAAAATAAGAATTTTAGCTAAAACTTTCTATATAAGATGAACATAAGACTTTAAGAAGTGCAGAGATGTTCACATTCTGGAGAAAGACTGTAGGACATGAGAAAAATAAAGCTATCAGTTCTTTGGAGCTTTGTTGTTACTTTTTTAAATGTATATTTTTGCCTTACATGTCATGCACTATATGGTACACTCTCCAGAAACTTGAAAATACCAGTGGGAACAGACAAAAGAAAAGTCTCCTCTCTCTAGGCACAGACAGAATCAGGAAAGGGGCAAGAAAGCGATAGACAACTTTCAGGCAATAATTGTCCTGCTCCTGCCAAACACCACATAAAATGCCACAGCCCTAACCTACCCCTGTCATTAAAGGTCAAGTAGAGAGTCTGGACTTCTGCCGTCATCAGGCTATCATGAAGTACTCCAAACAGCCCTATTGTGATGGTATGATAGAAAGCCAAGTGGGGAGCCTGGACTTTCATCCCCACTGAGTGGTAATGATTACAGCCATCCACGTTGTGTCAAAGGACTCCTACTGGAAAGTCAGAAAGTCAGGACTTTTCTCACAAGCTCAAACCCCAGCAGTGTCAGTGGAGATATCTGCAGAGCATTAATGAGGCATTCATCCCCCCACTACCAGGATGGTATCAGCAAAAACTTCGTGGGAGAACTGACCTACCACCCTTTCCCAGCTGTAATGAGAAGCCCTGTTCCCCAGGGGTTTCAATGGAAGACGAATTTGGAACTTAAAACTTCCATGCTAACCTGCCATTAATCTGTCATTATCCTTCTTCCCTATTTGAGCAGAGTCAGACATGACTTGCAAAAAACACATTTAAATAAGCCCTAGTTGTTCCCAAATAATGCCCAAAATGTTCAGGTTTAAATTGAAATTACTTATATGAAGTTCCAAAAAATCTCAACTTAAATGAGAAAAGATCATCAAAAGATGCCAATGAGAAAGTAATACAGTTGCTAGAATTATCTGAAAGAGATTGAAAAGAGTCGTCACAAACATGCTTCAGTGAAAATTATGACCATGCTTGAAAACTAAGAAAAAACTGCAAAGTCTCAGTGTGGTAAGTTAGACTGATTGCTAAGTTAGAAGTAACAGTTCTCACAATATACTTCTACCTCATTTATGACACTAATTGCAACTTCAGGAATTTTCCAAAACGACTCTCAATTGTGATGATTCACTTGAAGGACCCACAGACATCACTGAAGGTTATTTCACTTACAGTTAGAAGTAATTACAAGAAATTGATACATTTGAAAGTCGGCCAAGGGAAGCAGTGTATCCCTCACAAAGGCATAATTATTTGACAGTCCATATGATTGATCTTAGTTTCCGTTGTCAATGGATACTGTGTGAACCAAAGCTCCCACACTAAATCACATTGTTTGTCTTTCTGGTATGGGTTTTCCCCATCCTAAATATTGTCAGTGTGCCTAGCCTCCTGCCTAAATAACACTGTAGACTATCTTTAATAACTCAAATCTTCCAACAAAGCAAAAACCCTATCATGTAAGTCGGAGATTACCGCCCTGAACTGAATACAAAGGCCATACCTGCTTTGGACAAGGTTAATTTTTTAAAATCAAACAGTCAGCAAAGAAATACATGTTATCAAAAAGGGCCAAACTGAGATGGTAAAAGTAAAAATTGTAACTAAAACAAAACAATCAAAGGATAAGCTCAACAGAAGAATTAATAAGACAAGGAAAGGAATCATTTAACTGGAAGGTAGAACAACAGAAATTATCCTATCTGAACAGCAGTGAGAAAATATTCTGAAAGAAAATAAGAAGAGACTGGGGAACTGCAGGACTCTCACAGAAGATCCACATTTCTTATCATCAGAATCCTGCAAGAAGAGGAGAAGAAGAGTCTAAACAGTATTCAAAGATATAAGAGCAGAGAATTTTCAAAAATTTGGCAAATACATAAACCTAAAGTTTATGAAGTTTATCCTAAACAGGATAAACACAAAGAAATCCACACCAAGACACATAACAGTCTAACATTTGAAAATATAAAGAAAATAAATCTTGAAAACAACAAGGGAGAAACAACCTTTAACTAGAGGTTGAAAATAATTTCAATAATTTTTATCAGGTACTAAGAGGATGAGAAGGAAGTGACATTTTTATGTGCTAATAGAAAATGTTAACTATGATTCAATATCAAGCAAAAATATCCTTCCAAATTAAATTGATTTTTGTAGGTTCCAATGAAGGAAAACTAAGATAATTTTGTCACTAAAGACCTCCTTAAATTAATGGCTACTAAAGTTACCTAAACAGAAAGAAATAACGAAAGGTTCAAAACAAAATTTTTTTAATAGTAAAACAATGAGTAAATAAAACCACTTTCATTTTCCTCTTGTGTTTTCTAAATTACATTATAATATGGTCTAGAATGATACTTAATATATGTAGAGGGAATGTTTAAGGTAATTGTATTATAAATGGATGTGAGTAAAGAAACTTAAAGGGGATGTAAGGTTCCTATAATTTATTCAAACTGATAAAATACCTACACTGGTCCACTGTGGTAAGTTATGTATGCATAGTGTAATACCTCAAGCAGCCATTTAAAACAGATACATACAAAGAGAAACACTATAAAATACTCCAAATAAATCATATAAAATTCTGAGAAAATTTCATGCACAGAAAAGCAGGACAAAAGGAAAACAGAAAGCAAAAACAGGGAATGACAAGAGAAAAAAATAGGCACACTCAAATCTTAACATATCTAAACTTACATGAAGTGAAAGTGGATTACTTTATTTATGGTGTTCAAAAACTAGAAACAACCAAAATGTTCCTCATTATGTAAATTATTTAACAAACTTTATTGTACATACCATGAATTTATATTCATCCATAACAAGAATGAACATTTTGCATGTACAGTGGTACAAACAAAAACTTTGATGTATCTTAAGGGCATTATGATGAGCGAAGAAAAAGCCAATCTCAGAAAAACATATATTGTCTGATTTCATGTCTATTACACTTTAAAATTAAAAAGTTATGGAGATAAAAACAATTGGTTAGTATTTGCCAGGGATTAGGGACAGTTGGAAGTGGAGGGATTGGTGTAACCGCAAAGAGTTGGAACTGAGCGTATCTTTGCAGTGATAGAATAATATTGATGTTGACTGGTGTATAACTATACACATAAATTATGCCTATTAATTTCCTGTTTCTGATATTGTGCTTTAATGATATTAAATATGATCATTAGCAGAACCCAGATGAAAGGTACGCAGGACTATCTCTGTACTATTTTAGTAGCTTCCTATGAATTTTTGCTATTTTAAAATAAAATGTTAAATAAAGGCAGCTGAGCATTAGCTATGTGTTACATAAAGTTGTTTTCAATATTTAAATACTATGGCTAATACACTGACTTCTAAAGTCTTTGAAAAATCAGTTGGAGTTAGAATTTTTGGGTACTATAATTTTGAGGAGGTAATTATAAGTGATTTTTAAAGCAATTTATTTAAGCATCACAAATCCTCTTGGGTGGCTACTATTGTTACTTGTGAGAATACGTAGCTTCCCTGGATTTCTTAAAGTTCCTGTAAAATGTCTTATTATTCTAAAAATATACCATAAGTATTATATCTATAGCATTTTTACCCTATTTTTGGAAACAAATTTCTGTGATCTAAAAGGATACTAAAGCTTCTTTTATCACCCCAAGAAGTCCAAATAGTTGTAACTCACACTCAGTTTCATGCATAAGCCCCAAAGTACCAGAAAGACTCTAACAGCTATATCCATAGGTGTGCACATTTGAAGAAGGAATAAAGATTCTGAACTTGAATACATCTCTAGGTTGTGAAATGGTAATGTAAAATGCGAGACACATGGGGTTACCTGGTTCCTAGAAAGATTTCAATGATATACCAAACAGGTGAAATTAGGAATCAGGCCCGTTAGAC
The DNA here is from genome assembly GCA_036589455.1 of Ateles fusciceps. Lineage (NCBI taxonomy): Eukaryota > Metazoa > Chordata > Mammalia > Primates > Atelidae > Ateles > Ateles fusciceps. The sequence goes on along the minus strand of JAZHEH010000253.1, from coordinate 1,561,382 downwards.
CTTTTCAAATAGGCAGCAGGCAGCTGCTCTGTCCCTTTTGTGTGCAGAAAAATTTTTTTCTCCTGGTCCCAAGTCAAAGGCATTGTTGTGTTTTGGAAGAAAAGAAAACAGCATCAACCCTTCTTATGTCACCACAGCGGTAAGGATTAGGGAAAAGGAGGGCTGACGCATTATTTACCATGAATACCACCTGTGTTCATTCAAGATAAAATTAGTAAAAAAGTAGTACAAAACCAACACTATTCCACTTTACAGAAAAGAAAACTATGTCACAGATAGGACAAAGAACTGTCTCTAAGGTCAGATGGTTTCTGAGTGTCAGTGCAGGGATTAAAGCCTAAGTGGCTCAGCTTGCCAGTCTGTTCATTGAGCCACTACCCCTTAATGGAGAAAGGGGAAAAAAATAAATGTAACCCATCACAAGCTGGCAGTAGATGTATTTTACTTGAAAGACTATTCACTTTATATGCAAAGCAAATTGTATCTTGTTTTCATTGAGAGATTCCTTGGGGGATTTTTAATTAGACTGATGAACATTCAATATTCATTTTATTAATTTAAAATAAGAAAATAGAGCATTAATAATTACTGCTTTTTGTTAGGGACAGAGACTGGGTTGACAAAACAGTGTAGAAAAAAAGGAATGTCAAGGCCTCGGATGCCAGCGCTATACAAAGAGACCTGGGAATATCACATTTAAGATTACAAACAGTCTTTGGGGATTCTCAATATAATTATGTTTTCTTCATTATTTTTCAAGAGTGTTAATTGCCTATTAGTAATTAACTTCCCATGTGACTGTCAAGAAATGTAATCAATAGTAAAAGCAGAGGGACCAAGCTGTCATTGCTTCTGTGACCAATATCTTTTTCTCACCCCTGGCAAGGTGTTTCTGTTTTAATAAAATGAACAGGTGCAGATGTGGGAGATTTCTCCAGAAAGCCACTAGCTAAATCAGTTCATCTCATAGTTCTGAAATTAAAATGTAGCCAATCAGAACTTTGAAATATAATTGCCTCATTTTCCAACTTAAATATATTATGGGCCTCCTGCTAGTGCTGCACCTGGCAAATCTACTGATTAAAGTTATGAAGGAAAGAGTTTGCTGAGGCATTTTAAATATTATGCTGACATTGTAATAACAGAAAGGAGAAAGGTAGCCGTGATCTAATTCTACTGATGTCTGCTCGGTTTAGAATATACTGTTATTTCTACTAAGCTGATAATCAAATTTCATTCATGGAAATATTTCAAATAATTCTGTATGAAATAAAATCTACTGAATTTAAATGCATTACCTCCCTTATAGTTCTTCAATTTCTCTTGACTTTTTCATTACTCAGATATTGTTTTATCATTTAACTCATCCAATTTGTTTAATATTTCTTTTTTAGCAAGTCTGTTTCCTTTAATCTCTATAGTGGTTGTCTGTACATTTATAGATACGTAAGTGATGGGTAGAGGCTGTAAGAGAAAGGGAATTCAATTTCTATCACTCTGCTGGCAAAACAGTCATATATGCTCCGAGATGTGATTAATCTTCATCAGCAAGCAAGAAATACACAGAGCCAGTATTCAGCTTTTTAGTATCAACATTTTTACATAATTCATTAAATGTCTTTCTCTACTCTTTTGATCCTATACAGTAATAAAATGTTAAAGTTTTGATTGGCAAAAACGTGCATTTGCAAAGTGTGGCATTACAACTGGCTTACACAAAAACAATTGCTCTGGTTAAGCATATTTAAAATGCAAATGGTTATAACACTAACAACAACAACATACACTAATATTCAGAAAGAAAAATAAACATATTGAAAGTGAGACAAGCTAAAAATATAATAAATCCAGAGAAACATATTGTGTACCAAAGTTTTATGCACAAGCAGTCACCTATGATATCCTATTGTTCTACATTATTTAGAAATTATAGGTCTGTAGTACTACATGCAAAACCGTTGGAGAAAATGTGTTACAGAATTTATAATATTTTATCTTTTAGAATGAAAATATGATACAAATACAGTCTCTTGGTATCCAGGGGTTCCAGGACCCCCAAGGATACCAAAATCCATGGATGCTTGAGTCTCTTATATAAAATGGCATAATATTTGCATATATCTGGCACAAATCCTCTTATATGCTTTAAATCATCTCTAGATTATTTATAATACTTAATACAACCTAATGCTATGTAAGTAATTGTTATGCTATATTGTTTAGGAACAGTGACAAGAAAACAGTGTTTGTATGTGTGCAGTACACATGCAACCACTTTTTAAATTTTCTGTTTTCCACCTGTAGCTGGTTAAATCCACAGATGTGGAGCACTGGCAAGGAGGGTCAACTGCAGTGCATGTGATAAAACATTCCAATTTGTTTGAGATTGCATCATAATGCATTAAGAAACATTTATTCCCAAAAGACTTTAGGGAAAATCAGGCTTAATTGTCAAATTAATTACAAATTCTGATTCTGTTTTTAGAGCTTATGGAGTTTTAGTATTGTAAATATCAGATCGTAGTTTCCTACCAATACATACTCTTTCTTTTTTTTTCAATAATCTGGTTAATTATTTTATCATTTTTGTTTAAATAATGCATCTTAGGTTTGTTATCACAACCTTGTCTTTCCTGACTACTACAGAAATTGTGCACTAGAGTTGGGTACTTGCACTGCAAACCAACAAACAAAACCATGATTTTGGCCTGGTAGTCAGTTGGAGATGCAGCAAAAAAAATATGTCAGCCGATGTTATCCTGTGGTAGCAGTGTCATCTGCAATTACTTTCGAGGAAGGCCACTTGCCTCAGGCAATTTTAGCTCCATAGAAAGAGGTCAAGAAGCAGTCTTTGTGTTTTGGGTTGATGACTAATGGCTGTGTTTGGCCATGCGTTAAAAGAAACAGATGAGCTCTCGTTGGTACATGAAACAGATAAAGTCAGAGATTTCACTTCTCCAGAGTTAAAAGAGCTAACTGCTTCTTGACCCCAAGCAGTAAAAATAAGAATGAGAAAGCCTGAGGGACACATATTCTGTAGAACCTCACAATGAAGGTGTGGTCTTCATTTAAAATCTTGACAGCTTTAAAGTAGCCAGTCCCTTTAAATTTAAAAGAGGCACAGAGGGAAAAAAAAAAATGTAAAGAAATGTAGCCATCCAGGAACTATATCTGCAAAATAGCTGGAAGTGGGGTTACTAGTAACGGGCCATGATTAAGAACAACCTCTCAGAAAGTAAAACCACCTCCAAAGTAAGGACCTTTTCATGTACCTGTCACATAGTGCTTCAGGATGACTTCTAATCCTGACTTTGTATCTCCCATTTGTGTCCTTTAAAAATGGTTATGTTTATTGTGGTTATTCTATTCCTCCAACATTAGCATTAATACTGGAGGCAAATAACTCATTATTTAAACTTTATATTATAATCGACTTCCAGACCAGTGGGAGCCATAACTGAAATTGATTAACAGACTAGTCCACAGCTCTCAACGAACTTGATCTTTGCAGTTGATACAGTGATGGGATAGTTGGATCATCTTTCCCAGGGAAGTGTGGAGTATGTTGTTCATGTGGAACAATGAGAGGAAAGGAATATTTGATGATCATCACAGTGACACAGAAGGCCCACCAACTATCATTTTCACTGTTTTATTTTTTCTAGCTTTCTTGTGGTTAGATGGTGCAGTGTGATAAGTTCTGAAAAATAAAGGGTTAATGCAAGGAAAGAGTATCATTAACGGGCTGAGACAATAAAACAAAACAAAGCAAAAATACGTTACTCTCTCTTCCCCTGCTGTGAAAACCAGGAAGGCCTTATGTTCCAATGTGTGCAGTTAGAACATAGAACCTCCATGATCCAAGATCCTGCAAAGCCTAACACTGATCCACTAAGGCACGTAATGTGAGAAATAAATAAATTGTTTTAATCATCTAAGGGGTGTTTTTTACTGCAGCAAAATATAGCATCTTCTGAAAGTTACAAAAAATGTAACAGGTGTTGATATATGATAGATAGATAGATAATAGATGATAGATGACAGATTTCTGTTATGCTTTTCATGTCCTATAAGGAGTAAAACATATATAATAATTCTTTTTAAATATTTTCTTAACATACAATAACATGAAGAAAGTTTTAGTTTTTAATATATAAAGAATCATTTCTAAACCTATTGACTGCATTTGCTTGTGGAGAGAACCAGCAACATTTCTGGCTAAGATCTAATGTTTCCATGCACTCCAATATAAATAAAAATAACATTCTTGGATATTGAGAGTCTAGTTTTTAGGATGAGTTAAGTAATGTATTATGAACACCTAAAACTCATTGGAACGTAAAAATAACTCTGTTTTCATTTTAGTTCTTTTTATTGTGCCGCAGTCTATGAAAGAACACAAGACTTTTTAAAGTAATATATCTTTGGTAAATCACTATTATAATGTTTGCACGATAGTGAAGCATCATTTTATTGAACATTTATTTGGAAGCTAAAAATATTGGTTCTACTCTAGATCAATCCCTCTGACAACATTTCACTCGCTTTGCAATTTGGTATTTCAATTTAATATTGCCAGTGGTGTTAGACTTGCTATTACCTTTATTGCCTAGATTACTACTGAAAATATTGTTGTGAGAAAGGAGTAATATTGCCATGATTTTATTATTAGACCACTTTTCTTTTACACAATGCCAGGAGTCTACAAAGCATCAGGCTCTCAGGCCATGTGGTATCATTTATATCTTTTATGACTGGCTCTCAGGGTTCTCCACAAAGGAGAGTAATGGTGATTTTTAGAGCAATGGTCAGAGAAGCTCAGCTCTGCAGTAGATAGAATAAATATGATGCTCCACTTTTAATATTTGGTGGCGTGTTTCATGGGAAAAATCACATGATAACTGTCTAAGTTTTGTTTCTTTGCCTCATGAAATTCCAAGATAATCTGTAGAAAGAGGCAAAATTATTGAGAGGATCCACAGCTGTTAAATATGAACTAACATATGATTTTCTCTTTAATATGTTAGGTGGTTTGAAAAATGAAACATTACATGCTAAACTCTTAGGAATATCACAAATTCCCTTTTCTTTGATTAGGTAGCATACTATAAATACTATGAAATTGGTGCTGCTTTTTATTATATTATTGAAATGCTATTATGTATAAAAACTGCACAGGTATTTTAAAAATTAGCTACATATTACATTTGAAACAAAATATATAAACTTTGAGTTTGGCCATTTGTATGTATAGATAGGCTAATGTATATAATATATCATAAATATATTTATGTGTTTATAATCAAATGTACATGTGTATGTGTGTGTACATGTATGTGTGTGTGTATATACGTATGTTCATATATACTCAGAACTAAATTTTTCAGTTTTAGATTTTTTCTATCTATCCCTTCAATATTACTTTCCACAGAGGAGAACTACTGTGGCATAGTGGAAAATAAGACACATTAAAGACCAGGCAGAGTAGGTATCAACGTTGTATTAGATATTAGACATTGCAAAAACTGTTATCACTTTGAAGCTTAGCTCCCTTGACAATAAAAGGGAGTCAATAGAGCTGAGCTACTCTGATTTATATCACAGGACTGATGAGGATTTTAATTGAAATAACATGTTAATTATAAACTGACTTACAAACATGAAAGGTTATTATTTTATTATTTTTTGCAGCAGCAATTCTCAAAGTGTATCAGGAGAAATCTGTTGGTCCCTGAGATACTTTTAGCAAGTCCACAGGATCAAGCCCCTTGTTACAATAAAATAGAGATGTTGTTTCCTTCAGTTTTCACTTTTATTATCTTACAAGTGTACAGAGGAGAGGTCTAGAAGCTACATGGTGTTTAATACTGTGAAAAATTGAATACAGAAGCAGATATGAGATGCCAGATGCTTTCTTTTATGCCAGACATTAAAGAGGTTTGCAAAATTGAAACAATGCTAATATTCTCACAAAAAAAAATTTTTCGGAAAATACAGTTATATTCATAAAAATATGTTATTTATATGTATTTCATTCATAAAATATGTTACTTTTATGTAAGTGGTTTACATTAATAAATACGTATTTAATATGGTAAATGCCTATAAAATATCTTCACAAAGAAAAGCTCTTTGGAGTCTTCAATAATTTCTAATAATGTAAAGGGCTCTTGAGATAAGTAGTTTAGGCATTATTGCTTTAAAGACTTCCGTTTGTGCTCTTTCTTGCTCATTTTCAATGACAACTGTCTGCATATAACAGCAATGAGATGGTAGTGCCAGTGCTGCTTCAAGGGCTTGAGGAGATGAAGACCAGTGTCTTTCCCTTTCTCTTGACTTTTTCCTCATGGTTACAATGCAGCTGCTCCAGCTTGGGGTCTGCATTTTACTCCAAAGGGCACAGGAAACCTCAATAAGGAGTAAGGACAAGACCTAAATCTGAAACTGAAAACATTAGCCATGATTGTGTCCCTTCCCCCATATACAGATACTTGCTTTTTTCTCATTGGCCACATGGGTTGCTATGTATACACCAGATACTGCAAGTAGTTTTATATCTGGATCCATTGCTATCCACAGCAGAATCAGTCTTCCGGTTGTAATGAGTGAAGAATGTGTGTAATAGAAAACTAGCAGCAGCTGCATTACTTGATTTGTTCATCTGAGTTTAAACAGGAAAATAAATAACCAAAAATACGATAGAAATAAGGGGTTTGAAATGGGAATTAGTGCTCACATGAAGTTGTAGAGAAGACAAAGGAAGTGAAGAAGGTGGAAAGAGAACTAGAGAAACATTCTTAATTCACTTAATTTCAAAGCCCTGGCATGGGTAGAAAACCTAGTTTGCAGACAGGTCCAAGAGATTGCATGCATCTGGCCACTGTGAAGAGGGAACCTTGGGGAGGTATTTGGAAGCTGCTGTTCCTGGGCACGCTACCATTTCCATGGAAGCTGTTGTATCTGTCTGTGGGAGCCATCATACCACTGCATTTGGGGAAAGACTGTGTTCGAATGTCATATGTTCCTCATCATAAACTTCTGAGGATGATGGCTCCCACTTCCCGTCAGCCCTCCACATCCCACATGACTTTCTCTCATTGATAAAGTGTAAACTGGAATTGCCCAAGGAGGAGGATCTGGGGGGGAAACATACCAGCTTCAGACTAATGACAGTGGTGCCAAGTTCATAATAAACAAGTTAGCACAGTTGCCAATTATCTGTAAATTATTAATGCCACAGTCTGAGATGTTTTAATTTGGAATCAATAAACATGACCAATTGGAAGCATCACATATAGTTTTTATTCAATAAAGTCCATTTTCTGACAAATTTCAGTAATATTATAGAAAATGTATGGAAGAGTATAACACATACCACATTTGATTAATTCAATCCAGAGAAAAAAGTCTTCAGCAACTAAGAAACATGGTAACTCATTTATAAACATAACATGATAAAAATAAAGAGCATAACATCTCATGTACATAAAAGTCAATATTTAATTGTTTGAGAATAAACTTAACTAGTATATAGGGGTTAGCCATTTATTTGTCACTCAAAGCACTGATATTGACTTACCAAAAATTTAATCACATTGTTTTTATTTTTCATCTAGTAGGCACTTCCATTACATGTAAAACTACTGCAAGAAAGACTTCCTAAAAAATTTTTGAGATAGGGTCTTGCTCTCTCACCCAGTTTGAGTGCAGTGGTGCAATCATCGTTCACTGTAAACTGCCAGGGTTAGGTGATTATCTCACCCCAGCCTCCTGAGTAGTTGGGACTACAGCCACAACTGGGCAATTTAAAAAAAATTGTAGAGTTGGAGTCTTACTATATTTTGACAACTGGTCTCAAACTTGTGTCAAGCACTTCTCCTGCTGTGGCCTCCCAAAGTGTTGGTTTTACTGGCATTAGCCACTGCCTGTGGCAAGAAGACAAAATTTTAAAAAATCAGATTACAGCTGAATGTCATGGGGCAAAATCATTGACAAGTTCCCCATTCCTCCTAGTAGTATGTAGAAATACTTAGTGTGGCTAGTGGATAATATCTTTTATGCTTTTTCTTAACTTTCCTAATAGTTAAATAATATGTGAATTAGTATTATTTTAATAATTATTATACATTTTCACTTAACGTATCTAACATTTCAGGTAGCAACATAATATGAAAGACAAATTATAAATGAAATTTCTTAGTTTAGGTACTAATTTAACTTTTCTGTAGATCTTTATTCCTAGGGAAATCACTAATCTCATTTGGCCTCCATTTATACTGGGGAAAAAGAATAAAAATTGCTGCAAAAATTAATATCTGGCCTATGAGAGGGACTAGTGCCAAGCAAGTGTTTCCTATTTAAAAGAAAGAGTATTTTTCTTTGAGGGTATTACTACTTGCTCTTCAAAGGGTATGAAGTGTTTTCCACCAATTCTTTCTCCATTAGATGTTGATCAACATACTGTTGGTTATTTAATAAAAGCAAACAAGCAACCAAACAGTCAGAACCATCAATATGCTTGTGTACGTATCCCGATTTCTTTATGTCCAATAAAAAAAACCAGTGAACTATGGGGGGGCATCTAGTCAACCACACTGATCCCTTAGGCCAGCGGAAAAATCCCTCCTCTGAGATTATGTCTCACCACCGTCACTCTAGCTGGATTTCTCATCTGCTAGTGGGTACATGGTTTCAACTGAGTTTGATCTCGTAGGCAAATATTGCTTGTGTGTTCAGCAGCTTTTCTCTAGGCATTATGTAGGAGGCATCACACTTGGAAAAATTTACTCAGCATATCTAAATCATGATTATTGTTTCAATACAGCAGACATTATAGCAATAACTAATAGAATTAAGAGTGTTAAAGGCCTATGAGAATGCTTAAGACTTAAAAGGTACTGAACATGAATTTTATTTATGTAGTCATGAATATGTACTACTAATTTTGGTTATAGCCAGTGATCACAGGTTATTGCAGGATATTTCAACTAATAATTCATCAATCTGCAATTTACACACATTGTAATTTTTCCACCCAAACTTCCTTTGCCATTTTCTCATCCTTAAGTTAAGAAATATATCTGTGTTTTTATCTTGCAGTTTTGCTTTCAACCTGAATTCTTGGTATCCATATTAGTATTAAGGGTTAGCACTGTAATACATATCTTATTTCAAGGTTTTTTCCCACAAGTTGTTTGTGGCCCATAAGACATAAAACGGGGCTTCACGTTTTATATGACTAAGCTCTGCTTTTTTACATGAACTGTTCTGTAGATACTTATATTTAGATTCAGCCATTTCCTTCTGAATCTTGTTAATTATACTTGTTAAGTATACATTTAAGAAATGTATACTTAATTCATAGTATATGTGATATGCTTTCTTGGGTTTTTGCAAAGGGAAAATACCAAAAAGATAAAATAAAACATTGTCCTGACCCTCACAGAAATATAAAGTTATCTTCCCTTTTATATTTCCTCAGGTCTATTATTTTTCTCATTTTTCTCTCATAGGTTACTCTGGCAATGATCCTGTAATTCAAATTTATTTCACGCCACATCTCAAAAACCCAGACTCATATCGCATGGTTATTATGAGATTGGATGTGATAATGTTTATAAAAGTCTACCAAACAAAAGCTCCCTTTAAGTGTAGGGAATCAATATTTTAGAGTTTACGTTTATTAAAGCAGGAGCCTTGCTGTTTTTCGGAGTTGGTTTGTTCTGGGCTTTAATTAATAACTGTGTCACTTGGAGCAGCTTGCTGAATCTCGCTTAGGGAAATTTTCTCATCAGCAAAAGTACCCATCTCCTAGGACTGTTGTAAGGATTAAATGAGGTAATCCATGTAAATTTCTGAGCACAGCACATATAAAAATACTAAATAAATTATAAAAGAAAATAATAGCTAACAGTTAAGTTTTCATAATAATTACATAATTTCATCAACACAAAAATCCTGATAAAATTACTATTATTATAGCAACAATAATAATTGTTAGTACTGTGGTTTTAACACTCAACTAGCACAGTGATTGGTACACAGTCCAGCATTCCACAAGTATTTGTTCAAATCTTGTTGAACTACAGACTGTAATTGCCCTTGAGGCCTCAGTTAGCTGTATCAGTCAGCATTCTTGCAAGAACAGAATCTGATTGCAGTAGAAAAGGAATTTATTTAAAGACATTGGATTGGATAGTTCACAGAATCAACAAGAGGATTGGAGATACTGGCTCAGACCCCATGCCAGGAACAAGACTGAAATCACAATAGCAGAAGCAATCTCTTGAGGGCATCAAGGAGCAAAAGAATTGCAGCTGGCACATCTGCCACACCAATACAGATCACTGAAGTCATTGTTATCAGTACTGTCACCAGAGAAATCATTTTATGCAACTTCCAACATTTGTACATCTTTGTTAGTAAGGGGACATGAAGAAGTTACTTGTTCTTCATTTTGAAGAGGATATCCAAATGTGCACAGAATCACCAGACTCTCAATGTAAATAACATTTATTTTCAATCCTCATGCCAACTAGAATACCTGCTCCTTGCCAGTGGTTTTTTTTTTTTTTTTTACATATTTCACATTTTATATTTTTCAGTATTATGGTCATTAACAAAATATGTCTTGTGGCACAATGAGATGATCTACATCCTTGTAAAATAAATTGTAGCACAGATGCTGAGAAATTACTTAACCCCAGAATACAATGAGAATGTTTAACTTGTGACTGACATATGAAGGAAAAACTGTTCCTGATATTCTCTGTTTACAGTTTAGAGAAAACAATTTATACCAGAGAGGAAGCATTATCCTTGGTGCCAAGAATCATGCCACTGATAAAGCTACCACATCAGGAATAGCAGTTTTAATTAGAAAAACTCTATGTTGAAGCTTTAGCCAAAATATTGAGTTAATTGGAGATGGAATAGGAATACTCCCTTAACAATCAAGGGCTGCATGTTTCCCAAATTCCTGGAATTGTGTCAAGCATGAAAAACAAGCAATGTGACTCTAGATTTACATTATTAGCAGAAAGAAGAAGCTTCACTTTGTATTTTTGCCTTAATTGATATTACTCCATAATACCTTATGAAGCCAATGTTCTTCTTTTACAATTTTTTACTGAAATAATTGGAAAGTAAGCATCTTGTGGGTTACAGTCCTTATTGGCCTAATGTGAAGGGCATATAGGGGGAATTGAATTTATTACCTGATTCTTACACAACCACATTGTGATTTGCTGAATATTGTAGCATACCCCCAGAAATTATCACTCATCATTCAAGTAGAATATTTGCCCTGCTTAGTAATCTGTGATACAGGAGTTCTGGTCTTCAAAATGATTCAGGAATGATTTAGGGCTGCAAATTTGATAGAACAGTTTTCTAAATATGATGATTTGAACCCGGCCTTTGTTGCCAGACCTATGTCTTATTATTATTATTATTTTAATGATACAAATTAAATCTGACCTCAAGCCACTGATCTTGTGTTTGTCAAGGGGCCATAATCTGATTAGTAAATGTAAAATTTCTACAGGTTAAACTTTTAAGTAGAACATTGAACTTTCTGTGTATTACAACACCCATGTCAACTGTGCCTTTAAGGGCTAATAGTTGCTACTGGACCTCAGTACAGAGGGTAATTTTATCTTTATTGAAGTCAGAGCTGAACTGATTTCACACAGATTTTCACTCTGGTGTCCCAATCCTACAGAAAACCGCCAATACAGCACTCATTGGATATACTAGCATTCTTTTTACCAATGCATTTAATGCCTTTTCTTCCAATAAAAATGAGCAAATTCTTGGTAGTCTGTAGGAAAATTAGTCTTCTCTTAGAATATTTTCAGTAAGCTCCCCTGGGGCATGATGAGCATGGTAAGAATTGGCTTCACAATGATGGTCACTCCTTTGATTAAGGTCATTGCAATGTCTGAATACAGTAAGATGAGATTAGCCCTTCAAACAGGGCAAGAAGTGCTGCGTTGCCGGGAGGGAGCAGGAAAGCGAAAGTTCCTGGTTTAGATTATTTTCAATCAACTCCAGTCATCCCACACATCTGCTTTTCAGTTCCGAGGTTCCCATGCCTCTTCAGTCATGGTTGTTTGTAACTTGAACGTGACAGATCTGAAAGAAATGTAAATTCAATCTTGGGGTCAAAGTTTGTTTTGAAGCCCTACAGCTGCAATAGGTAAAAGATTTTTTAGCACAGTCGTTGAAAGTCTCACATTTCACATTAATTCTGTGCTTTGAATGGATAGGAATTGGGGTACTTTAAGGAAACCATCTCTGTTAGTAGTAAACTCATCCACAGTCTGAATTTTTCATGCTCTTCATTCAATTATATGCAGACATATAGTTCCAAATGCCATTTCTGCAACAAGCACTTCATTCTAGGTGGGCAGAGGTGGAATTTCTGTTGTCAAAATTCCACCATTTATACTGTATAGATTTATAAAGCTATTTTGTCCTAGTCAGCAGGAAACCAACCACATATGCTCTCAAGTTTCTTTAGAAACTTTTACCAAACCACTTCTGATATCTTTACCTGTATAAGCCCAGATTCTTTGCTGTAAGTCAGGAAAACAGGCTCTATATAATTTAGCTGGATAAATTCATTAAGGGATTCTGGATGACACATCAAATCACCAAGAAAAATAGGGAAATCTACTCATGTGCTACACAGGAAACAGTAAAAAATTTTGCATAGGCCTGGAGAGATGGCTCACGCCTGTAATCCCAGCACTTTGGGAGGCCGAGGTGGGCGCATCACCTGAGGTCAGGATTTCAAGACCAGCCTGGCCAACATGGTGAAACTCCATCTCTACCAAAAATACAAAAAATCAGCCGGGCATGGTGACACACACCTTTAATCCCAGCTACTCAGGAGGCTGAGGCACGACAGCAAAATTGTAGTGAGCCAAAATAGCACCACTGCCCTCCAGCCTGGGTAACAGAGTGAGACTCTGCCTTAAAAAAAAAAATAAAGATTGTATAAGACGTATTTAGTGAGGTCAACACTGCTAACTGCAGTGAACACCATATTGAAGTAACCACTACCCTTACTACTGGAAACATTATCTCCTGAGAGAATATCTCTAGCCACCCTCTTTGTCTTTGCATTAACAGCTTAAGATCAAAATCTGGGTGGTAGACCTGTTCCATCTAGTTTAAATGAAGCACTCACTCCCTGTGTAGCTGCAAGGGCACTCAGACAGTGAGGACCTGGGTTTTCCAGCTTCTAAGACATAAGGCTCTATTTAAGTAATTTTTCAAACAGTTGAATGGGGTCATAAACAGGGCAAGCCAATGAAGGACAGATTAATTGGCTTGATATATTGAAATGCTTTAATATAAAGCATGATGCATCTTTCAGAGAAAAATAAAACAGTGAGAAAGAGCACACCTTATTTCTAGGCAGCTGCTAAGAAATTCGAATCTGTTTCTGATTTATACCCTCGTGTACCCATCGCTTTGTAGTCTCATAAAATTGGTCAGTTCACAAGCTATTGAACAGGCTTGCCATTTACTTTATGCAGCATTATAGTATTTTGTCAATTTCAGTGTAAACTCTATACCCATGGCTTATAGAATGGTTTGAATAGACTTACATTGATATGTGGCCACTCAAAGTCGTATCAGTGATTTACTGTAGAAGTTGGGAAATTTTGAAACTGATACAAATCATTGAAATAGTCCCTTAGAAATGTTAGGAGAAAAAAGGTTTGCAAAAGTAAACATCAATTCTGTAAGGGTTACAGAGTGGGTCAAAATTTGTGTCTTACTAGCGCTCCCTGGAGGATCAGACGCCATTTAAGCCCTTGGTCACTTTCTGCTCTTCAGGACACTGATTGCCTGGAATTACTGTCTCAACTTTTCTTGCCTTGAGTCTTCTCACTCACATTCCCACTTCTTTCATATCTTGCCAATTTTGTATCTTACCGACTTAAACCCAGTATTTCTGTAATGTCAAGGTATTTTATTAACTTATTTGCTAGAAAATTTTTTTTGCCACTGAAAATCAGAAGACAGAGGACTCATACTCCAGGAGAATGTGGCTCTAAAGGAACAGGAAATAGCTTTATCAGAGGGTGTTCTGGTTGGGCAGTAACATTGAAAATGTAGCTTCATATCTGTTTGTCAGCTTTGGAATTAGTACTTAGTATTGAGTCTAAACCAACCATAGACTAAACAACAACAACAAAAAGCACACAAAAAAATTAACATATAAAAACCCAGCCAATGAAACAGCATACTTGCTATGTATTCATGTATAGATAAGCCCTACAGTTCTGCATTTAGTATTAGAAAGTAATATTTTTTTAGTTTATTACTTACAAAAATTTTGTGTTACTAGAATTTCTTATGAGCACATATCATTTTCCAAGAAATCCTATGTTCACAAACATAAGTAGGAGAAATGAATGTAAAGACATTGGATTGGTAATATAAAATCAGAAATGATCATTTTTTTTCTGTGTAAAATCAAATGTTTGCATGAGTTCTTCATACATATCTGACACATGTTTTTTCTATTTTTCCTTTTATTTTATTTGCCCTGTGACCATATGCATTACATACTTTGTTCGATATTACATATTTTTGTATTGTTATAGTGCAACTGTTGCTATGATTTCATAATTAAAATTATTATCCACATTGCATTGTCATGTCTACTGAAATGATACTTTAATTTATACCAATATGTACATTGATTTAAAAAAAAAAACACACACACACATAAAATGTGACCCAGTAGAGTTTTACCTTAGGCTAACAAGTAATTAAATGATGTCACTGTATTTAACTGTCTGAGACCAGGCACTGTAGGCCATGCCTGTGATCCCAATCATTTGGATTGGTGAGATGGGAGAATTGTTTGACCCTGTGCAATATGAAAAGATCCCATGTCCACCAAAAGAAAAAAAGAAAAGAAAAAAACATTAGCTGAGAATGGTGACTCATGACTGTAATCCTAGCTGCTGGAGTGAATAAGGCCGGAGGGTTGCTTGAGCCCAGGAGTTCAAGGTTACAATGAGCTATGATCATGCCACTGTACTTCAGCCTGGGCAATAGAATGAAACCTTGTCTCTAAAAAATAATAAATAAAAATCCATGTCTGAAACATAAGATATGTACTTGATGTATTGATAATTCAGTAGTATTGTGCTTATATTTATTCACAATATTAATTTAAATTTTAATATAATTAGCACAATAATATGAATTAATAACAATCATAAAAGCAAGCACAAGTTTCGTCTTTCAGTACTCCCTATCCATAGTCCTACTTACCAATGGCAGAAACTTCTGTTTTGAGTTATTTTGGTAGATTTATAACTCAAGAAATTATTTCTAAGTAATGAAAAACATTAAGTTTTTACATAATTCAGGAAGTAAATTATAGACCCTCAAAACTCTAGAAAATTTAGAATGCTTTAGAACATCCTTGAAACTATATTCTAAAGCAGTTCTGAATAGAGGTTCTGAACTTTTGAAAGTATGCAATCAACTGCGTTGGTCAAAGTTATTTACTTTTATTAATAAGGGCAAAAATACCAATCAGGATGTATGTACTTGAGTCTGAGTCTTTAACTTCCCCCAAATTTTCAGTTTCCCACTCTCATCTGTTTTATTCAACTGCAAAGCATGGAAATGAAAAACAAAGACATAAATACATAAGATAATTGTGTAAATATAGTAGCATTAATAAAACTTTTTCCTAATAGAGTTATGAAACCAAGCATTATCTGCATTTTGCATATAAAATTGCTTAAATAAAATTTTTGTGAAGGATTATTGGGATAATTAATTGAATTAATATTTATAGCTATTAGTTTCAAAATAAGCTAATTAATATCAAGTGTTATCTAGATTTTTCTATCAACAGAAAAAGGAAAAAAGCACAACAAACCTTTAACTCTTTTCAAAATTACTCAATTTTTAATGGAGAAGTAGTAGTAGTCCAGAGAGTTTACATCATGCCTAGTTATTCATCTATAATTTATTGAAAAGTTGTCACCTAGGTTAATTATATTTACCTATGCAGAATTCTTTAATATAATGCATTTCCCTATGTGTTATTATTTGCTTCATTTGAATTAGTTTTAGGAAGACTATGACTGACTATAACTTACTGCCAGCTTAGATGATGTTTATTACCGTTATTATTGTCATTGCGGTTTGTTATTTTGTTTTTTTATAGTCCTCAAAATTATGCTGTGAAAAGTACTCACTTGATACATACTTAACATGGAGATATTTTTAGAATAAAATATCTCTAGTTACCTAGATATTAGATTTACTTTTTCTGGGTTATTTTTATATGATATTAATTTGTTTTCTTTCACAGACTTATTTATGTATCCCCAAAAGCATGGCTATTGTGCATTTTCCACTTACATAACTACAAAAATAAAACGCAATTGTTAGGAATGCCAGATAACATTTTATCTTCTAGTAATTCCCCAAGCTATGTAGAGAAAATAAAGTATTATTTGCTTCTAGTTACGTAAATTATTGATTTATAAATCTAATGTGTCATTCAAATTTTATTTCTGTATTCTATAAATAAAAATTGTACTGATTTCCAACAGTAAAAGAAAAGACTTCCACATGAATATTTCTAGGGGTCTTCTAAGTAGAGTGAATTTCAGATACCGAAAATGCTATCTGAAAATATTGCATGTCTTAGTCATTTTTTAAAATAAAAAGAAAGGTTTATCAATACTTGCTGTCATTGACTGAAACATCTGTACGTTCTGTGCACAACAGGTGTTCAATAAATGTTTTGGGTGACAGTGGTGACTCTTAATGACTTCATAATGAAGTAATTATTCAAGTGTCATGTTAAAACCTTATTTCTTAGAAATTACATACTGGCAATTTTCAGCTGGCATACATTGTTATGTTCACTTTAGTTCAGTTAAAAATGTATTTTAAAATATTTTTTATCTTCAATAAAATTTACAGATTTAAAACCTGTCCCAACACTATTATAACGAACAGTCAACCTAATTAAAATATGCATACCTATGATACAATAAAAGCTTTACAAAACTATTCAAGTAAAAGATAACAATGAAATGAGTAGTTTTCATAGTGGCATCTGCAATGTGAATAATCCAAGAAATGCTTTCCAATTTCAATGCATTAACTCTTTATTCAAAAGAGAGAATTTCACAAAAGAGTCAAATGGGACCAAAAAATATATAGGATACAATCAAATTTGAATTATAGTCTGGACAGGTTGAGTCAGGCCTGTAATCCCAGCACTTTGGGAGGCCGAGGTTGGTGAATCACCTGAGGTCAGGAGTTTGAGACCAGTATGGCCAACAAGATGAAATTCCATCTCTACTAAAAAAAAATACAAAAAAGTTTGGTGTGGTGGTGTGCACCTGTAATCCCAGCTACTGGGGAGGCTGAGGCAGGAGAAGCACTTAAACCCAGGAGGCAGAGGTTGCAGTGAGCCGAGATGGCACCATTGCACTCTAGCCTGGGTAACAAGAGCAAAACCGGGTCTCAAAATTAAGTAAATAAATAAATAAAGGAATTATAAAATGTATCCATTAGTTATACTCTGCTTACTTAAAAAATGGTTTTGGCCAGGTGTGGTGGCTCGCACCTGTAATCCCTGAACTCTGGGAGGCCAAGGCGGGCAGATCGCTCAGGGTCAGGAGTTGGAGATCAAACTGGCCAACATACCGAAACCTTGTCTCTACTAAAAATATGAAATTAGCCAGGTGTGGTGGCAGGTACCTGTAATCCCAGCTACTCAGGAGGCTGAGGCATGAGAATCACTTTAATCTGGGAGGTGGAGGTTGCAGTGAGCCGAGATCACACCACAGCACTCCAGCCTGGGGGATAGAGAGAGAGACTGCTTCCAGAAAAAAAAAAAAAGAAAAGAAAAAATATGGTTTGAAGTATATTGGACAGATATATCCTGTAAAATGTTTTCTCATTTTTTTTGTGTGTAAAAAGTACTGTTATTTTGCTTGTCCTTGTTTTTCATATGAAAGTCTATTCCTTCAATGCCCAAAAGATGCCAGGGCTCTGTACTTATTTGATCTAGAAAAAATAACCCCAATGTTCATGAATATAATTCACTGTGAGTTGTTAAAAAGTTGCATTTCCCAGTATTGATATTTCATAAAAGGGAAATCATATATTTATCCTTTTGTTTCTGGCTTATTTCACTGAGTGTAATATCTTAAACATGTATCATTCATTTTTATGGCTGAATAATATTCTATTGTATGTGTATAATACATTTTGTATATCCTTATATTTGTTGATTAGCAGTCTGGTTGTTTCCACCTTTCTACAATTTTTTCGACTATCTTTTGTGTTCAGATAATTATTAGGTCTTTTTGATTTTATTTATTTTAGTGTAGCATCAGCTTTTATTCCTAATGTTGGTTAAACCAGACAATTGAAAAGACAGCACAATAATTGACTAAAAAACAAAAGCCCGTATTTCAGCTTTAAATTTTTTTAATATTGTTTCTTTAGCATATACTTATTTTTAAATTATTAGTCATAACAAATTAGAAATGGTCAGTTACAAAGAGTTACAAATAAGTCAGTTACAAATAAGGTCACTTAAATTAGGGTGTATAGTTGAACATTATAATTTTATATTTAAAATTTTATTTAAATTTAAGATTTTATACTTAAAAAGATTTTTCTTTTTCTTTAAACACTAATAAAATTATTTAGTAGTGATTTTATATATCTTGTATTCTGAGTTAATGAAAATTTCTGAAAAGACCTTTAAATACACAAAGGATAATTAATACCAAAGCCAAAAATGAAAGTCAGATGAATGATGACTATGTATTGAAGAAAGTTCACTGAAATACCATTAAAAGAAGCACACAGAAAAATTAAGTTGAACTTAATCTTTCTGCCCCAACTATTTACTTCAGCACAAATTATTTTAGTTATCTTCTTTCATGGAAGTTCTATTTTAAAGGGAACACAAAAGAAGATAATTATAAAGAATCTAAATCCCCCATCTTCTATTAATTTGCTACTCACAAATGATGCACTGTATTTATTTATTCCCAGTTTTGTGTATTTATTTGTTCTTAATATTGACATATATGTTTTGGTAAAATGGAAAATAATTGTTTCGTAATTAAAGTGTTGAATTTTGACATTTTTCAGATGAATTCAAGTTATTTATGAAAAGGCTACCTATGAATTATTTCCTCAACACATCTACTATAATGCATTTGTGGACAATGGATTCTAATTTTCAGCGCCGTTATGAACAACTGGAGAACAGCATGAAACAACTTTTCCTAAAGGCACAGAAAATTGTACACAAGCTTTTCAGCCTTAGCAAGAGGTGTCATAAACAGCCCCTCATCAGCCTGCCAAGACAAAGGTAAGACATTTGTGACAATGTAAGCGATTAAGTTTATTGTTGAGAGTGAGTTCTATTTATTTTTCTCAATGTGGGTGTGTTAATATACAAATCATGATCTAATTTATGTTATTAGAGATAATTTGAAAATAATACATTGTCTCAAATAACAAATTGTAGTTATTTTTCAAAATAGTACAATAAGAAAAATGTATACTAGCACTTCTTTCATTTTTTTCTTTTCTTATCAGAATCAAGAAATCATTTTAATTTATTGTGTGTTTAGCCAACTAATAATTACGTTACAGTGAGCAGAAAAACACAAAGCTCTATGGTTGCATTATGAGCCTAGGAATTAAACAGGATGAGAGAGTGAAATTCCTCAGTATGTAATTTTCAAATAAAATAATTCAGGATGTATTTTCTATAATCAGTGTATAGAAAACCATAAACCTAATTCTGCAAAAACTTCTGAAAATTACGATGAAAGCTTCTATAATTTAATAGGAATGATGACAGATGATTAAATTATTGTGTCTGAACTGACTTGGGGAAGCAGCCTTTGAATTTCCTACTTTAGGATATACTGGCCAGTAAGTGTAATAAAAAGTTGTACTTATCTATTTGAAGTCAGTTTGAAAATGAAAAGCTATGGGAAAATATAGGAAGGTATCACAAGAAATATACATTTGTACCATTATCTCTTACATAAAATGCTTGAATTTTGACTTGATTCTTAAATCATTAAGATGAGAAATCTATAATTATAGATTTCTTTTGCTGAAAAAAAAAAACCCTGAAGGTTAATACATTATTTAAAATATCCATTTAAAGATAGCACATTGGAATTTTTTTTTCAATTCATTGGTTTCTAGCATACAAAAAAAAAAAAAAAAAAACCTGTGCAAACATCATCACAATCTAAGGTGAGGTCATTTTCATTGCCTCAAGAAGAAATGGATTACCAATTAGCAGTAACTCCTCATAATCCCTCACCCAGTCCAAGGCTGTTTATCTCTGTAGCTTTGTCTAATCTGTTTGTCTCTATAGATTGGCCTATGCTGGACATTTCTTGTAAATGGGATCATACAGTATATGGCCTTGTGTGACTTGCTTCTTTCCCTTAGCACACTGCTTTCAGGTTCTTCCATGTTGTAGCATCAGTAGTATGAGTATACAACATATTGTTTATTCGTTCATACTTGATGGAAATTTGGGTTGTTCTACTTCTAAGCTATTATGAATAATGCTTCTATGAACGTTCATGGTACACTTTTTTATGTGGACATATTTTCAGTTTTCTTGGTTATATACCAAAGTAGAGAATTGCTGAGTCATCAGATAACTGTATTTAACATTTTGAGAAGCTGCCAAACTGTTTTCCACAGTGGCTGCACCATTTCATATTTTCACGTCATAAATGACAGCTCCAACCCCTCCACATTCTCATCAACACTTGTGATTTTGTATCATTTTGATTATAGCCATCGAAATGGGTGTGAAATAATATCTTTGGGTTTTGATTTAAATTTCCCTAATGACTAACAATTTTGAACATCTTTTCATGTGCTTTGAACATCTTTTCATGATCATCATATATCTTTTATGGAAAAATGTCTATTCAAATCCTACACAGATTTCAATTTTTTTTTAAAGTTAGCATTGAGTTGTAAGAGGACTTTATATGTTCTGATTGCAAGTTCCTTATCAGTTGTATGATATACAAAAAATTCCTTCTATTTTTTAAGGTGTCTTTTTAGGTTCCTAGGCAGTCCTCTCTCTCCTCTCTCTTTTCTCTCTCTCTCTCTCTCTGTGTGTGGTCAGTTTAGCTAAAAGTTTTTCCATTTCATTTTTATTTTTTACTTTTAGTTTTCTTGATATTCCTTATAATTTTTTATTTTTATTTCATTTTTCATACCAATTCTACCATTTATTTTTTCCTCTTTGCTGTGTATCTAATGTGATTTTTCTGGTTTCTTGTAATGAAAACTTAAGTTATTAGTTTGAGAATTTTCTCCTACTGGTAACAAAATTCTTTTTAATATTTCACTTTTATTTCAGATTCAGGTGGTAAAAGTGCAAGTTTGTTTTACAGGTATATGCATGATGCTGAAGTTTGGGGTATGATTGATCCTATCACCCAGGTAGTGAACATAGTACTCAGTAGTTTTCAAGGATTGGCCCCTGACTCTCTCTCCACTCTAGTAGTCTTTAGTGTCTACTTCAGTATGTTTATGTCCATGAGTTAGTTCCTTTATTAATCTGTTTTTATGCTGCTGATAAAGACATATTGGAAACTGGGAAGAAAAAGAGGTTTAATGGCCTTACAGTTCCACATGGCTGGCTGAGGCCTCACAATCATGGCGGAAGACAAGGAGGAGAAAGTCACATCTTACATGAATGGCAGCAGACAAAGAGAGCTTGTGCAGGGAAACTCGCAATTTTAAAACTATCAAATCTCATGAGACTTACTCACTATCATGAGAACATCAAGGGAAAGACCTTCCCCCGTGATTCAATCAAGTCCCACAGGGTCCCTTCTACAACATGAGGTAATTCAAAATGAGGCTGGGCGGGAACACAGCCAAACCATATTGGTTCCCTCTTTTAATAAAAACACATAGTAATTGGCTTTCTGTTCTTGTGTTAACTCACTTAGAGTAATGGCCTCAGGCTGCATTCATGTTACTACAAAGGACATGATTTTATTTTTATACGGCTCTGTAGTATTCCATGGTATGTATGTACCACGTTTTTGTTTTTTTTTTTAATCCAGTCCACCATTGTTGGAAACCTAAGTTGATTCCCTGTTATTGCTTTCACCTTTTTAAATACAGGCATTCCCATCAATAAAACTTCCACTAAGCACTGCTGTAAGTTATAATTTTATGTATCTCATAAGTTTTCTTATTTCCTTTACAAATAAGATATTTCATGTCTTTTTGTGTACTTGCAGGGAACACTCCATTACAGGGAAATGTGGTTGGATGAAAATCTTGTTATTTGATTATAATAAACCTTATTCTTTATGTATGTAGACTAAAAGCAATTTGAAAACCATGAAATAGATTATTTTACCCAAAAACAGAAGATACAAGGAGATGAGGTGAGTTAGGAAGCAAATTGATGAGTCTGGTTATAAAGACATTTACTTTAGGGTTCTGTTTAACTAGTACATCTAGAGCTGGATGTGTGTGTCTGAAGCTCAGGGAAGATTTGGACAATCTCACAGAATCCAGTCTCAGGGAATGGCAATCATTGGCTCACAGGAATCCATGAAATTTGAATCCAGCTGACTTGTGAACACCCTGAGTTTGAACTGCCTGGGTCCATTTACATGCAGATTTCTTCCAAAGAAAAAATTTTCAGACAACCTTTCCCATCAGCAGGTTCCTCATTATTAACCTGGTGAATGAACAATATAGTATTTACGGGATGCAAAACCAGTGCATAAGGAGGGCTGACTTTTTGTATCCTCAGATTCTGCAGGGCTTACTGTGGGACTTGAGTGTGTGTGAATTTTTTTATGTTGGGGGATGGTGAATTCCTGAAACCAATCTTCCTGGGATACCAAGGGAAGATGGTATTATCAGAAAGTGCAGATATATGTGAGGGGTGAGTGAAGAAACTGAAACTGCCGTTGAGCAGAGAGGGGGGGTAAAATAGATCATAGAAGCCACATTAATTGTAGTAAAAATAAATAAAAGTTGACATACAAAAATGCTATAAAAGTGCAAGATTTGTTAGGAAAATGTGGGAAACTAAAACCCCAGTTCAAGTTGGGAATGTGCAATATAAATAAGTAGAATAAAATAGAGATGTATTATTTGGAGCAAAATTCAACATAGTATAGATAAATCTTTGTTTTCTAAAACTTTTAGCTTAAATAAATCAAATATTGCCACAGAGTTTTTTTAAACTTTTCTTTTTTTATTTAGCATAATTCCTAAGTTGGCTATTACTCACCACACACACAAAAACAATGCAGACTTCTTGCTAGATAAATTTGCTTATTGAATTTGGATTTTTTCCATCACCATTTTTTTATAGCCAATGTAATATTTTGTTTCTATTTCTCTTTTTTTTCCATTTTAAAAGAATAATATAAAGTGACACTAGGAAAACAAAAAAATATATATACACTGAAGTGTTGGCAGGTAGAATATGGTAGAGTGAAATATGGACATTAGATACTTGTGAGTTACATTTTCAGAAATTTTTGAAGAGGAGGTAGATAAGCCATACCAGGAATTCACTTTCATTACAAATTTTATTTTTTTCTTGCCTTTATGGAATTGTTCTCAGTCCTTCCCTTGAACTTTTCTCACCCTAAGAATAGTCTTTCAATTTCTGATCTTCTAAAATCTTGAAAAATAAGCAAAAACAAACAAGACCTGCAAAGTGCATCTCCACCAATATTTTCACATTTCCTGTATAATGACAGGTAGATTAAAGTTACTCTGTATAATGTATAGTTCTTCCCTTTCAATAAAGCTCTACATTCAGATTAATCTCACCACTTTTGCTCTGAGGAATTCATGTGACATCAAAATCATTTCTCTTACCTCAGTAAACTCCAAAGCCTGTGATAATTTGTTTCCTTGAGTTAGTCAACTTTTGCTGCTATCCTAAAACTTTTCAGATATATAACAATGACTTCCCAATTTCATCACAAGATAGTAATTACAGCAATTGTATTGTCTGTTTCCACACTGCTATAAAGAACTACCTGAGACCCAGTAATTTATAAAGAAAAGAGGTTTAATTGACTCACAGTTCTGCATGCCTGGGGAGACTGCAGGAAACTTACAATCATGGAATAAGGCAAAGTGGAAGCAAGGCACATCTTACATGGCAGCAGGGGAAAGAGAGAGAAAGAGAGCAAGAGGGGAAGTGCTATATTTTTAAGCCATCAGCTCTTGTGGTAACTTACTCACTCACAAGAACAGCACAGGGAAAACTGCCCCAATGATCAAAGTACCTCCTACTAGGTCCCTCCCTAATGTGGGGATTATAATTTGAGGTGAGAGATGGGTAGGGACACAGAGCCAAATTATGTCAGCAATTATTGAAAATTGTCAACGTATAATCCCTAAAACGTAACTTAGCTGTTCTTTGTTGTGCTGCCATTCTCAGAGCAGCAAGGATCCACAGAAATATTACATTTAATGAAGTGCTGGTACAGGTTTAGCAACCAACTTTCTAGGAAAAAAGAAAGCTTTGATGGTCAGTATTTAACAATTTTTGTGGTATAATTATTTCTAACAGTCGACTGTGAATCTACCAATGTGATGTCACTGAACACAGAGTTGTGAATAGAAGTACACACTCAGATCTTCTGAGTCAGGACATGCAGGCTGCAGCAAACAATTAATTAAAACAATTGAATTATTATTATGAAGTTGCTAATTTTTTATTAACAAGAGAAAGTGAGATGTAATGGAATATTTAAATGCCACAGAGAAGAATGAGTTGGAGTCTACCTATTCATTATCTAAGAGCTATGTTATGTACTCCTATATATTCTCTTTAAATTTAGACATGAAAATCTTCCAAATGCTGACATATATCAATAGGCAATAACAAGAGAACTTATTTTTAATATCATCTTAGGAGTCTTGAGACAAGCCTTTACATTTTAGGAAGCTGTCAGTCTTCTAATGGTAGATACAAGTTTTCCAAGTGCATATTTTTCACTTGAATGCTATATTGTTATCATTGCCGTTAAATAAGTCAGTTGTTTTTCCTGAAGTGACAGCCTCATTTTTTTAAGTTTTGATAACAGATCCACCAAATATCCAAGTCTGAATAACCATCGTTTTTCTGTCAAATTCTGTCAAGTAAAAATGATTTGCCATAAAAAAGTGGCTAGCTCAGCTTGTAACTAAAATAACTGCACATTATTTTCCTCAAATCAACTATTACAGTACTATATGCAGCCTAAGTCCTTTATTTATGTATCTTGTTTTAACATACAGATTTATACTGAAGATTAAACTGCAGTAAACTTTCTTTTAAATGCTTCAACATGAACATTCTTTAAAACATTCCTTTTTGTTTTACAAGTATGTATCAATAAGGAATTTATGCCCACTAGGACAGCAGTTTGGTGCCACTACTTTGATTTGTACTAAGCCTTCAGCAGTAGTTTAGTCTCCATTGCTTTAGAAGTGTCACTGTAAGTGTCAAAACAGTGCAAAAGAAAAATGTCTTATTATTTCTATGAAAATAGTTACGACTTTGTGCATCTTCTGATAGAATCTTGCCCTCTTTCCTCACCTTCCTCCTACCTACATCCAGGGCTATGTGGATCACTCTTTAGGATAGAGAATGCCTGAAATCAATTTCTTCTCCTCCTAAGTAGCTAATAGAAGACAAACACTTCTCTCTCTTTACTAGTACATCCCTGAGTTTCATCTGAGCGCATACTGCATCACACCTGTAGACCTTCCTTGCACCTAAGATGGATACATGTATATAAATGGAGGAATGCATGAAACTATTAAATTGGGTCCTTAAAGAAGAATATGAGTCATCTTTCTTCTCTTTTTCCCCTAGCTAAGATGAAAATGTGATGGCTAGAACTAAAACTCATAACATGAAGAAACTTGTGAAGAACTTTAGAGCCCAGCCTTTTTGAGGCCACCATATAAGTCATGGATTATTTATGTTGTACTGTTATTTGAGAAGAATAAAATTCCATTTTGTCTAAGTTATTATTATTTGACTTGTATTACTTCAACCAAACTTGCATCCTCACAAAGAAAAATACCTTGCAGAATGGCCTTCAAATTATTTTTTTACTTATTTTGTTGAGACAGTCTTACACTGTTGCTCAGGCTGGTGTGAGCATAGCTCATTGTGGCCTTGACCTCCTGAGCTCAAGCGATCCTCCCACCTCAGTCCCATGAGTAGCTGAGACTACAGGCATGAGTCACCCCAGCTGACCCAAACTGTTTAATATTATGGAATTTATGATTTAGTTAATAATTGCATTTATATTTTAATGTGAGGGACTTTTGCTGAAAGCAATTTTATATGAAACTGTATGGAAAATTAGGAAATTAATTTTTTCTCACATTTACATGTTATAAAAGAATCTTTTATTATTTCATTATTTTTTGAGTTTCAGCCACTCCAGGATGACTCACAAGCACATGCTTGGTAATAATGAAGTAGTAAATTTACAAATCTGTATATTTATATATTAACTGTTGTTTTTGAGACATGTAAATATAAAGTACCCAGTGCTTAGGTAAGTATTTTCCATTTCAAAAGCAGAAAACCCCTTTTCTTGTGTATAGGTAGTTTTTAATATACTAATAAATTTTCTGCAAATGTTTTTCATGTGTTTCATACTCAAAGTAAGATTGGTTATAAAGATAATGATCTAAATGCAAATGAAGTGTTACTTTCAAATGATTAGTTCTCTAAAGTCTGATTCAAGGGAGCCAAGATTAGCTTTTTGAGGAAAACAGAATAAGAATAAAACAAACAGTGGGTGTGTACCCCACTGTTCTTGGCTGGGATAACTTCTAAAAAGTTTCAAAGTAGGCAAAAGTTGTCCTATCTCTTATGCTACCTATTTTTATCTAATTCTTGGCATAGCTTACATTTCAGCAACCATGGCTCTAAAATATCCTTGGTTTTATTTTTACCATAATATTTGTACTCTGACCTGCTCAGAAATCTTTTAATTATCTTTCTCTTTATTAGATCTTAGATAGTCATTAGTTGAAATTAGTTTTTAAAACTAATTTATAGGTATTATGTGTATATATATAAATTACTGGTAGTGTTTAATTATACTATTTGTCAGCCATACCAGTCACTAATTTGGGGCATTCTAGGCAGAGCAAGACTGTAATGATAAAATAAAATGAAAGTCTGTAGAATTATAGTGTTGTGCTTGCTTTTCTTCATCTTTTTCTCGTGGATGAAAGATTAGGACATAGACTTCAGTACCTCAACATTTTGTCCAGTGAACTTTCTCTGCAGCCCACGATGTACACAAGAAAGATGTCCAGACTCAACCCAATAGAGGCACTTTTTTTTACATAGCTAATTTTTATAATACTCACCCAGTCAAAGGGCTTTCCCTTTATTGGGGGGGTTTGGGTAAGGAGACATTATCTGGACTTACGTGTTTATTTGTGCATGTATATAATAGTTCAGAATGACGGTTCATCATCTCATTGTTTTGATAGTGAACTAGCATCTTGTTTTCCGAGCCATATTGATTTCAATTTTTACAACAATAAGAAAGTGTAAACTTTGAGTCTGTCTGAGAAGGTAATAAATAACTATTTGCCAGAGATTGGTATCTAGCACGAAAGCTACTAGAAAGCAACTAAAGTGTTGAGATAATGACTGCAGTGGTTAGTTAACAAAGAATATATTTAAAAAGAACCAAAACTTTTCTATACCTATATATGAATTAATTTAAAAAGAATGTTACTAACAACTATCTAAAATAATGAATTTATCTAAGATAATATATTTTATCTAAAATAAATACATTCACACCTTTTCAAAAGGGAGTGATGTTAAACAAATTTGGAGACCCCTGAATACTACAGCTCTTTTTGGAAACCTACAATGCACGTATACCAAATGTTCCATAAAATTTTACAATTAGCAAATCAACATGATTAGATTTATTTAAACAAGGAATTTTCAGAATAAATTTCTACTTCCTTAAATACCTGTTAACTTCCCTAAGTATATGCTTGGGGATCAGTGTCACTTCATATTTTACCCAATGTTTAGATTCCAGGCTTTTCTTCAGTTGTAATATAGTAACTTCCATTACAGTAAAATATTTGAGAATTACTTTGAGCTGAAAATTATTTCAGAATACTCTTCTTTGCTCAACACTTTACTTGTCTTTTTTTTACTGGAAAGCAATCATTAACAAATAATTACTTCATTATCTACTTAGATGGACTCCGAGATTACACCATTACATCCTTGTAAAATTCTAATTTGATAGGGCCAGCAAATAAAATGCTGATTCATTAACTAGAACATATTGTTGTCAAATTTCTTTTGTATAACATTCACCTCTGAGATTTTCATCTCAATTTTTATTTTGCCTGAGATAGAGAGTTGCTTTAAGTGAGACTCTTATTTTATGGATACATGAACTTACATCTGAGAGAAAAATAGTATGGAATACAAATTGATGAACTGATTATTGCTGATATCACATGTCAGTGGTTTATAGATGAGCCACATAGTGTAAATCCATATAGATCCCAAGATACTAATGTTTCTCTAAATCTTGTAATGTTTTGACATTGAAATTGTTAGAATGGTTGTACTTTTGTTTTTTAAATATAATTAAGTTAGGGCTGAATCTCTAATAGGTCACTATATATTTGAATCACTTCTAGACAATTTTACTTATGTTTTTGAAGAAGTGAATGCCTTTTAAACTGCCAAATAAATAGGAAACTGAACATCATTTTTTTCTTTCTTTTTTTTTTTTTTTTTTTGAGACGAGTTTTGCTCTGTCACTCAGGCTGAAGTGCAGTGGCACGATCTCCGCTCACTTCAACCTCTACCTCCAGGGTTCAAGCCAGTCTACCCCCTTAGCCATCCGAGTAGCTGGGATTACACGCACACATCACATCTGGCTATTTTTTTTTTTTTTTGTATTTTTGGTAGAGACAAGGTTTCTACTCTGATGGTATGATGGTTTTGTTATCTCAAAGCAGAATCCCATCTTATGTATCAGAATTGTTTATCTTTATCTTGATCTCCCCCTCCTAAACATTTCCCATTAAAATGTTGTGGCCACGGATAGACACCATGATACTGATGTCATCTCACTGAGATTAGAGTAGCATTTTAAAATCTCTTATTCTTTAAAAAAATGTAACAGTGTATGCATAAAACAGGAATAACTCAAAGTGTTTTCTAAAAGTATGAGAATCATTTTTGTCAGCTTTCATACAAATAATATTGGAAGCATCAATACATATAAATGAAATTGTTTATTTCAAACTGTCATTAGGTAAATATGTAGATGTTTGTCCTAAACTTCCCATTCTGAATGATAGTACTAATTAGTAATCTGATGTTGTTAAATACTAAAAATCAGGTAAATCTTACAATTGATACCATTTCTGATCAAACTTGCTCAATTCAGTGGGGAAAATCTGATTTGAGTTGCTTTAATGATATATTTCATCTAATGCCTAATTTAGTAACACTATTTAGATGCAGTACACAATCTCTAATCTCAATAGCGTATGTTAGAATTTTCATGCGGAGGACAAAAACAGTACATATAAATAATCTTCCTCACCTCCTTTTAGCATCATTATATCATTATTTTAATATGTATATGTATATGTATATGTATATGTGTATGTATGCACACACACACATACAGAGAGACAGAGAGAGAGAGATGCACATATACACCAAGTCATTAAAATGGCATATGACTGAAATCTGGAGTTCTTTTTCTTGAGCATTAAATTAAGACACTGTTTTTTAAAAGCAAAAATGATTTTATAAATCAAGAGGGTAAAAACTAAATATAACCAGATATGTACCAGCACAAGTCCCTAATACTGAAAAAAAAGAGAACTGTGAAGCACTTCATTTTAGGCAGCCAACACAAGTTATCAAGTGAGTGAATACATTTCAGAAATCAATGTCAATTGAAATACAAATCTCCTACCTCACAATCTAGATGCACTTTAGACAACAACAGATAGAACATCACAAAAGAAAACTGATGTGACAAAAGAGCACACAAGAAAATGAAGGTCAGTTTGCTGTGGTTGTTGTATTAAGCTCAGCAGGAAGAATTCATGTAGGCTTCTCAAAGGAAATACAAAAAATCAATTCTCAAGTGACACTTTCTTATTGAACTGAAACAAAATTAGCTCATACAAGCAAGAAAGGTAGCTATAAACAAATATAAAAACAATATACATTAGTAATAATATAAGGAAATTCTACCAATTCTCACACACACACACACCCTACTCAACAATATCCTAAGTGCACACTAACACACATACACTGACACATGCATACACAAACATACATACTGCTTGAACTATATGTTTAAAACATAAGGAGGGCAATACATGATTATGATCTAAATACATGATTTTTATAACCTCATCTAAATTCCTATTGAACTAAACTGTCTCACTACCTGAAATTATTAAATTGTTCAATCAATATGGAATAATATGGAGAGATGTTTTGAAAGATAAACTGCAGAAAGTAAACAGAAATGAAGCTAAAGCTGACCAAATCACAATTCATCATATGTAAGTGAAATACCTATCTAAGTAGCAGATAGAAGAGACATTCAATGAAATCCACCAGTATCTCTTGATGAAGAGCCACAGAGATACCAAGCTATAAGAGATTATCCTGGAACTGACTCATTAATGACAACTGTCATTGTTAACTAGCTCTTAGGTAATATGTATTAAGTACAAACAGTGTGTCAAACACTGTTCTAAATGCTTTACCATTTTTTTATTTTTAACGTGATACAATGTTATACAGTGGGTAGTAGTTTTACTTCAAATTTACAATTGAGGACCCTGAAGTTTTGATAATCTAAACAAATTGAGCAAGATTACTCAACTACTGGTGGCAGAGCGAGAGTCCAGACTCAAGCAGTCTGGCTACAGAGGTCATCAGGTTCTTCACTACTGTTGCATGTTATTTCTCAGGTTTATAAATAATCTTCCTCACCTCCTTTTAGGATCATTTGTTAAAGAAGATCTTAGTTCTTCCTAATCTGTTATCATTGAAAAGTTTAAGGAAGTATTAAATTCATGCAAAAAAACATTAAGTAAGGGAATGGAAAAATAAGAAAACAATAAAAAGAGTTTAGAAGACAAAAATATGTTACACTGTTGGTGGGAGTGTAAATTAGTTCAACCATTGTGGAAGACAGTCTTGTGATTCCTTAAGGATCTAGAACTAGAAATACCATTTAACCCAGCAATCTCATTACTGGGTATATACCCAAAGGATTATAAATCGTTCTATTATAAAGACACATGCGCACACATGTTTATTGCAACACTGTTCACAATAGCAAAGACTTGGAACCAACCCAAATGCCCATCAATGATGGACTGGATAAAGAAAACGTGTCACATGTACACCATGGAATACTATGCAGCCATAGAAAAGAAAGAGTTCATGTCTTTATAAGGACATGGATGAAGCTAGAAACCATCGTTCTCAGCAAACTAACACAGGAACAGAAAAGCAAACACCGCATGTTCTCATTCATATGTGTGAATCGAACAATGAGAACACATGGACACAGGGAGGGGAACATCACACACCAGAGACTGTCAGGGAATGGGGGGCTAGGGGGAGGGATAACATTAGGAGAAATACCTAATGTAGATGATGGGGTGATGGATGCAGCCAACCACCATGGCACGTGTATACCTATGTAAAAAACTTGCATGTTCTGTACATGTATGCCAGAACTTAAAGTACAATTAGAAAAATAAATAAAGAAGAGAAAAATATCACTAAATTTAAAACTAAATACAGTAGACTGTTAAAGAACAGAACTGGTTTATTATAGTAAAATCATTACAAGCTAATGCAGTACTATAAATAAAGAATGGGGAGATAGAATTTATTTTAAAAGTAAGGTTCATGAAGAGCATGGATGAAAGTGAAAATATACAGCATGCATAACAGAATTTCCATAAAGAGAAGACTGATATTTAATTGAGAAGAGGCAATGAGAAAGAAAGAGAGCTTTTCCTGAAAGGCTTGAATCAGATGAAAAATGACTCAGCACCAAACAAAATATATAAGAAAGAATTGTATTATGTAATGGTTCTGAGTTAATATCAATCATTTTTAGCTACTCCATTTTAGTTTTTCCTAGTTCATCAATGAGTTTAAAGATGTGGCATATTTTTAAAGCCCATTTATTGTGTGCATGGGCAAAAAGGAAGAGAGGAAAAGTGTGCACCACAGAATGTTCATTTTACATGTCTGGCTCCGAGTCAACAGCTACAGCATTTGTCCATCACACATCCAGGCGTCTTCATTTCTAGATGGAAGTGACTGAAGGCAGACATGGCTAGAGGCTCTTGCTGGATCACATATTGGCTTCTCGGATTCCTATCTTTCTTCTCTCAGGGATAACTAGAGGAACAAAGCAGCTTGTCAAGCTGTCAAGTAATGTATGGTTATAAAGGCAAATGCAGCAG
This sequence comes from Ateles fusciceps, assembly GCA_036589455.1. Lineage (NCBI taxonomy): Eukaryota > Metazoa > Chordata > Mammalia > Primates > Atelidae > Ateles > Ateles fusciceps. Next base: position 1,528,775 of record JAZHEH010000253.1, on the reverse strand, counting down.
TCCAATCTAACCATGAGAGGAAACTGACTCCCCAGCTTGTCTTTCCAAGACGGAAAACAAAAGGATTTGTTTTGTCTTCCTTACTGGAAAGGTAACCAAGTGAGAATAAAACCATTTCTTTAATCTAAAACGCTTATTGTAAGGTATGGTAGATCAACCCATGGTGTTTTGAAAGGAAAAAATATGACTCAAAAATTTTATGCTTAGTGAATTGATGTTTTATATGAGAGGAAATCCAAAGGACTTTCATACATATAAAGTGCCTTCAGATGTTATAATCTCTAAATAGTTCTGAAAATGTTGCTGATTAAACCATTTGATTAACAGAGCAATCGACTCAAGAAGGTATATAAATTTTATTCTGATGTGAATTATTATTAGATAGTAAATTTACGCCAAAGAAAAGATTGTCTTCTTTCACTTTGTTTATCTTTGCTTAGTAAGTTTTGCCAGTAAAATAAAACTTGAATGTACATAATTTGAAATTTGGCAAATATACAACATTGATATTTAAAATAAAATATGCTTATTAGTTGTGGATGGCATGCATATTTATGTGGAAAGCACCATAGAATAGTATTTTTTTAAAACTGAAAAGTGTACTTAAGCAAAGATAATTGCTAGATATAAAATAAATAAAAATGAATAACCTACTAATAGGCAAACAAAATCTCTTAAGAAAATATAACAGAAAAGAAAACTACATCCACGAGGATGTAAAAATATGTAATATAAGAAAGGAAATAAAAATTTTACAGAAATTTATGGGAAATTTTGAATAAATGGGGAGCTTAATCATTTTCTGAATGGAAAAATAATTCTGTACATACATTTTTAATATTTTCCACCAAATTGATATTATAAAGTAATATTAATTAAATATCAATTTAAATCAACATTAATCAACATTTATTTGGGAAAACAAGTAATCAAATGTAGTAAATAATATTGTAAAGGAGGGCTAATGATAGTAGACTAAGATTAGCAGATACTAAAATATGTTCTAAAGAAACAAAATCGTGTTCTAGAAGTGCTGTGGCTACACTGCTGAGTAGTAATTGAAAATTGCTTCATCTCTCTTTACTTCAGCTTCCTACCTATAATGAATACCTTCCTTACAAAATTATTATGAAAATGAATCTCTTTTATATATGTAAAGTCTCGGAATTTACTAAAACTCAAAAATACTCTATTTGATGATGATGGTGATAATGATGGTGATGAAGATATAGTAATTAAATTAGTATATATATGTATAATGACACAGTAATTGAAATAGAATGGAAAATACTACAAAGTCTAGAAATAAACTGAGGTATCTGTAGCAATTTGATTTATGAGGGTGCCATTTAAATGGGCTACAAACTGTCAAGGAGAAGGTATATGAAGACACTCATTTTAAGGTTACCTTAATTCCCTGATGTTGAAAGTTTAGCAAAGTAGAGATTAGGTCATTTTCTTTTATCATAATCTAGTAAGGTTAAATATTTTAAGTGAACTTTTTTACTGTTTTTAAAAATTATTTTAATAGTTTTTGGGTACAGGTGGTTTCTGGTTACATGGACAAGTTCTTTATTGATGATTTCTGAGATTTTAGAGCACTCATCAGCTGAGCAGTGTACATTGTGTACACTGTACCCAATGTGTGGTCTTTTATCCCTCGCCCCCTCTCAACTTTCTCCCCCAAGTCCCCAAAGTCCATTATATCCTTTTTATGGCTTTAAGTTCTTATAGCTTTACTGTCACTTATGAGTGAGAACATATAGCATTTGGTTTTCCATTCCTGAGAGACTTCACTTAGAATAATGGTCTCCAGCTTTATCCAGGTTGCTGCAAAAAGACATTATTTTATTTCTTTTTATAGCTGAGTAGCATTCTGTGATATGTGTGCATAGATGTACGTGTGTGAATGTTGTGTATATAATTACATTTTCTTTATTGTTGGTGATGGGGGAGTTAGGTTGGTTTCATATCTTTATGATTGCAGTTTGTGCTACTATAAAAATGTATATACATCTGTCTTTTTCATATAATGACTTATTTTCCTTTGGGTAGATATCCAGCAGTGGGAGTGCTGGATTGAATGGTAGGTCTCCTTTTGGTTCTTTAAGGAATCTCCATACTGGTTTCCACAGTGGTTGTACTAATTTACACTTAAGTGAAATTTTTGACATGTAAATTTTAAAAATGAAATTCTTCTCTATTGGAAATTAAGAAACCCATTCCTACTTAATCCTTGGCTCAAAGAAAATTCAAAGTGAAATTTCAGACTCTAGAGATAGCAATTCAAAAGAGAGCACTTCATAGTACTATGAGAACACAATGAATTCTAGACTCAAAATAAAACTCATGGTTACGAATGCCTTAATAAAGAAGAAATAACAACAAAGTAAAGTTTCATAGATAAATACAGTAAAGTTGCATGACACAAAAATCAAAATATAAAATGTTAAAGTTACTGAACTTGTAACCATTTTTTTTCATTGGACGAATAAACATTTAATGTCATGTATAGATACAGTACATACATCAGCCTACACAATTTTATGTATAGAGAGAGATTATATATAAAGTACATAGCCTGGAAATTATGAGTTAATGTTTTAGTGGGGTAAAAATAAATGAACAGGCAAATTACATATTGTTTTAGAAGAGTATTAGTGTTATACCATCTGTATATCTGGAGAAGTGAATTACAGGCCGACTGATCAGCATGTTCAAATTCCTGAGGTGCAGTGGGGCCTGGAGTGCTCCAGGAATAGTGAGAGCCCCTGTGGCTTCCCATGGAGTGCATAGTAATGGAAAATGTAGTCAGAGAGTTATTGTGGGTGACTGACAGATCATAGGGGATGGTGATAAAATACCCATTTTGAAAAGTATGAAGATGAGATATGTTCATAGGTAAAATTTTTCTAACTTTAGAAGGTTAAAAATATTGTTGTATTTTTCCAGGCAAGAAACTAAGGGAGGCAAACTTTTATAAAAATGATATAACTTTAATCTAAAAGATTATACAAAAGTGGAAACAAAAGATAAATATACTTAATGTTCTAATTTAAGTATGAAAATATAAAGTATCTTAATGGAAATAAAGTGACCACCTAGAGGAAAGGCTACAGCACAATGGGTTTCTGTAGGGTACATCCTAGATAAGACTACACAGTTGATGATGCCATTGTTAATTAATAAGATTCCAGGGCATCATGAATTCTCCTGCCCTAAACCTGGAGTCAGACAGGGCAAATTAGCAGTAAAAAATTAAGTATGAATGCATTTCAAAAAGACAGTAATTGATACTGAAATTTCCTGGAATTTTCTTGGTACATTTTTATGTCTCCTACCCTGTACACTATTGGGTATTTCTGTAGTCTCTCTTAAAGAATATCATACAACTACTAGGGAGAATTTTCCCTCTAACACTCTCCTATTCATTTTCATGGAAACTAATACCAAACAAGTCAACCAGACATCATGCTCCTTGAAACTTTCAGATTACCAATCTGTTTAGGGGCTCATAATTCTATATTTTGTACTCCAGCTAGCATTTGATAAAGGGATAGTACCTGGCCACCACCTTGAATTTGGCTAAAATAACTTAAAGTAGTCATGGTGTACCTCAGTACTGACATTCAGCTAGAGCCAGAAGCTAGCAGTGTAAGAGCTGACACCATCCTTATATGGTAGGTGTTCATTCTGATGGGTTGGTGTTCATGTAGTGCTATTCATTAAATGTTTTTTAGATTCAGCCCTTACTCATGTATAAAAATATACATTGCCTAGATAGAGGAATAACTCAGTATTAGGGATGTTGCTTGTTGAAGTATCCCTCTCAGAACATTCTATTATTATTTCCATATCCACAAAGGGCTATTGTTCCTACAGGGTTGAGAATGGTCCCTCAATGTCCCTTAGGAAAAGGCTCAGCTGTTTTCTGTTTTTAGGTGAAAGACGACCTTTGGGCAGTTCCATAGGTGAGCAGATTTTAAAACATTTTAATTTTTTTAATTTTAATTTTTGGATTGAAACCTTCTTACAAATCATCTTTATTTTAAAGAAGGAAAAGGGGTAGCTAGGCTCTCTTCTCCTATTTTCTTTCTTCAGAGACCACAGAAAACTTAAGCCAAAATTCTAATGTCTGGAAAAGGAAAAATAAAAACTATGTACAACCTTTCAGGAAATCTTTTTCATAACAGTTCCCAGTCTCTCCTTTTATTTCAGATCTCTTTAGTGCAGAATGGTCTTTTTTTTTTAACCTAAATAAAACATTGCTGAAACAAAAAAATGAGCTTTTTGATAATTAGATTAAATTGTCTCAGGAGTATTTAAATTCCATATTTTTAAATTTTTCATATGAAAGTTATATTTTTTCAAGTATAGAAATATTTCTGAGAGGCTATCCTCTGAACACTGTTAACACGAAGACAAATATGGTGTCAAACACAGAAAAGAAAAAAGAAAATTAATTTGTAAAAAAAATGAAGAACAAAACCCCACTCAAATTAGTATCCAAGATAACTCTATCTTTGCACATGGCATTTTCTGTAAAAACGGAGATCAACACACATGTATTGAAATAGAATTACTTAAAAAAGTAGTATGAATCTTATCATTTCCAATGCCAATGAAAAAACGAAAACCTTTCTTTAACTCTTTTTAGCTCCAGCCATATCCAAATTCTTAGCAGTTTTTCAGTTTCCTTACTAGAATGAGATTTTCTTTCCACATAACTAATCAAGAATAGTATCATTTCAGATGCTAATTGACCTTTCACGTATCAGGTTCTATAAAATGTTTCTTCAATTATGTTGCTCACTTTTATGAGCAGTTTGTTTTTCCCATTATTAGGTTAAAATACTGATTTACATGTTCTGAGGCAAGCAGTTTTTTTCTGAATCATGAATGTGGTTGAACAGAATCTGGATTGCCATTTATTTTCTTAAGGATGTTCTTTGAAAAGGAGTTTTTCTCAATTTTAATGAAGTCTAATTTATCAATTATTTTCTTCTAAAGGTAGAGACTTTTAGTCCAAAGAAATCTTTGTCAATCACAAAATTGAACAGATTTTCTCCCCACATTTTCTTCTGGAAGAAGGGCCTTTATGTTTTATCTTTTCGTATTTTCTTTTTGTATTTTTAAACTTTTATTCATATTTTTGATATCTGATGTCTTCTTTGATCCTCACGTTAACTACTTGAGGTGTACAAATCAGGCTTTATTATTCTATTTTACATATAGGAAAAAAAAATGAGGATTAAGGCTGGACGCATTGCCTCAGGGCCTGTGATCCCTGCACTTTGGTAGCCCACAGCGGGTGGATCACGAGGTCAGGAGTTCAAGACCAGCCTGATCAACATGGTGAAATCCTGTCTGTACTAAAAATACAAAAAATTAGCCAGGTTGGTGGCAAGCGCCTATAATCCCTGCTACTCAGGAGGCTGAGGCAAGAGAATCACTTGAACCCAGGAGGCAGAGGTTGCAGTGAGCCGAGATTGTGCCACTGCACTCTAGCCTGGGCTACAGAGCAAAACTATGTCTCAAAATAAAAAAAAAATTAATGAGGATTAAAATATTAAGGGATACTCTAAAGGTTATACAGTTAGAAAATTAAAGATTATACGGTTAGAATATTGTGGTGTTAATTCTAGAATTGACCCTAGTCTAGTGCAACGTCTTCTCCACTACACTGCAGACAAACATCTCCAAAGATGGAGTCTCAATCAAGAATATGGGTTTAAATGCCAGGCACACAATTATCTTCATTACTGGAAAAATAACTAAGAGTTACAGCCAGTTAGTATTGATGAAAAAAAGGAGCTCTTTTTTACTAGCCAAAAAAGTCTATAAAATACATTAATAGCTTAATGGCAAAATTTGCACGAGACACAAATCGGCATTTGATATTTTCATTAGTAAAATAAATTAGGTACAGCTTACAAGACTATAACATTCAAATTAGAAAACCTATGAAAAACAGGCCTCATGTAAAGAAACATGGCATTAAAATGCTAAAGCCAAGGGATTCTTTCAAGAGTATTTATAAGAGAGTCAGTGTATAATTCTGCACCTGTTGTTAAGAGGACATACAACTGGTCAAGTTCCTATTTGAATTAGCATCAAAGATTTTAAAAATAGCCTCTCTGTTTGTAAGTTTTCCCGCTCTTGTGAATAGAGATTTGTCTTTTGCGAGGGAGGAGTGGCAGACTATCATTCTCTGCAGGCAGCACCTGTTAAATTTGGCAAACTTGAGTGTCTTAAGCTGCTGACATGAATAGCTTTCCACTATGTGGGTAAAGAGGCCACCAGTACTTTCTGATGAATGAATCCATGGAATGTTAATTTTGGTATCCTTGAATTATGTGACTAGTTCAATGTCTATGTGCTGTTTTGAAATACAGTTCATCTCACTCAGTTTGGAAACATATTCTACAGTTTTAATTTTAACATTTTGTTTCATAAAAAGTTTGTTTTGATGTTGAGCAATGTCAAAATTAATGTATTTTTCATCCTAAAATTTATGGTTTTAGTAAATATAATTAAACTGTTTGTATTAATATAAAGTTGACTTTTGTGCTTGCCATAAGATTAATAGTTAATAGTAGGTTTATATGCATAAATATAATTCTGTGTGGCACATTTTTATACAGTGTGGTTAAGTAAACAGACATATCAGGTATATTATGTTTTCATGGCAAATGAAGTCATTTAATAAACATATAACATATCACATGTAAGTGTAGATTTTGCATCTTCTTATCTTTGTAAGAATCTTTATCTTTAGACTAACAATACAAGTATATTTAAAAGAATAATCAAGATGATTTTGAACATTAGTGAAAAGTGTTTGTATAGGTTCACTTCAACATGAACAATATTTGCAAGAAATAAAGTTTAAGTAGAGAAATGCTTATGGTAATGTTTAGCAAAATAAAAATACTCAGATAAATGCAGTTTAGCTGTTCTTTTCCTAAAATATTTTTAACTTATTTCCTCTATTTCCTATATATGTTTTCAAAATTCAGTTGAAATGTTATCTCCTTTCTTGAAAACTTTTCTTAACTCCTTTTCTATAACAAAGTTAGAAACTGTCTTTTGGAATTCAATATTTCTCGACTGGGTCTTAATATATTTTTTTTTTTTTTTTTTTGAAACAGAGTCTCAGTCTGTCACCAGGCACCAGGCTGGAGTGCAGTGGCGCAACCTCGGCTCACTGCAACCTCCGCCTCCCGGGTTCAAGCAATTCTCCTGCCTCAGCCTCCCGAGTAGCTGGGACTACAGGCGCGCGCCACCACGCCCAGCTAATTTTTTTGTATTTTTAGTAGAGACGGGGTTTCACCATGTTGGCCAGGATGGTCTCGATCTCTTGACCTCGTGATCCACCCGCCTCGGCCTCCCAAAGTGCTGGGATTACATTAATATATTTTTATCATATTTATTTGCTTATGCTTGTCTTTCCAATAGAAAGCAAGACCTCAGAGACAAGGATTGTGGTTTACTCATGAGTTAGCCGCTTGACTTAACATAATGAATATCCAAAATATGCTTATGATAGATATAAAATCCCACCTATAAACATGAGAAGGTTAACACTAAATGTTGCCTGGAGAAAATCTTAACTATGTAGATTTATGTCATATGCTTTATAGTCTCAAATCTGGCTTGACTGAACTCTAAGTTTCACTCAGGAATATAATCACGTTTTTGCTCATTTCCTATGGTGACTTGAAAACGTTTACTACTTCAAGTTTCCCTACCCACCTTTCCTTCTAATGCCCTTTACACATAAAAATTCATAAAATAATTCATAGTCAGTATGATTTTGCAAGTCACACTCTCAAATGTCGAGTGACAAAGACGTTTTTTCTTTCTTTTTACTTTTCTTTCCTTTCCTTTCTTTCATTTTTTTTTAATTGAGACGGAGTCTCTCTCTGTTGCTCAGGCTGGAGTGCAGTGGTGCAGTCTTGACTCACTGCAACCTCTGCTTCCCAGGTTCAAGCAATTCTCCTACCTTTGCCTCCCGGGTAGCTGGGATTACAGGTGCATGCCACCATGCCCAACTAACTTTTGTATTTTTAGTAGAGACAGGGTTTCGCCCTGTTGCCCAAACTGGTCTCAAACTCCTAGGCTCAAGCGATCCACCTGCCTCGGCCTTCCAAAGTGCTGGAATTATAGGCATGAGCCACTGCTCCCGGCTGATCTTTTTTTTTCTGTGATACAATCTTCTGACAGTAACTCCTCTATTTTACTTAAGGCAGAAAGGTAATCTAAGCCCTTTTAATTATATTCTTTCTAAATCTAAAGTTCAACTGTGGCCTGTAATTTCACTGCATTCAGTTGTAAAATCCCCTCTCATGGTTTTTTCTCTCCTTCTCTCTTGGGTTGATTCTAAACCCAGCATGGATTTTCTAAGCCCCACCCTTGTGGAACTCCAGTTTTATTTGCCCATCTCTGCTGACACCATTGAGATGTATATGATCGGGACTCAGGCTCTGAAGGAGACAAAGCTACACAGGCCACTCAACATATTTCTCGTCTTTGTACTCAGGTCAGTGAGATCCTCTGTCCTTTAATGGTCTGGACCCAAAGAAGGACTTGGCCATTCTACCAGCCTTTCTGAGGCCCACCTATCTCTGTCTCCTGGTATCTCTGCAAAGATACACCCAGCCTCAGTTTTGCAACACTACAGGTGGTCTGCAGGCTCTCTTTGCCCTGATCCCCCAAGTTTAACAGGATTCAATTATTTCTCTCCCCCTGATTCCTGCCCACCACAATTGCCACCTATACCAAAGCTCAAAACAGAGGGCAAAGCACAAAGAGTGATATCTGAGCTCTTTGGGGTTTCCTACAATTCTCTTGTCTGGAATGAGCTACCAAGCCGTTTTCTGTCTCATGCCTGCTTTCTGATATTTCTTGCTTCATACCTGAAAGAAGTGAATAATTTAAGGCTTTGGTTTTTAACTTATGCAATAACTTCTCCACCTCAAATCATGTATAACTCATGTTTAGCTGTCTTCGTTGAAATAAAGAGTCTCATAATACTAGTAAATAAATTTTTTAGGTTGGTGGGGATCTACCATTCAAAAACTAGGAAGTCTTGGCCTGGCGCGGTGGCTCATGCCTATAATCCCAGAACTTTGGGAGGCCGAGGCAGGCGGATCACCTGAGTTTGGGAGTTCAAGACCAGCCTGACCAACATGAGGAAACCTCGTCTCTACTAAAAATACAAAATTAGCCAGGCATGGTGGCGCACACCTATAATCCCAGCTAGTCAGGAGGCTGAGGTAGGAGACTCACTCAAGCCAGGGAGGCAGAGGTCAAGATTGCGCCACTGCACTCCTGCCTGGGCAGTAAGAGCGAAACTGCGTCTCAAAAACTAACAAACAACAACAATAATAATAATAAAGCTAGAAAGTCTTTTTATAATTTCTGTAAAGTCAGATTGCATCATTTGTAGAATGGAAGGTAAGACAGTTGTCATGGTTATAAGAATCAGCATTTATAAAGTAACATAATTTATATTTAATGAATATAATAAATATGCACTTCTTTTATTCTCTTTTAGTTTCCTCTTACTTGCCTAATATCATTGAGTCTTTAAGACATTGAAGCATGGCTTTTGCTCCGTGATTGCTGTCTTCTTCGTCAGTCTTTTTTTTTTTTTTAAAGACAGGGTTTCACCATGTTGGTCAGGCTGGTCTTGAATTCTTGACCTCAGGTAATCTGCCTGCCTTGGCCTCCAAAGTGCTTGGATTACAGGCGTGAGCCACCACGCCCGGCCCCGTCAAGTCTCAAAATAATGACCAGCTAACTGCCAGATCAAATGGCTTATAACTTCTTGTCAACCTGGAAATACCTAAAAACTGTACTGGCTTTTGTTCTTTTTTCAAATTCTCTCTTTTCAGTTTCTGTGATCTCACATCCTCTCCGTGTGCCACTTCTGTAATCACACCGTTAGTGTTTCAGACAGTTCTTGTATTGTGCTTGTTTCTCCTCCCCCTCTAATGCTATGCGTACTTTCAGGCCTTTTGTTTTTAGTTCCAAGTCTGGGATTTTTACCTTGGAAAATATTCGTATGTCTAGTTGGGATGTGTCTCCCTGCCTCCAGTCTCACATCACTTCAGTTTTTCCTTCACATGGCAGTTGGAGTATTTTTTTTTCCAAAAAATAAAACTGGATAAAATGACATCTCTATTTACTCTCTTTCCTCAATAATTCTTCATAGCTCACAAAGAAAAACTCATATTGCCTTGGGCCTTCAAAATTTTACTCCTGTCTTTTTCCCAAGCCTCTTTCAGTGAAGTCAAGAGGTTAATAACAGAAGGTTTTATTCAGAAAGAGTCATGTTCAAATCATGGTTCTTTCATTATTTATTGTCTAATAGTGAGCAAGACACATAGCCACACTATACCTTAGTTTATCTACAAACTGGGGAGAAGTAATACCTACTCAACCAGATAGTACGAGAACTTAAAATAGATCAATCTGATTAATTACTATACCCCAGCTTTTAAATAAGCATTTTATATAAATGTATATTTAATTTATTTGGGGTCAATTTAAATAAATGACTGCTTGAATTTCACGTGTTTAATAAATGCTGATAGGTAGCAAGTGCTCAGTAATTGGCGACCATGATTATCCCATTCATGCTTCTCACGCTCTCCTAGGTTTACCTTTGCCTCCTACTAGTATTTTGGAAAAGTCTCTTTTAATATTTATTCATGAGTGAAAATTAAGGTAAGAATAATGACTCCCTCAAATTATAAGAATTTTACAGACTATATGAAAAATTTTATGTATATAAGAAAATGAATTAGAGGATGGGAAAAAAAATGTTTACATACGTTAAAATTGTAAGCTGACGGTAATTTAAATTTCAATGAAGAAAATAATAACCGAAGCATTATTTTAGGTTAAAAATTTGCAAAAATTAGCTGGACGTGGTGGTGCATGCCTGTAGTCCCAGCTACTTGGGAGGCTGAGGCAGGAGAATTGCTTGAACCCAGGAGGTGGAAGTTGCAGTGAGCCGAGATTGCGCCGCTGCATTCCAGCCTAGTGCCTGGCGACAGAGCGAGACTCTGTCTCAAAAAAAAAAAAAAAAAAAAAATTGGACAAATGAGATTATTCAAAGAGTAAAGGCAGGGAAGAAGGTGAGCGGTAGACTGGAATATGTAAGCATTAGAGAAAAACTGCAATTAGCGCGTTGCTAATGGGAATAGAAACGAAGGAATCCATGTGGCCACTGAGTTCAGCTGTGGTGGCAGAGGCGGCTAGGTATCCAGGCAGACAGTGATTTTGTTAAACAATGTGCGTTCGATCTTTCCGTGCATTGCTAATTAAGTCAACTTTTTAAAAACTCAGATATATTGAAACTTTTTTTTCCTAGATGAATTAAAATTTTGAAACTCAGATGTATTGAGTAATTTTCTTTTTAAACAAAATATAAAGAAAAATTTCAAAAACTAATAGCAATATATTATATTCTTGAGATTTAGAAGACTAATACTGTCTTAATATGATTGCACTATATTAGAATTTCTCTCGTGGAATTTTTTTTTATCTTTAACAATATAAGAAACCAGGGCACGTGCCTCATGTTGTGGAGTGAATAGAAGATGTTTGCTACACATACAAACACACATACACTCACACACCTTAGTCCTAATCGTCTTATTATTTCTAGACTTAATTTTAAGTGCATTTCGCGGTAAAGATAATTTTGTTCCACAAGAAGTTAGCTTCTATAGTAATATGTGCATTATTTTACATCTTTATATCTTGGTATAGAGATAAGAGAGGTAGAGAAATATCCAGACATTTTAATAAAATAGAACATAATGATATATCCTGTGTTGTATTCTGCCTTTTTGCATATGTTGTAGACAGCCTGCAATATTCAGATAATATGAAGAATATCAACTAATACAGAAATAATTATTCAACAATTTATAATTTATAATCCACCCCTTTACAAAATCATGATTTGAGATAAATATAGTATGCTCTAGTTTAGCCTGGGGCTGTAACCAGAAATCAAAGAGTTGTATGCAAGTATCATTGGTAATTTTATTAAAAGCAAATGTATTTGTCATTGGCATGGTTATTGTTATTTCCATGGAACACAAAGTGTACACAATTAAGATTTCCGGCTACTTCTACAATATTACTTTAATTTCCAAAAGTGGTTTCTGTTGCCCCTTTGTATACATACACACCACAATTAAACACTACCACTGTGTTAACAATTGTAACATTTCTAAATGCTTTGGAAAAGAAGGGTCTTCTCCACGGTACTAAACCTCATGAACCCCCGATTCTATTAACAAATGGAAGAAAAGCATCAAGCATAACTGAAACAGGAAATATTCCCAGAAGCATTTCCATAAAAGAGCTTTTAACAAAATGATTACCATTAAAAACCTATCATTTAAAAATTCTTTAATGGCAGCATTACCAATTCTTAATTTTTATTGAGTGTTTTTAACAGCAGCTTGAAAGGATTAATTCCCATATGCATTTGTTATCACAAATGCAGTAATGATTTGTGGAGAGTCAACCAAGAGAATTTATCTAGGTTTCTTGGAAAGATTATCTTTAAGAAAGGTCAGAGTCTTATCAAGACAGTCATTGGCAAACATTTCTGGTGCTAATCGATGTATATACATTTACTATTCTAGATGCCAAATCATCCTTAAATAACATGTGGACTTCAGCATGTCACTACACTTGTCACTAAACCTGTAGTAAGGAGGAGCTGAGACACATCTGCCATCTGACTTTTCCCAGCCTCCTCTGGAGGTCTGTTACCTTGTCCTAAAGGCTCATGTTTCCAGCTCTGTAGGATCAGTGACACCAAATGTTAACACTTTGTTATTACTCATATATTTAATTTTTGAGCATTATGCAAATTAAATATCCTTCCCAAAAGCATGGATTAAAATGTAGGTTATCGTTTTATAAATCAGATCATGTAATTTTATTTTTACCCATTTGCTTTGGAATAAAACTGCAGTCCCTCATCTAACCCACTTGGTTTATGACTCCTGCCTGTCTCTGGACACCCTTCTAGAATCTTTCAACCCTACTGTTTCCATCACTGCCCAGAATAATTGTACATCTTACTAAAAGTATCATTATAGCTGGAGCATCATAACTAGTCTATGTCATTCCACTCCTGCCCTTCTTATGTATTCATTCTCCACGCAGCAGTCCTGATGTCTATTTGGTAAAACATACTTTTTTCTGCCCTGATTTTCTTTTCACTAATGCTAAAATCTAAATCTGTTTCCTGTGACTAACATAATTCTGCATTATCACTCTCAATGAGCTCATGATGTTACAGCCACACTGATCTTTGTTACCCTTTCATGCCAAGCTGAGGTATCTGCACTCTACCTGGAACACATATCCTTTGCCCATCTGTGCACAGAGAGCCATTTCTAATCATTTGGCTTTCAGTTGAAATATCGCCTCCACGGAGAGGCTCTCCCAAGGCTCCCTAACCACCGTAGTCCTCATGCATTATTCCCTATCACGTCATACCTTTTATTGTTTCACAGCACTTATGCTTTCTTAATATTTTCCTGTTTATTTATTGTTTCACTTATTTATTGAGAATGAAAGTCCCAATGGGACTATTTCTTTTCTTTGCTATTGTATTTTAAATTCCCAATACAAGAAATCTAGTGAGTGGCTTTTGGGTTTTTTGTTTTGCATGTCTGGTTTGACTTTTTTGAAACTTAAGTACAGAGATATAAGTTATATTTCATAGTTACCATTTTCTTTCTAGGCCAGGACCCTGCCTTATTTTATGAATATATGTATTTTGCCTTTTTACATCTCATATCCTGACATCTATTCCCTTCCCCAAAGACACACTCACCGTATAGGGCTTGATATATGTTCTTAAATGTAGATGTGCTGTTGCAATACATAAGTACACATACTTAATTTGTATTAATTGTATTATACATTGTGTTTGTTACAGTTTTACATCAACCATGTTTTTAAGATACATTCATTCTTCTCTGCCTATACTGTTTGCTGTTTAATTGTTGTACAATATATATTTTTAGCCTGCATCCTTTATACTTTTCATCCATCGTACTTTCTTAATCCATTCCCTCATGATGTGATTCCGAACTATCTGTAACACCTACCACTCTATACTATGCCACAGTAAATATGCTGCTGCCTGTCCTGCCTCTAATTTGTGGGGATTCTTGTGTAACATAAGGTCAAAAGTCAAACTCCTCAGTAATAATGCATATGCTTATTTTCAGCAAAACAGTAGATGTTTAGTAAATATTTGTTGAATTAATCATTAGTACTGTATAATAAACTATTTTACATTATAATTTCATCCTATGGATAAGTAAGAATTAACCATATATGCAATGTATTACAAGTTCTTAGAGAACACATGGATAGCCTTACTGTAATCTATAAATTGTTAGTTATCTATGGCTGCAAAACAAATTTCTCTAAAACTCAGAAAATTAAAACAACAAACATTTATTATCTCATAGTTTCTGGAGGTCAGGATTTTGGGAGTAGCTTATTTAAGTGTTCTTACTCAGAACCTTTCATGAAGTTGCAGTTCAGCTACCCGCCAGGCTGCAGTCATCTGAGGGCTTCACTTGGCCCGGGAGATATCTGCTTCCAAGATGGCTCACTAGCATGACTATTGGCAGGAGTTGTCAGATCGTTGACAGGTGGACTTGTTAAAGGGCTTTTTGTGAGTGTCTTGTGATGTGTTAGCAGGCTTCCTTCAAAGTTAGTGATCCAAAAAGGTAGAGTGAGAAGGAAAACACAAAGCCTTTTATGACTTATTCTCAGAAGTTACAGTCACTTTCATCATTTTCTGTCTGTTAGATGCAAATCTTTTCCACACTCAAGGAAAGGGTAATTAAGCCCCACTTCTTGATGGAAAAAGTTTCAAAGAACTTGTGAACATATTTTAAATTCGCCACAAAATCCTGAGGCTATAATAGAATACAATATTGCGTAAGCTCTGAATAAATGCACATTTATTATGCTATGTGTTTGATTCTGTAAACATTAAATGTCAACCTTGTGCTAAACACTTTTCTAAATAATGTGAAGAATAAGATGAATAGTTAAATTTTATGCTATGAAGAAACTTACAATTGTATAAAAAGAGATACAAAGCTTAAAATGCAATTTGATAAAGATACGTTGAAACAAGTTTTACTACAACCCAATATAATACAAATATCTAATGTAACAAAGTCCCACATGATATAATACAATACACTACAAAAATTGTAATGCCTTAACATGAGGGCACTGTTAACATAAGTGAAATTAACCCAAATCTGTCTGGGAATAAAATTTTCACAAGGAAGTTATAATGTTAGCTAAGATTTAAATAATGATTGATTAGGTAGTTTCCAGATAAATTACTCAACTATAGGAGGCTATAAGCAGAAGAACATGATACGCAAATGTACAGAATCATGAACATTGCAGACGTGTTTAGGAATCTATAGGCCATTGGCAAACTTGATATATAGGTCCTGAGTATTTCATAAATTTTATATTAAGGAATATTACAAATTGATATTTAGATCACAGACAATTGACAGGCTTTCATTTCAGTCAAATCATTTGCTTCTACACATTAGCCAGGACAGTTTAAACCTTCACTGCACAGTTTACATATGTTTTCTTAGCCATCCTAACAGCACTATGTTGTAGGTACTATTATATCCACATATTTCCAAAGTCATCGTTGCAAATAACCAATACAGAATATTAAATCTGATAAAGCCCTGCATCTGTCATAGTTTAGAGTTTCTAGCTTATAAATTCAAAGGGGGAAGATGGGGTAAATGAAAACTGAATTGTAAATAGGAGCAAGATCATGGAGAGCTTGATAGGCCCAAACTGTGAATTAATTGTCGGCTGAATTGTTGAAGCAGGGGGAATGATAATGCCAGAATTACTTGAGAAATATTTCACTATGGTGATAGTATATAATACAGCTAAGAAAGGTTGAAATTAGAGGCAGGGAACATTAGGCAATAGATGACAAAGATTGTCACAGAAGAAGGGCATAAATACGAGATACACTTAGGAAATAGAATAGACAGACCTTGTATACTGCATGGATGTGTGAGAATGTGGGAGTCAGAAGCCTTTAGAAAAACATAAGTTTATAAACTGGTATCTACATTGACAGAGATATTATGACCATGTTAGGATAGCTTCAGTAGTTATTATAATGGTTATTATTATTATTATTACTCTATCAGGTTCCTGAAAATTATACATTATTAATCTCAACATCTTAACTCATGAATATCCATTCAGTGAAGATTGCTGTCAAAACATCCTGTATCCACTTTACTTTGAGTCAAAGCTTCGTACACAGCTTTTGGTGGCATGATTTTGGAGTTAGCTTCCCCCCCCACACACCTTTTACTGTTAGATAACCCACCCTCTCTTGGTCCTAGTTTCTTCATCTATAAGTGAGGATAATAATATCTATCTGTAACAGTTAGGGCAAGCTGATAGAACAAATAGACTCAGAATGAGTAATGAACAAACACAATAGGGATTTGCTTTTTCTCATTAAAAGAACCCAAGGTGATAGAGCATAGGGATTAGGATTATATTGGTGTGAAAACTTGTATTTTTGCTATAGATAATCATTCAGGAATCCCGATGTATGGTGGCTTTGCATTTTTGATGAGTGGCTTCCCAAGGTTACCTGGTACATTAGTATCTGGTCAATAAAAGGGGCAGGAGGATGTGGGAAAGCACCACCTGTTTTTTGAGGGCCCTAACCAGTAGTTATCTCTGCCATTCATCCTCACTGTGTTGTCAAGAACTTGTCACGTGGCCTTACCTGGATGCAAAGCTGACTGAGAAACACAATCCCTGGCTGCACACTCACTTCTTAGTGATAACTTCAAAATGTCCTGCCAATACTTGCAGTTGTTTAGAACTTTAGGTAAGATAACGCACGTGGTGCTTTTAGAACAGGATCTAGAATATGAAAAGTGCTCAGCTGACAGGATGAGGGAAAGTGTGGTGGACAGGAGGCAGAGGACTCTCTTCCTTGCTCTGCCCAGGACCTTCATAGTTAGTAAATTTTTCTATTCTTGAGATGATTAAAATAATGCTTAGGGTTAGTGAAATCAGTGAAAAAGTTTTAAAGACACAAAATCTTGTTGATTAATTACAAGAGTAAGTCAAAAAATGTTTTGATACAAGACTTAAATTGAGTAAAACAAACCAACAAACGAGAAACAGCATCAAGAGTTTGGCCCAGATGTGGACTCCTGATTTCTCAAAGGGCAGCATGAAGGGAGGCCACAAGAAAAAGAGTTTTTGTTTGTTTGTTAATAATAATTTTTTAAAAAGCATGCATATAGTCAAACAGCTCAAAGATTTAAGTCAGATCTCTTATTTGCTCATAAAATCTTCCAAACTAGAGAGATAAGAAACACATCAAAAGTCAGACAGAAATCTTTCTTGTAGTAGCCAAATTAATATCTGAATATGATGCTGGAATTTTTTCATGAATATATAAGGTTCTACTAAATGATTTTGCCTGAACTGGCAAACTATTCATTTGTAAGCACAACTCTATTGAGATTTGTATTCGGAAACTCAAAAAATAAATTCATGACTCCAGAATAGATATTTGAATCTTACAGGATACTTATATAAAGAATGAATTTTTTGGTCACCATGTTCTTGTAAAATGAGAAATGGCTGTCTTATTCATATGCTTATCATCATTATTATTCTTTTATTCTGTCTTGATTTTAGAAGTATAACATGCAAATAACATTCTGTGTTAATCATTATAGTATGTAGAATTAATATACACATTTCTCTAGAAATTGTCTGTGACTTTTGGGAGAAATTGCTAAAAGAATAAGAAAGACTGCTAACAAGGCAACTAAAAACAATCTTTTGTTTGCTAACATCATCTACAGTTTAAAAGTCCTCATCACATCAATGGCATTCTCATTCTTCACACTAAGCATGCTGCTCTAAACACAGATTGGCTTATTGTCCTTAGTGTTCAAAAACTGCACCTGTTCTTTTCTAATGGTATTTAAAAGAACATAATGCTGTAATTATCTGCTGCATGAATTACAAGTATCCCCAGAACTGGTAAATAATATAACACTACAAACTGAAATTATAATTCAGTGCTTATTTGCATGTAGATGACCAAAAATATGTCTCTCCATGCACTCTTCATCTAGTAGACAATAAAATTACTATCGTTTCACTTTTAAAAGATAGCTCTGTTTCTTTAAAATTACTGGCTGCGCTGAATGCATTTTGGCTTACATAGAGGAAACTAACAGTAAGAAGAAAATGAATTGAAAAATAAGATTTGTTTATTAAATTTCTCACTCTGATGTCCCTAATCTTGATCCTTTCTTAGAAGGAACAATCAAGTGGTTTTGTGTAAATGAGATTATCAGATAAAATCAAATTGAATTATTTACACTTTGGAAAAGGATATATGTATACATTAAAACACAGTGAATATTTTATTCTAACTGCTCTGTATAAACATGGTAGACTTGGCAAATCACATCAGAACTTTCAAGTATTATTATAAGAGAATAATCAGACATACCTATAAGATTTTAAAATTATTTCATGTTTTACTATAGAACTGGTATTAATATAAATATCTGGTTTGATCTAGTGTAAGTCAAGCTTTGATAAATAAATTGAGTCAGGAAAGATCTTCAGAGCACTAGCTATATTTAAGATATGTTATATCCGATATCCCTTTTCATCACATATGTCAGAAATTAGTTTGCATGATTTAATCTTTCTCTTGATTCTCTGCTACTTCAGACATACATAAAGACAATCCATCTTTTATGTGTTAAACTGATAAATCACAGCAAATATCAAGTAGGAGTTAATCCTGGAAGCATAATTTAGTAATAAATAATGTGTATTGAGTGTGGCATTGTATCACATTCTACCATTTTCGTCAGCTATTGGGCAGACTTCTAAGAAATTAAATTCTATACCAGGTTGATATTTAAGTTCTGTGAAATCAGTGGACAACAATAACCTTATTCATCAACCAACTCATGTCCATTAGATGTAGACATACATCAATTGTAAATCAATGTATCACTGAGAAGCTAGCAAAATTAGTTTGTGAATGATAAAATTGAATTGTCAGTTATATTGTAGTTATGTGATATTTATGTAACAGACAGATGAAGCTATTTAATTACAAAAGAATGCAATTAAAGGTCATTTTAAAGTCTGGGAAAGTATTTCTGGGGGGCTTACTATATAATAACCTTGCACATATATCATAGAATCTAAACCTTACCACAACCACATAAAGTGGTTATTTATTTCTCTATTTATCTAGTGGAAGAAAAACAAAGTCCAAATAATTAATGTATGCAATTCACATGATTATTAATAACTATAAGATAGAAATGTGGACTGACTACTGAGTTTCTATGCATCCTCCTCCCTAATGTTTCCGGCTCCATTGTATTTAGATGGAGCCATGATACTAGTTACAGCCAGTGGATTGAAAGCAGCATATATATTACTTCTAGACCAAAAAATTTTACTCAATGAATCACTCTTTGGCTTTTCATTCCCTACTCTATTGATCCTGGAATCCTCAAATTGAAATACTGAACAAGATTACACTGCTATAACATTATAAATCCTAGGTTTTCAGTGATGTAACGCAACGAAAGTTCATCTTTCATTCTCTCTCCCAATCCAAAAAAAATTAGAAGGGACTCAGTTTCTTATCGTCCCTCAGATACCCAGGCTGATGAGTGGTCCAGTTTGCTATATACACCTATAATTGCTAAGTCAGGAAATAAACTGAATTATGCAGTCCTTACTAAGTCTTTCTTCCATTCTTCCAGAAGTGACAACATTACTTTTATTCTTATTTCATTGGTAAGAAAATGTACTTGGCCACAGTGATGGTTAGTTTTATGCGTCAACTTAGCTATGCTATAGTACTCATTTATTCAAATAAATAATTATTGGAGAAACAAAAACTCATGTAACTTTTAGAAAGCATATGTGTTCAGAACTGTAAAAAGAACAAAAAGACAAGTTGAAAACTAATTACATGTTGGTAGAACTGACATTTGATTAAATACCTTGAAAAACAACTGATCTTTTACAAAATGTTTTAAATAGCCCAATGTGTTGTATTTTATATGAATGAATAACTGCAAATACTTTAAAATACTTTAATATTTCAAATTATATTATTAACCACATGCATTTTTATTAGGTATCTCTTAGGCAGAGGAATACAGAATATATTATTCTACAGTTTGAAAGAAAAATTTGGAATACCTGTCCAAATATATAATCACCCCTTTAGCTCAGAAATAATAAATTCAGATAAAGATATTAAATATATCAATTTAAATTATAGTTTATTAGAAAAGATTCATAATTCTGCATTAGTAATTTTTCTGCATTTACAGTTTGATTCCATATTGTGTACATTGTTGAGACTCAGTAAGTTTGTGATCCATTCACATAAGAAATAAATGAATACTGTTTGTGATCAAATTAAATATTTCATTTGTATAAGAACCACATTACACTTTCAGTGGTCACCTGACTAATCATTTGTTAAATGTTTGTTTTCTTGACTGCCCTATAAATCCAATGAAGATAGAAACTATATCCATGTTTAAATTTGAAGAATCCCACTACTCTTTCTCTTATGTAATGTACATTCAAAAAGACTATAAGGAGAAAACAGACAATAAACAAACAATCAACAAATATATGCATCAGATAATTTCTGATATTAAAATCTACAAAGGAAATAAACAGGTTAATGTGATAATAATTGATTGACTGGGGAGGAGGGTGCCATTTTATTCAGAGAAATTTCTCTAAAGGGGTAAAATTTGAACAAAGACAATGAAAGATGTGGCCAGCTGGTCAGTGTAGATCTGATGAAAGGAAATAAATATCAAATGCAAAGACACTAGGCATCGTCAGTGAACTGGGAATTGAAAGTGCTAATACTGAGGTGACCTGCTTCAATGGACAATAAAAATACGTAAATACACAATTATAATAACAGGCAGTAAGTCCTATGATGGGGGGGGGTATTTTAACAGAATATACCTCTGAAATATTCAGAAGAACACAGGGGAGAGGCAGGCAAAGCAGACCATGGTGGAGGTGGAGTGGGAATGTGGAATGGAGTTCTCTGTAGTATTGTAGGTAGTTCTGCAAATTCAAGGTAACGTATAGAAAGTGCAGCAGTACAATTTAATACAATTATTTATTTAGAAAAATCAATGTTCCTATGAAATGAACTGTTAGATTTATTTTTAATGATTTATTTTTTAAATTGTTTTTAGGTTAGAAGAATTTCTATCAGCATTTGGTCATGCCAACATCCATTTTTTTATTCCAATATTTAAAGATTTTGCACATATAATTACCAATGAATGAAAACATCTAAGTTCCCCAGTCAAATCAATTCCAATTAAATTAGGGTATATGTTAAGATGCTCCGAAGAAAAAGACTCAAATGATATCTTATACAAGGTAGGAGTATTTTTCTCACTTATGTGATTAACTAGGAAGGTTTTTTTAATGGCTGGTATGGTAGCTTCACAGTGTTAGAGAGGCAGTTTCCTTTTAGCTGTTGCTTGTGTGGTGACTGCAGCTATCACTACAGTGACTGCATTCTATCAGCAGTGAAGGAGAAATGAAAAGAGAGAGCCTGCTCTTCTCTATGGAGACAGGCCTTAAACGTTGAATATATGTCAATTACAATACAGAGAGCAGAACTTATTCTTCTATCACTATAGGTACAAAGAAATTTAGAAAATTTGGCCTTTGACTGGCTATGTAGGTACTCAGCTAAAAAGTTTCTTGCTATGCAAAAAAAGGAAGATGAATATTAACACACAAGTTATAGTCTCTACCATACCCTCTCATTGTAATTTTAATTTTCAAGTGTTAGATTCATTTCTGGAAATGTAGAAAATTCTTTAAGATAATCAAATGAACCGTGCAGAAAATCAATTACATATTCTGAATAGCTATTTCAATCTCACTGCTTATTTCTTCATCATCAAAAAAGATTGCATGTTAATAATTGTTTAAATAAAATGTACAACCTATTCTTCAAGGAGGAAAAAAAGTATGTTTTAAAGCATTGTAAAAGAGAAGAAAGATATATGTACATATCTATACATTTTATTCAAAAAATTGTGTATATATGAGTATATATATTATGTATGTGTGTATATATATATATATATATACCTTTAATATGCATTTTTTTGCTACACATATAGGCATATATAAACATGCTCACTATTACCTCTTTAGAATGTACTTCATGTCAGAACTCTTCATTCTGTTTTATTTTTGTAATGCTTTAAAACAGCATGACCTTTATTTAGTTGAAAGGACCCTAGTTAGGCATTTGAATGCTTACATTTGAGGCCTTGTTCTGCTACTAATTATCTGTGTGACCTTGGGAAATTATCCTTGTCAATCTGGTTTCAATTTCCTCATCTACCAAATGAAGGTGTTGGACAAGGTGATCTCCAAGGTCCTATCCTGCTTTAATTTCCTTGATTCTCTGACTCATGGTACATTGCAAATGCTGATCTAATTAATTTTCTTAGTCACCTTCATGACACTCTGTGAAATATATTTTCTCATAACGTCCAGAGGTTGATTTGTATCTGTGAAGATTTTAGTTAAATATAAACACGGATTTTTACTTCCATAAATGGTGCAGAGTTGTTTATAAAAATGTACACTACTTGCATCGGACAACCACACTTCTCCTTTCCTTGTTCTTTTTACATCAATTTGTACATCTCTGTCCCTTCTGATAAGCTTTGAAATTATTTCAAATGTTTTTATACCCACAGTGTTTTATATAATGTTTTGTGTTCAAAACTATTTATTAAATACATAATATAAATAAATGAGTTTTCTAAAATAGTTGTAAACTGTTTAACTTGAAATAATTTTTTTAATTCCATCAGGTATCACTGTTTTTATTTTTATTGTCAATAAATATTTATTGAGCAGTTTCTATATGTTGTACATTTTGGTGGACTCTAAGAATAAAAACATAAGTTTTTGCCATCAGCTCTCAAAAGCATAGGATCATTTAGGGATATAAGATGTCTTAGTCTGTTTATGCTACTGTTAACAGAATTCCACTGGCTAGGTAATTTATAAATGAGAGAAATTGATTTCTCACTGGAGGCCATAAAGTCGAATATGAAGATGCCACCAACTGGTGAGGGTCTCCTTGCTATGTCATTCTATAGTAGACCACCAGAGGGCGACAGAGCACTCACCGAAAGCAAGACAGCACGAGAGTGACAAACATACTTTCAAAACAAACCCGCTTTCTCAATGACCAACCCACTCCTGTGATGACTATATTAATCTGTTTACAAGGGCAGAGCCCTGTGATCTAATCATCTCATCTTGCAACACTGTTGCATTGAGGATCAAGTTTCCACCATATATAAATTAGGAAACAAATTAAAACCATAGTGTAAGGGCATATGCCATATATAAGTATAAAGATATTTTAAATGACTTCAGAATCACCAAGGAGTAATAACTGAAGACAATTCAGAGAATCTCTATACAATTTGTCTACAAAATAAGGGAAGAACATAGGCAAAGTTTGATGCAACTATCTAAATAGGGGAAATCATTTAAATGAAGTTGTGAACGTGAGCATATTTAGTTAACTATTAAAACAGAGTGCTTATCAATGGACAGTAAAGTACAAATTTCAGCAATTCACAAAATCTAACAGTATGGGCTTTGAATAATTCACTGGAAATTTTGCAAGGGAAAGTCTACAGTTTTTCCTTTTGGCTTAATAATATGGTTATTTATTTAGAAAAAAAATTTAGAAAAAAATCAGTATTCTAATTAGTAGTTATGGCAGCATTTTGAGTACTATTAAGTACTACTTTGTATAAGTGGTGCTAAGTGCTACTGTGTATAACTGGTATTAAGTACTATCTAAATATAAGTCATACCAAGTATAACTTAATATACGTTTTACTGAGTACTTACGGACATTGAAAATGATGAGACAATAAAATTTAGAACCTGAATGGATAGAAAGGAAGTCTCAAAACTGTTCAGAATTCTGAGATTTTACCATAATTACAAGCTAAAATTTTCATTTATTACTTTTCATAGATGTTAGCAGAAGACACAGACTCCTGAGTCAGAGACTAAGGTCATTATTACTATTGACAAAGCAAGTAGTATAAGCATTAGCATATTTGCTCCAGTTCCCTTTAACTCCATTTCACACAGGGGTTACGTAAGTGGTCCAGATGGATTATTTCCATGTGATGGGTGTTCATTACAGCTGAGATACAGGAGGCCAAGAGTCCAATACTTTTTGAGCAAGCAACAAGCATAATAAGCAGTAAACAAGCCAGATCCCCTCCTATAGGGGGTGAACAACTATACAGGTATCTCCATCAGGCTTTGATCTACTTAGCTGCCTATGTGACCAGCTACAGAAATTTCTCAGTTGAGAAGACAGCTAAACCTTGAAGTCTGGCACACTCAACAATAATGTGTTCAAAAGTTCAAGTGCTGTTGCAACTGTCTGTCCCAACAGAAGAATTGAAAAGTGATTCCCAGTTTCCCTACACTAGACTCTCTGCTATTGAAGGACATGACCTCAGATTTATAATTTTATAATCTCAGTAGCTGGCACAGGCTAAACACTATATACCCATTTCTGTATTAGTTGCCTAAGGTTGCAGTAAGAAATTACTGCAAACTAGATGGTGTAAAACAACAGACATTTATTCTTTCAAAGTTCTGAAATACAGAAATCTAAAATCAAGATGCAAGACAGGTCATGCACCCTCTGAGGGTTCCAGGGAGAAAACTTTTCATGCCTCTGAATCCTGGTGTTTCTTGGCTTGCAGCTGCATTACTTCAATCTCTTCCTCCACTGTCAAATGGCTTTCTTCCCTCTATGTGTCTGCAATCTCCTATTCTTATAAGGACTTGAATTTGGAGCCTACCCTAATGTAGTATGAACTCATCTAAGTTTAACCAATTATATCTGCAAAGACCCTATTTTCAAATAAGTTTACATCAGAGATTCTGAATGAACATGGATTTGGGGGAGGACACTATTCAACCCAGTATAGTATTTATATTCATATCTACTAGGTGAGTATGTGAATGTATCAATACATGAATGTACAAATGAACAAATGTGTGAATTTAAGACAATGTAATTGAGTTAAGCAATGGTTCTGATGGCAGAAAATAGTATTAAAAGAGAGAAGGATTCAATATTGTACATGCTAATTAAAGTTGATGGTAGATCGTACAAGTGGAGTGGTCTCACAGGCAGTTGGAGTCATGTCAGTTGAAACATATCACCTCACTGCTACTACCCTTGCAATATAATATTCTTCACAATGATAGTGCTCTATTATCCCCCCTCCACTTAGTCACATTACATTACATTCATTCTACAAGCCTCAGTTCATTTGCCATCTCATTTGGCTATTTCATTCCATACGATTTTTAGTTTTAAAAATTCCTCTTGCACTTATTAACATACTCCTAATTTATTTATTTTTATATTTTACATCATGTATCTATTCCATATATTTGAGGTTCTAGTATAATGGGCACTTGGAATTCATCAAGAATAGCTCTGCTTTCTTTTCTAATTCTCCCCTTTCCACTTTCCCAACATAATAGTATCTAAAATGATGCTGACAGATAATTAGAACTCAATAAGAACTTACTGCCTAAACTTTCATGTTAATGCTTATGTAAGGTTTTCACATGGAAGCTAATTTAGATTTTGTCTGTATTTTATATATTTTGAAATGGGGGAACCAAGGTAATAATATTTTTAGTGTTTATTTGTAGAAATATTATTTGCTTCTGTAATAAATACAAACATACCAATAACATATTGATAGCAAATTGATTTCAAAAGCACTTGATATTTCTGTTTTGATTTTTATCCATAGTCTTTGTTGTTTGGTTCCCTTAATGTGTGCTCTGTTTTTCTTAATTGTACAATTATCATTGGTCTGTGCTTTTAGTTCTATCATACTGTAAATTTTTTTGTTTTTATAAAATCGGTTTTGTTTCCATTTCTAGTATTAATATGCTATTTTTAATTGTCTTCATGTCCCCAAATAGTAAAACACATTTTGTTATGCTTTTGGCAATTATACAGTACCAGTAGTGGCAGTCAGCTATTAACAAAGCAAACTATAGCTCTGGCCGGTTTTGTGTTAGATTCAGTGAGAGGTTGCCTTTTAAGACTTTTTTTTTTTCAGTTTTGCCAGTATGCCTTATTTATTCATGATTTCACACATAATTTCATTTTGTGGCATTTTCCCTTTGGTTGACAACATGTTGTGCTATACCAAAAGATGTCTTTCTGGTTTGCATTTTTCCAAGTGTGATTTCAATTCTACATGATACATCATAGTTTAACTTATTGCATTTTTTTTTGTTTTTAGTCTACAGACATAGATATGCCTATTTGTTGGCATTATGTAAATCTTATGTTTAAAAATCTATATTTTGTTTACAAATAGCCAGTTTTAGAAAGATTTTGTACTTAACAAAAAGTAGGTTTGTAACATTTTAAATGCTTGACATTATAGGAAAACAGTACTTATATGACAATATTAAGGTGTCATAGTCAATGAACCTGCTGTTTTCTTGTTTTCTATGTTGTATTTTGTAATACACATATTCCATACAACAAATTATTTTCCATTCCATTTTCATGGGGTAGTAAAATTTTATTATGAAATACTTTATTGTATATTGGCTGCAATGAAATTAGGTTGTAATAGAGGAAACCTAGTGCTGAAGGGGGAATAAGGAAAACCTGGGATTTTCAGAATTCTACCTTCTTTGATTTCAGAACCACTAGCTGCTAATGATTAGCCTTTGGATTTTTTTCAAATATGTCTTCCAGAATGGCCATAGAATGTAGTTAACCTCTTCCTCAAAAGGGAAAATAAATTAAAAGGTAAAAATAATGCTCATCCAGCAGTTTGAAGGAAACAGAGAAATACCATATCTACTTGCTAGATGTGATGGACTCAGCTACTTACTTTACTGAAAACTGGTTAGGCTAACAAACAGCTGCTCTTTGAGGATCAGTAAGTGCTGAGTATGGCTCTGGCCACACCCCAGCTGGGGAGTAGCCTGCAGTCCCCAGTGAAAGTCCCCAGAACTGTACCAGCAGCACAACAGTTCTCCAAATTAGATCATGCTTATTTCAGAATCTGGGACTCCTGATGTAATGATTTTACAACACAAAAAGATATATGGAGGACTTCCGCCAAGATGGCCAAATAGGAACAGCTCCGGAGTGCAGTTCACAGCGAGAGAGAGGCAGAAGGTGACCGATCTCCGCATTTCAACTGAGGTACCAGGTTCATCTCAATGGTACTGGTTGGACAGTCGGTGTAGCCCAAGGAGGGCAAACCAAGGCAGGATGGCATGTTGCCTCACCTGGGAAGTGCAAGGGACCAGAAGACTCCCCGACCTACCCAAGGGAGGCCATCAGGGACTTTCCCAGACACTCAGCACTCTGGTTCAGATACTGCACTTTTCCCACTGTCTTTACAGCCCACAGACCAGGAGATTCTCACTGGTGCTGTGCAGGTTTTCAGCACAAAACTGGGCAGCCGTTTCAGCCAGCGCCTGGAACGCCTGCAAGACAGAACCGCCTATTCCCCTGAAAAAAGGGTGCTGAAGGCAGGCAGCTGAGTGGTCTGGCTCGGCAGGTCCCACACCCATAAAGACCAGCAAGCTGAAACCCACTGGCTTGAGATTTTTGCAGCCAGCACAGAAGTTTGAGCTCAAAGTTTGATCACAAGGAACTTTACACAGCAGATGGGCGGAGCCGGCAGCAGCTCAGCAAGGCCTCTACAGGCAGACTGTGACTAGATTCCCCTCCTTCCTGAACAGGACATCTGTGAAAAAATGCAGCAGCCCAACAGGGACTTATAAATAAAGACCCACCTTCCCAGGACAGAGCACCTGGGAAACGGGGTGGTTGTGAGTTCCAATTCAGCAGACTTAAACATCCCTGCCCAGTAGGTCTGAAGGGAGCAGTGGAGCTCCCAGAACAGCACTTGAGCTCTGATAAGGGACAGACTGCCTCCTCAAGTGGCTCCCTGACCCCCGTTTGTCCTAAGAGACACATCATACAGGTAAGTTCTGGCTGACATCTGGCAGGTACCCTTTTGAGATGAAGCTACCAAAAGAAGGAACAGGCAGCAATCCTTGCTGTTCTGCAGCCCCCGCAGATGAGTCCCAGGCAAGCAGGGTCTGGAGTGGACCTCCAACAGTCCTGCAGCAAAGGGGCCTAACTGTTAGAAGGAAAAATAAAAACAGAAAGATACAGCTTCAACATCAACAGAAAGGACATCCGCTCAGAGACACCATCGGAAAGTCACCAAATGCAAAGACCAAAGGTAAATCAATCCATGAAGGTGGGGAAGAAACCAGCACAAAAAATGCTGAATTCACCAAAAACCAGAACGCCTCTTTTCCTCCAAGGGATCACAACCCCTCACCAGCAAGGGAACAAACTGGGTGGAGAATGAGTTTGATGAATTGACAGAAGCAGGCTTCAGAAAGTGGGTAATAACAAACTTCTCTGAGCTACAGCAGCATGTTCTAACCCAATGCAAAGAAACTAAGAACACTGAAAAAATGTTAGACAAAGTGCTAAATAGAATAAACAGCATAGAGAAGAACGTAAACAACTTGATGGAGCTGAAAAACACAGCACAAGAACTTCACAAAGCATACACAAGTTTCAATAGCTGAATCAACCAAGCAGAAGACAGGATATCAGAGATTGAAGATCAACTCAATGAAATAAAACAAAAAGGCAAGATTAGAGAAAAAAGAGTGAAAACAAATGAGCAAAGCCTCCAAGAAATTGGGATTATGTGAAAAGACCAAATCCACATTTGATTGATGTACCTGAATGTGATGGGGGAGAATGAAACCAAGTTGGAAAACACTCTTCAGGATATTATCCAAGAGAAATTTCCCAACTTAGCAAGACAGGCCAATATTCAAATTCAGGAAATACAGTGAACACCACAAAGATATTCCTCAAGAAGAGCAATCCCAAGGCACATAATCGTCAGATTCACCAGGGTGGAAATGAAGAAAAAATGCTAAGGGCAGCCAGAAAGAAAGGTCGGGTTACCCACAAAGGGAAGACCATCAGACTCATAGTGGATCTCTCAGCTGAAACCCTAAAAGCCAGAAGAGAGTGGGAGCCAATATTCAACATCATTAAAGAAAAGAACTTTCAACCCATAATTTCATATCTAGCCAAACTAAGCTTCATAAGTGAAGGAGAAATAAAATCCTTTATGGACAAATAAATGCTGAGCAATTTTGTCACCACCAGGCCTGCCTCACCAGAGCTCCTGAAGGAAGCACTACACATAGAAAGGAACACACAGTACCAACTACTGCAAAAACATATCAAATGGTAAAGACCATCAACACAATGAAACAACTACTTCAACTAACAGGCAAAACCACCTGCTAGTATCAAAATAGCAGGATCAAACTCACACGTAACAATATTAACCTTAAAGGTAAGTGGGATAAATGCTCCAATCAAAAGACACAGACTGGCAAATTGAATAAAGAGTCAAGACCCATTGGTGTGCTGTATTCAGGAGACCCATCTCATGTGCAAAGACACACATAGACTTAAAAAAAGGGATGGAGGAAGATTTACTAAGCAAATTGAGAGCAAAAAAAAGCAGAATTTGCAATCAGTATCTGATAAAAAAGACTTTAAAAGAGCAAAGATCAAAAGAGAGAAAGAAGGACATTGCATAATGGTAAAGGAATCAATGCAACAAGAAGAGCTAACTATCCTAAATATATATGCACCCAATACAGAAGCACCCAGATACATAAAGCAAGTGCTTAATGACCTACAAAGAGACTTAGACTCCCACATAATAATAGTGGGAGACTTTAACACCCCACTGTCAATATTAGATCAATGAGACAAAAAATTAACAAGGATATCCAGGACTTGAACTCAGATCTGGACCAAGCAGACCTAACAGACATCTACAGAACTTTCCACCCCAAATCCACAGAACATACATTCTTCTCAGCGCCACGTCGCACTTACTCTAAAATTGACCACATAATTGGAAGTAAATCATTCCTCAGCAAATGCAAAAGAATAGAAATCATAACAACCAGTGCAATCAAATTAGAACTTAAGATTAAGGAACTCACTAAAAACCGCACAACTGCATGAAAACTGAAAAACATGCTCCTGAATGACTACTGGATAAATAATAAAATGAAGGCAGAAATAAAGATGTTTTTTGAAACCAATAAGAATAGACATACAATGTACCAGATTCTCTGAGACACATTTAAAGCAGTGTCTAGAGGGAAATTTATGGCAATAAATGCCCACATGAGAATCGAGGAAAGATGTAAAAGTAATACCCTAATGTCAAAATTAAAAGAATGAGAGGAGCAAGATCAAACATACTCAAAAGCAAGCAGAAGACAAGAGATAACCAAGATCAGAGCAGAACTGAAGGAGATAGAGACACAGAAAAAAACTCTTCAAAAAATTAATGAACCCAGGAGCTGGTTTTTTGAACAGATCAACAAAATAGATAGACCATTAGCCAGACTATATATAAAAAAGAAAAGAGAATCAAATAGATGCGATAAAAAATGATAAAGGGGATATCACCACCTATTGCACAGAAATACAAATTACCATCAGAGATTACAACAAACACCTCTATGCACATTAACCAGTAAATCCAGAAGAAATAGATACATTTCTGGACACTAATACCCTCCCAAGACTAAACCAGGAAGAAGTTGAATCCCTGAATAGACCAATAACAAGGTCTGAAATAGAGGCAGCAATTAATAGCCTGCCAGCCGAAAAAAGTACAGGACCAGATGGGTTCACAGCCGAATTCTACCAAATATACAAAGTGGAGCAGTTACCACTCCATCTGAAACAATTCCAAGCAATACAAAAAGAGGGAATTTTCCCTAACTCATTTTATGAGACCAACATTATCCTGATACCAAAACCTGACAGAGGCACAACTGAAAAAGAAAATTTCAGGCCAATATCCATGATGAACATTGATGTGAAAATCTTTAATAAAATACTGGCAAACAGATTGCAACAGCACATCAAAAAGCTTATCCATCATGATCAAGTAGGCTCCATCGTGGGAATGCAAGGCTGGTTCAACATAGACAAATCTATAAACATAATCCATCACATAAACAGAACCAAAGACAAAAACCACATGATTGTCTCAATAGATGCATAGAAGGCCTTTGACAAAATTCAACAGCCATTTATGCTAAAAATTCTCAATAAACTAGGTATTGATGGAACATATATCAAAATAATAAAAACTATTTATGACAAACCCGCAGCCAATATCATATTGAATGGGCAAAAACTGGAAGCATTCCCTTTGCAAACTGGCACAATACAAGGGTGCCCTCTCTCACCACTCCTATTCAACATAGTATTGGAAGTCCTGGCCAGAGCAATCATGCAATAAACAGAAAGGGTATGCAGTTGGGAAAGAGGAAGTCAAATTGCTTCTATTTGCAGATGACATGATTGTATATTTAGAAGACCTTATGATCTCAGCCCTAAATCTCCTTAAGATGATAAGCAACTTCAGCAAAGTCTCAGCATACAAAATCAATGTGCGGAAATCACAAGCATTCCTATACACCAAAAACAGACTAACAGAGAGCCAAATCATGAGTAAACTCCCATTCACAATTGCTACAAAGAGAATGCAATACCTAGAAATACAACTAACAAAGGAAGTGAAGGACCTCTTCAAGGAGAACTACAAGCCAATGCTCAAGGAAATAAGAGAGGATACAAACAGATGGAAAAACATTCCATGCTAATGGTTAGGAAGAATCAATATCCTGAAAATGGCCATAGTTCCCAAAGTAATTTATAGATTCAATGTTATCCCCATCAAGCTACCATTGACCTTCTCCACAGAACTGGAAAAAACCACCTTAAACTTCATATGGAACCAAAAAAGAGCCCACAAAACCAAGACAATCATGAGCAAAAAAATAACACTGGAGGCATCACACTACCTGACTTCATACTATACTGCAAGGCTACAGTAAACAAAACAGCATGGTACTGGTACTGAAACAGAGACATCAACCAGTGGAACAGAACAGAGGCCTCGGAAGTAATGCCACACATCTACAACCATTTGATCTTTGACAAACCTGACAAAAACAAGCAATGGGGGAAAGGATTCCCTGTTTAATAAATGGTTTTGGGAAAACTGGCTAGCCAGGTGCAGATAGCTGAAACTGCACCCCTTCCTTACACCTTATACAAAAAGTAACTCCAGATGGATTAAAGATATAAACATAAACCTAACACCATAAAAACCCTTGAAGAAAATCTAGGCAAAACCATTCAGGTCATAGGCATATTCACGGACTTCATGACTAAAATACCAAAAGCAATAGCAACAAAAGCCAAAATTGACAAATGGACCTAATTAAACTTAAGAACTTCTGCACAGCAAAATAAACTATCATTAGAGTGAACCAGCAACCAGCAGAATGGGAAAAATTTTTTGCAAACTACCCATCTGACAAAGGGCTAATATCCAGAATCTACAAAGAACTAAAACAAGAAAGAAACAACCCCATCAAAAAGTGGGCAATGGATATGAACAGACACTTTTCAAAAGAAGACATTTATGCAGCCAACAAACATGAAAAAATGCTCATCATCACTGGTTATTAGAGAAATGCAAATCAAAACCACATTGAGATACCATCTCACACCAGTTAGAATGGCGATCATTAAAAAATCTGGAGACCAGAGATGTTGGAGAGGATGTGGAGAAATAAGAACAACTTACATTGTTGGTGGGAGTGTAAATTAGTTCAACCATTGTGGAAGACAGTGTGGCAATTCCTGAAGGATCAAGAAATAGAAATACCATTTGACCCAGCAATCCCATTACTGGGTATATATCCAAAGGATTATAAATTGTTCTGTTATAAGGACACATGCACACGTATGTTTATTGCAGCACTGTTTATGATAGCAAAGACTTGGAACCAACACAAATGCCCATCAGTGATAGACTGGGTAAAGAAAATGTGGCACAGACACACCATGGAATCCTTTGCAGCCATAAAAAAGGATGCGTCATGTCCTTTGCAGGGACATGGATGAAACTGAAAACCATCATTCTGAGCAAACTGACACAAGAACACAAAACCAAACACCGCATATTCTCACTCATAGGTGGGTGTTGAACAATGAGAACACGTGGACACAGAGAGGGGAACATCACATATTGGGGCCTGTTGGGGAGTGGGAGAGCTAGAGGGGGGGATAGCAGAGGGTGGGGCATTGGGGAGGCATAACATTAGGAGAAATACCTAATTTAGATGGATGGATGCATGTGTATATCTAAATTAGGCATGTGAATATCTATGTAACCATGGCATATGTATATCTACGTAACAATCCCGCATGATCTGCACATGTAGCCCTGAACTTAAAGTATAATAAAAAAAGAAATCTAATCAAAATGATTACTGGGTCTTCAGTAAACAAAATGCTCATTCAAAAAAGACATATGGAAGGCATTAACAAATCAAAATACAATTACATGTCATCATTGTTGCCTTTCCTGTTCTTCTCATGATTTTTCCGCATAAAATGCCTTAATAGTTCACTAAAAATTTGTGTCAAATATAAACACCTGCACTCAGTATAAGTGAAACTTCATGACAATAGGTGGTTAACAAAATAAAAAGGGTGCTGGGTGCAGTGGCTCACACCTATAATCCCCGCACTTTGGGAGGCCGAGGCATGAGGATTATGAAGTCATGAGTTCCAGACAAGCCTGACCAACATGGTGAAACCCCATCTCTACTGAAAATACAAAAATTTGGCGGGTGTGCTAGCACACACCTATACTTACAGCTATTCAGAAGGCTGAGGCAGGAGAATCACTTGAACCTGGGAGGCCGAGGTTACAGTGAGCCAAGATAGCACCACTGCACTCCAGCCTGGGCAACAGAGTGAGACTCTGTCTCAAAACAATAATAATAATAAATAATAAAAATAAAAAGGAAAATAGTGTGGAAAAAATCTTTAGTGTAATGTAATGTTTTAAAAAGTTTTAAAATTTTATATATACTTAATTGCACACAAAATATTTAAAGGTGAAATAACTTGAGATTTGGGAGAAGCTTTGAAACATTCTAAAAAACCTGTTTCCCCAACCTAACAAAAAAGTGGGAGTTGGTAGATAAAACATATAAAACAAGATTTGGGTAATGTTTGAGGCTAGCTAATAAATACCTGGGGACTCAAGTAGAATCTCTACTGCTTGTGTGTGTTTGAAATTTTCATAGTAAATTGTGGTTAAAAATAATAAAGATTGAATATAGGCTCCTGAATATTAGCTATCGTGTCTTTTCAGGTTTTCAACAATTATTTATAGCGCAAGAACTTAATAAATACTTATAAACTCTATGTATTGTTATGTGCACATTTCTGTTTATGCTGACACAAGCTTCTTATAGAAAGTAGTTAAACTTAAATGTTGAAAGATTTATACTACAACCGTAAAGCCTTTAACAAGATGCTTCTTTTAGATTAATTTATTGTGAATAACAATGAGGCATTCTCTCTAACAAGGAACAGTTGAATTACAAAAGGATTTACTTTTAGTTCTATATTCTGCAAAGACATTATGCTGAGAAGGTGAATTATGTTTTGTATAGAGGAGGAGTTTAAATAGCAAAAGTAGCAGCAATTACTCCCTTTTCACCATAACTTGATTTAAACAAGTCATAAGCTTAAGTTGAGAATAACTGTGAAGAAATGATGTCCCTATATCCAAAGCCCTATATTTGACAGTCATGTAAAAAATTTGAATTTGTTTGATATACAGAAATTTTAAATTAGATAAAACATTCTGATTCATTAACCAAAAGAGAACATGATAGAATCAAAAATACTTTATATGCAAATAGGCAAATACTTCTGTGGCTTCAATTCTTTCTTCACTTTCTGTTCAGGTAACTATTCCATACATAAAAATTCATATTTATCTCACTTGATTTTTGAATCAGAAAATCTATTAGGAAAAGTAATCCAAATGCGTTATTTTGAAATTGTGTTTAGTCCCTTTAGATTGTCATGTTTACACCAACCACTGACATTGCAAGAACACTTGAGGACATTTTACCCCAGGGTGGAGTGCCAGTTATATAGTAGTCATGCTACTTTGAATTTAATTTTACAAACAAATAACAGAAAGGACAGCAGGTGTTTTTGTCTAATAACCATTGGCTATGATTAGAGATATTACAAAACTATGAAAATTAATGTTGACATACCACTTTGAAAGCTAATTTTCTTGTGTGTGACATGCCATAGCATATCGAAAGTATGTGTATTGCCACTTGCCAGAGTAACACATTATTTGTTAGAGCCATTAGTTCTAAAAGCAGATGTTGTCTACTTCAATCAATTTTCAGCTATAAATAATAGCTTTTAACCACATTTGTGAAAGGCAGATACTTTCAATTAGTGTTTTTCAGGAACTACATGATATTTATTTTGAGGAGAAATTTAAGGCTGCCAGAATCTATCGTAGCATAGGATTATCTGGATAAGAAATACCAAGTATAGAGAGTATTGTATGCAGCTTTAGGAAACAAATCCATTTTCCCTCTGATTTTACACAAGAGGT
Organism: Ateles fusciceps; assembly: GCA_036589455.1. Taxonomy (NCBI): domain Eukaryota; kingdom Metazoa; phylum Chordata; class Mammalia; order Primates; family Atelidae; genus Ateles; species Ateles fusciceps. The sequence goes on along the minus strand of JAZHEH010000253.1, from coordinate 1,492,899 downwards.
GATGAATGTGACTATCCTTAGCGACATGGAACAAAAATGGGAATAGAGTGCATGAATTAGCAAAGTTAAGATGCGTAACCTAACTCTCCCAATGACTGTCAACGTTTTGAGGTAATCCATTTGCTTTCTTTCTCAAAGAAACATACACATTTTGAATTTCATTTTCTTATTGATGTAAAAAGAAAGCCAAATAGAAAGATACATAGATCTTGTTTAGAAAATCAATTTCATTCACCCTAGTCTATATGTAATCATACCGTAGAGCTGCATTAAGAGATTATGTCACCTTCGGTTTCCACAGTTATTGCTGGCTGACTACTCATGAACTCTTTTCTTACCTGTCCAAGGCAAATACAGTTTCAGAGCTTCTCCTTATCTCTGTCTCCATTTCACTGAGCTTGGGGAGGTGAAGAGGTGGGGTCTTCCTGTTTTTATTGTTGTAAATATTTTAGCTTAATTTATATTACTAATAGCATGTACAAGCATGGAAGTTTCTTTTCCACATTTTTTTAAAGATACTGTAGAAAACCTGGGACCTATAAATATTTGTCAATTTGTAGGTGAGAAAGATCTTCAAGGATTGACACTTTGATTCATTCTTCTCATTTGCTGTATTCTAAAATTTTTCCCTAAAATAAATGTCTATTCTAAATATCATTGTGGTTGAGAAAATGAAATAGAGTGGATTGTTGGGAACTGAAGTGTAGTGTTAGGAGCAGAAAGAAGAATTAGGTCATAATTTTCAAGATGTTTCTACTTTGCTGAGAATTGTTTCTACTATATCTAAGAAAATCTTCTCTAAATTCAATATAGGCAAGTTGAACAGAATGCTTATTTGTATCTACTAGTATGCCTATTATCTTATAAATTTTCTAAATACATTCATTCATTCTTTGTTTACCTTAATTTATTGAGTACATAGTGACTATGTTTATGAATAAGCAAGATAAAAAATTCCTGCGGTCATTGGACATAAATTCTAATTACCAGACACATTTAAAAACAGAAAAATGAAAAATAAATGCAATAGAAAAATAAAGCAGAGAAGGGTGACAGAGAGGGCTACAGTGGCCAGATATTTTATATAAGATATCTATGAGAAGGCTCACTGAGAAAATATTATTAATAGTTTAAAGATCTGAAAGTGATTAAGGAATAAATCATAGAGATATATGAGCAACGGGGGTCCAGAAATAGAAAACAGCAAATGGAAATGCTCAGATAGAGAAGCAAATGTGTAGTATTCAAAATAGTGAAGAGACCAGTGAAGCTGGAGTGGAGTGAGAAAATGGGAAAGAAATCCAGGTGAGCTTAGAGAGAGTGGGAGGCATAATTATATAGTTCTTAAGTGCCACTCTAAGGATTTCCACTTGTGTACTAAATGAACTGATTGAAGGACTGTGATTTGAAGACTGATATAATCCTACTTAGGTTTAATATAATTACAATGTATTTATAAGAAACCAGTAAAGGTACACATACACACACACACAGAGTGTGGCAAACTTATCTCTAAAATATTTGAAGAGAACAGAAGATTGTTTTTTTCCCTTGGATAGCACTACTAAGCTCTGATTAACAGACTTTTATAGTTACTATAATCTAATTTATAGGTACTGATATTTTAGGGGTTGTATTAGGCCATTCTTGCATTGTTGTAAATTCCTGAGACTGGGTAAAATGTAAAGAAAAGAGGTTTAATTGGCTCACGGTTCTGCAGGATTTACAGGAAACATGGTGCTTGCATCTGCTTGACTTCTAGGGAGGCCTCAGGAAGCTCACAATCAGGTAGAAGGCAGAGCAGGAGAAGGTACTCCACACTGTGAAAGCAGCAGCAAGAGAGGAATGTGTGGGAGGAGATGCCATACACTTCTCAAAGACCAGATCCCATGACAACTCACTCCATTCATAAGAACTTCACCCCCGTGATCCAATCACCTTCCACCAGGCCCCACCCCTGCCACTGGGGACAACATTTCAACAGGAGATTTGGGTGGGTGCAGATATCCAAACTATATCACGGGTATAATGAAGTATTTTTAGTAAAGAAGCATAGGATTCCTGAGGCTTCAGGTAGAACACAGACTGTTGAGGCTAGAAAGAAATTTAAAGATATTCTAGTAAAACCTAGTTGGTGTTATTAATGAAAAAACTGATTCCCAAAGAAGGTGATATATCCTCAAATCACACGGCTCTGAAGTTCCCAAACCATGGATTAGACAGGTCCCATTTCATATCTCAAATCCAGCCATTGTTCTCTCATGTCTGCAATATAGTAGAAATATGTACCCTGATTTTAGTTTTGCCACTAATTGACGGAGGACTGGAGTAACTTGTTATTGCTATCTAAGTTTTCTCATTTATAAACAAGAGTAAATTCTACTTAATTCTGACTTAATTCTTGACCCCAACTGTATTTTTCAGTAATTCCAGATATCTGAAAATGGCTTAATGTATAGAAACTTGCTTAATATCTTCTTAAAGGAGACATATACTGTTTAACTAATTAGCATAATTCTGTGAAAGATTTGGATTATGTTCTTCTTTCTCCACGTATATTTTAAATGGATTGACTTTTCAGAAATTGGACTGACAAGTTGTTTCAGAATTTTATGTTCCACAATCTCTACCCTCTCTAAATAAAGATAATAAACTGAAAGTCACATTGCCTAAGTGTCCAATGATGGTTAGGAAGAGAAGGAGGAGCAGCAGGAGAAGGTAGGGAGAGGGAGAATGAGGAGGAGTAGGAGAAGAATAATTAATCAATTTATTTAATCAATTAATTAATTAAGGATGAGGAGTGTGAGAATAATTAATTGACTCAATTATTGCTTTTTTATTATCTTAAAATATGTAATCATCAATATTTGTACATATTCAAGGTGTACAACATAGTTTGATATGTGTATACACTGTGTAGTATTAATAATTATCACAATCTAGTTAATCAAAACATCCTTCACCATCCATACTATACATTTGACCCCCACAGTTTATTTTATAGCTGAAAGTTTGTGCCATTCAACAATGCTTTTGTGAAGAAAAGGTGCTACATCATTTTCTTTTAACATGAAGCACTGTGCTTTGAATACTAATTGAAAGTAGGTTTGATTTAGTCTTGGGTTCTTTCCTGGGGAATGTTATGTTTCAATACAATTCTCACCAAAATAACTTAAGGCATTGATATATGTGACAGGTTTCTTCCAATTTAGAGGACTAGGAAAATGTTGAGCTTCAGATCATTTATTGGAGTGATACATGTGGGAATAAACTAAAATGAGGAATAAAATATTTCTTACAAGAATCCAAATACCGTTAAGAAGACACTAAAGAGAGACTTTTGATTCTCAGAAAAGGAAAAAGCATGCATTAGATTAAAAATTCGGTATGTAATTATTAATTTACTATATGTTTTTCACAATCCAAGACCATAAATGGATTTTTCTAAGCTTTTCAGTGCAAAAACAAAAAAGCACTGTGAAAGATATAGGATGTGCTACTTGCCTCCTGTGCTGCCATGCATGGTCAAAGAATTCATAATATGCTAATGCATAGAAGTATTCAATGATTTTAATCTCATTTCAGTTAATACTCTGTTATTATTTGACATTAGACTATATCCTCATAAATCAAGCAAATAGCATATACTCTCAACATTAATTTGACATTGTTGCAGAAACAGTGGGATATGGATTGCTGAGGCTGAAAACATACTTACTTCTTAAAAGCCTTTTTTTTACATTTCTCTTGTCTTCAGCATGCACTAAAAAGCTTTCAGGTGTATCCAGTCATGCTTGGAACCTCCGCATTCTTTCCCATGTTGTTACTGCTTTTTTGATGGTTGTACAAAATTATATGTTTTCACTCTGTTTGGTGTAATAAAATCACCTGTCCATTTGGTCAGTAAGCTAACTTTCTCTTTCAGATTTTCAGTCTTTATATATATTTATTCCACAAAAGTTCAAAAAATTTGGCCTGCTTGGTTTTCATTTTAGAGTTGCTAAAAACAACTTAGTTTTTGAGGTATTTCCCTCTAAACACTTTTTTGAGATTTAGTATGCGAATCCATTCAATTTGCTCCACCCTGAAACACTCCTCCAGTCTTTCAATCTCCATTCACAGAAGGTTCTTAATTTTTCTTTTTGATATAGAAAGAAATTTCTGCCAATGGTCCCTCAACTTGATTTCAGGGCCAATTATCGATTATTTACCCTCCCTTCCCCTCAAGTTTTCTTATGTTTGGGGCCTTGAAATGGTAAGATGGCTTCTGCAGCTTGAGATCCCCTGTCCATTTTCAGGGTGAGTAGCAGTAAGTAGTAGAGTAAGCCATGGCTATTGACTTCTTTAAGGAATAAGAAGCAAGCCAAGACTTTCCCACATTAGATTTCTGTTTGTTTCAGAACTGTGTAATATAGCTACCTCTAATTCTAAGGTAAACTGGAAAAGTTGTTTTATTTTGGCACATTGTGTTGAACAAAATCAAGGTTCTGTTAGCAGGAATAATGGACCTGTGAATATTGGATAGGCAACCAATGGCAAATAAGGCACCCATTCTTAAATTACACATCACGTTGCTGTTGATTCACTCTGCCCCTCACACAATCAGATACTGTAACACTTCAATATATATAAAGATGACCTCCTAATTAAAACAGAATGCAACTATTTTGAATAAACTTTATTTAAATGAAAAGGTGATTACCATAAAGTCCAAAGTAATTCCCTTCTTCTGTCCAAATTAAAGTTTTAATAAAACAGTGTACTCATTCATGACAGTTTTTTGACAGGTTTGTCTTGTGCTAGAAGAATCATGGATTGTGATTCCAAGTGTTTCCATAATCGTAATTTAACTTCCACAGTCAAAGGCTACTTGGCTTTAGTCCTGTGTCCATTCAGTTTTTGTAGTTGTTTTTTCAGGGAATATAGATGTAACCTAAAACTCTATCCCTAATGGCTGCAAACCTCCACTGAGGTGAGCTGACCCTTTGCTTAGCTTAGGCAGCTTGGATAGAAGATCTGAGCTATCCTGATCCAAGTCACTTCAGAATTCCATTTATATTGCAGGACTCCCAGTGTCACCTGGCTTTAACAAACTCTATGAAAAATGTATTTTAGTAGATTGTACTTGGCTAAACTGTGGAGAAACTATAAATATGATGCTGATATTCAGATGCCAGTATGAATTACATGTTACTTTGTGGTGCTTCATCCAGAAAAAGCATAGCAGCTCACATTTTTTTCCAAAGCATATCTGGGCTGCCTAAAATCTCTCTAGGTGAGAGTTCAGACAACTCCCACTAAGAAGGGTGTGAGATTATAATAACTTAGAAAAATATCTTTTCTCCCTTTTTTTTTTTTTTCACTTTATGTGCCTTTCTTGGGCCGGTAACATGATAGATAACAGAGTGGTTGAGAGCATGAGTTCTGGCCCATTTTCATAGACAGACTGTCCTGTAACTTACGAGATATCCTGTGTACCTTACTTTCCCCACTCATAACTGGAGACAGTTATAGCATTCACAGCATGTATTGGTTGCAAGGACTAAGCAAGCATTAATACATGAAAAATGTATCATAGCCCATCGTGTACATAATGAGTTCTCTTTATTGTATTAGTCAGGATTCTCCAGAGAGACAGAGACAATATAATAGATAGATACAGATATACATACACACATATGAGAAGGGATTTATTAAAGAAATGGACTCACATGATTATGGAAACTGAGAAGTCCCACAGTTGATCACCTGTAAGCTGAAGAACTGAAGAAGCCAGTCACGTGGCTCACTCCAAATATGAAAACCTCTGAACCAAAGAAGCCAGTAGTGTAACCCTCAGTCAGAAACTGATGGCCTGAGAACCTGAGGGACTACTGGTGCAAGTCTTGGAGTCCAAAGACCGGAGAACCTAAAATTCTGATATCCAAGGGCAGGAAAAAAAAAAAAAAGGATATCCCAGCTCCAGAAGATAGTGTGTATGAGTTTGCCTTTCCTCTGACGTTTTTATCCATTCAGATCCTCACTGGACTAGAAGGTGTCTCCTCACTTTGAGTGAGGGCACATCTTCTTATTCATTCCACTGATTCAAATGTTAATCTCTTCTGGAAACATCCACATAGGCAAACTGGAGATGATGCTTTTCTGGCTATCTGGATATCCCCTAATCCAGTCAAGTTGACACCAAAACTTAGTCATCACGTTGTACAATTGTGATTATTACTTTATGGTGTACATGAGGAATGTGTCAATAGTTTGATGACTCTGGATACTAGAGAGATTGTGACTCAGACCTCTAGTGTGTACCATATTGAGGATCTGATAAACTATGTCCAGAAAGACTTTTGTTAATCCTTGGCTTGAAAATTATATATGATTTTATAAGGTCAAACTATTTTTGTTTGGATAGGCATTTAATCTACATATCATATGTAAATATGTGAAATAAATTACGTAACCTTTCATATAATGGTTTTAGCAATTATTTGCATATGATGTGGCTTTTTCTGTTCATCCTCCAAAGAATCATTTTAATATCAAAAGATAATACATGATAAAAATAATACATGAATACAAAAATAAAAATAAGTTAACATAACCTTGTAAACAAAAAAGCCAATAATATCTTATATTCAAATGACTTCAAAGTGGATTTACTGTTCAAAAATTACGTTAAGGCTGACTAGAAACACTAAGGAAAAAACTTAAGGATTTTCTCCCTGCTAACTGAACAGATGAAGCTCTTCAAGTAAGTTTGTAATCTTCCTGCCAGCTGATAAAAAGCTCTCATTTGTATTGTTGTGGTTCACCCCACAAGTTAGAGAGAACAGTGTATTTTGAATACCTATTTGATTTGTGTTGTTGCTGATATCATCCAAAGAGATTCTTTTTTTCCCAATCACATGATATTTTGGTTAGTGGGAAGCCTTGTCACTGAGGTGAAGGAAATGTTCTACGTTGTGTAAGTTTGTCTGTAAAACCAAACTAAATATTTGCTTTCTATGTAGATGTGAGATAGTACTTTAAGTTAATTCATCATTTTTTATAGTCTCATCTGGAAAATAATGTGGCCCAAGATGCTTAGGCATAGTAGATTGCTTCTGTCTTTAGAACAGTCATTTGATACATTCTGATTTTGTTTTCTACAAACATAATGTAATATTAAATTGTTAGAAAAAGATAAGGTATAATATCTATGTACTCTTCTTCCTGAAGAAAAAAATCATGTGAAAAAGAAACACATAGGACCACATTTTACTGTTTCTATTAGTATTTTAAATGAGACAACTTTTAAAATTACGAATTGTCATTCTTTAAGCCATTGTACAAATTTTATAGCAGCGCGCACACACACACGCACACACAATTTGCTTATTCTCATAAAAGGTAACATTTGTAAGGGCCATAGAACCTATTATTTCCTGGTGATTTTGTGGCATCACTATTAATGCAGCTATGATTCTGAGTTCAGAATTTTATTCCAAACACCAGAAAATGTTAATATAAAGCTCTTGCATTGCAAGTGTTACTTGGGTGACATTTTTGATAAATTAAGTTCACCTATGCAGGACTACTAGAAGGTGGTATTACCTTGGTGTTTTTTGTTTCGGTTTGTTTTTTAAACAGTTTCTGACAACTGTTGAGCTTCAGTATCTCCATCTACATTAGCATTTTAAAGATGATCAGCTTTGAAATTACATTTTAGTCAATAAAAATCCTAAACAATAATATAGATTCTAGGATGTCATATTGTTATTTGGTGACATAGCTGTCCCATGACTTACAATACCAGAAATTAGATTATGATTTTCCAGCTCATAAATTCATTAAAAAATGTCAGTGCCATAATTACTTGATTTTTCTCCAGTGAGAGAGTTTTTAAGAGTTTTCACTGTTACATTTTCTCACCAACATAAATCCACGTCAATTTTGATCTAGCAATTTTGTTTGGAGGGGTTGGGAGGAAAAGCACTTTGTTAGTCTCTAGGAATTCTAATATAACAACATACATTTTCTTGTTTCTTCAGAGATTATATTTCAATTACGAAAGCTAACGTAGATAAACACAGATACTATCAAGAATGATATATTTTACTGGAAATCACAAGATAAGAATCTGTTATACAACACTATATTGCTATAGAGGGTTTAATTATAAATACAGTAATATAGATGATAGTTAATACAGTTGTTCAAAAAAGTAATTGTAAGTTAGATTGTTAAGGAAGATCATTTAGGGTAGAAAAAAATTAATTTAAATCTTGAACTAGCTAAGCAGAGGAAAAAAGACATTCAGTTCTATAAAAGAAAATTCCATGTTGTTGAAGTTGTACATGGCATACTTAGAAGGGTAACAAGACAGATTTGTAAGAAGGGGAAAGTATTTCATTGAGTAATTATAGCTAGAGGTTGTCAGAATGTAAAGGCTTCAAAGTTAGGCAGAATAATTTATATTTTTTATATGAAAGATACTGAGGTATCATGCAATCAGAAATTGATCGGTTTAAGTTGATTAGCAAGGCAGTACAAACCTAATACAATTATTATTATTTTTAAACCCACATTCAGGCTTTTCAGAAGCCAAGTTCTTGCTTTAAATAAGACACAAAGGGATGACCTAATATTCAGCATTGAGGACAACATAGATTGTAAAAAGAGACAAAATAGTGAGTCCAGAGAAATTTGGTTTGGAGGGATGCTAAGTTGTACCACTTTTGGAAGCACACTGAAATTTCATTAAATTATTTAAATGATAGAATTTCATTTTTTTCATGTTTTCAATGTTCAACAAAAAAAAATTATTGATTTGCATTTAAACTGATGGAAATTTGGACATGAAACATATTTTAAAGAAAAACAGATACTACGAAAACAAGTCCAGTTTTTAAAATGTCTACCACTCACTGGGTAGTAAGAAAACAATATTAAATATATGTTTTTAAAAATCTTTTACAACAAGGGACATTTCTAGTTTAGGTCTGAATTTGCTTTTCTAGCTTCCTCTCTATCTTGTTAATTAATGTATTCATATCAAATTTATATTCAGTTTGAAATATTAGAGGGTCACAGATAAACAGATCTATGAAGGATGAAATAAAATTACCTTCTTTAAATCATATTATACTTTTAAAAAGCTTAAAATTTATTGTTTAGATTTTCAAATTTGAATTCATAATGCAGAGATTTTAAGAGCAAAAGGTTTTGAAGGTTGTAATGCAAAGATTTAAGCATAAACACTATAAACTGATTTAGGTATTTTATAATAAAATTGTGAAATAAATGTATATTATATATATATATATGTTTTCTCTGTGTGTGTGTGTGTGTGTGTAATTGTTTTCTCTCACAGCATACAAGTTATGTATGTGATTTGATAATAATGACCTGTTGAATAATAATAATTCACCTGGGGGGTGAATACCAGGATGTTATAAAAGATCTTGGGAGAGACCTGATTGCTCCAGTTTGTAAAATAATTGCATGTGTCAATATTCCTCAATCACACTAACCACTTAACGGCCTGAACTTGCCTATGCTTTTTAAACATTTTTATCTTAATATATAATATGATTTAGTGAAAACTATATTTCATTTAACAGTAAGTTTTGACAGAAAATAGCATGTGTATGCTAATTTTAAAAATGTATTTTTTGTAATTTTTTTACTTCCAGAAAAGCAATTGTGTTTATCTTTGTGTGCTTCATGTTTCTCGCTTTGAATGTTGATGTGTTTCTTTTTACCTTTTGTTATAACTGGAAGAGAGACTTATCTATTGATTTTTTTGAGTATATTATCAAATACAGCATCAATGTGGATAGAAAATTTCTATAGCTCTCTGAAAAGTAAGCAGATTTTTCTGTGTACACTACTTAACCAGATGAAGTAATAAATTATTTGGATTATATCTTTTCATGATGTTAAGAAGCTGTGATTCTGGAGAAATACAGACCAGGGATATACTGTTAGCTCTGGCACTTATTAGCTGCTTGATCTTGGACACGTTTAGTTACTTAAAGTTTTTACAACTCATGTGCTTATCTATAAGTTAGGATAATAAGCATACTTATATCAGGGAGTAGTGAGAGTTGTGACAATAAAATAATCTTGTCATACTGTTGTACACATGAGAAAAGCTCAATGAATGTTAACATCTGCTAATATTATCTTCAAAATATAACCTATATCTTCAACTGCTTCACCCGCTTACTCATCGCCTTCTTGCAAGCCAAAATTATTAGTAGATAATTGAATTTAGGTTAATAAATTAAAGTGTGTGTGTGTGTGCGTGTGTACTTCCTTTAGAGACTCAAAAGTTGAGGGATCTTTGAAAGTGACATTTCTTTTTCTCAGAGAGTAAATTTATTTTCAACAGTGAGACTGTCGAGTGTCAGGAGTGTCAACATGAGCCCTAGGCAACACTGCCAAAACTGAGATGGCCAGAGCAGCAGTCGAGAGAGACAGAGTGACAGAATTTTATTTGGTTTTATCTGTCTGTGACTGAGCTAATAATCAGCTTATGCTTGCTTAAATGACTGTGGGTGCCTAATTCCAAATTTATAGTTAAAGTATTCATGTCTGAGGATAACAAATCTATGAAGGCTGAAATAAAAGGGCCTAACCAAAAAAAATAAGCTAATCTTTAACTTCAAAAAGATTCTGAAATTATATTGTTTAGGTTTTAAAGTTTGGATCCACACTGCAGAGATTTGGAGAGCAATAAAGGATTAGAAGGTTGGAATAAGGGACCTTTGAAATAAGATTATTACTGCTCAGAGAGGATTTAACCATGAGACGAGGTAATTGTTTTTCTATCAACGTGTGTTCTAATACTTTAGTTCGAAGCATCTAGAATGTATGTCCTGAATTTGAGCAATATTGTTTTGCATATTTTTGAGGGTTTCAAAGCATCACAGAGAGGTCATACATGTACATTTAAATACATTCTTGATCATGTTATTAAAATCGCATCTATTTTTAAAAAGATGAAACACAGGGCTACAGTGTAATATTATGCATGAGTGCATGAATTGTTGAAGAGAAAATAAAATGCTCCATCTTCTGAGGAAACAAATGGCTACAATAAAGAAAATGCCTACAATATTTATTTAAAAGATGATGGTAGGAATAACATTCATATTAATAGGAGTAAGAGTTTACATTTGTTTCCTGTTTATTCTGTACACAAGCATTCTTTTCAGTGCTTTACCTGCAATTGTGCTTTAATTCTTAGAACAACCCTGTATTTGTTTCCTGTTTTCCCGATGAGGTAAATGAAGAGAATTCAAAGTGACAGTCTGAGTCCTAAGAAAATGGTCTTAAGCCAATATAGTGTATTGTCACTGAAGAACCTAAACATTACATCACAAATAAAAGTTACTATGTCTTTGATGTTGTCCTACTATGGCAATAAATGACTGTTTTACCTGAGGTTATTTGTTAAGTCCTACCATCTGCCACCACCCCCCAGCCCCGCGCCGTTATCCTTTGAAACAATACTTTCAACACATATTAAAAAATAAAATTTAGATTTTCTCCTCTGAGTTAATAGATATGTAACTGTGTAAGTCATTAAAATTGATAAGGTTCAGTCATATTCACATTTTAAAATGGGGTTGGCATCTACAAACTGCTGAAAGGAGATGAAAAAAAAAAGAATACAAAGTGACTGGCCCAGACATGAGAGATGTTCACCAAACAGTTAACATTACTGGACCAGAACAGAAGTGATCTATTATGGCAGGCTTTAGCGTGTGGCTTATTCTTCTCATGTGTAAAATTTCTACTAGAGTTTACAAATTTGATTGTACATAGTTGCCACAGAGCCCCCAAATGCATGTAAATTAAAAGCCATCTGCTGTTGTCCTCGTCTCTACAGAACTTTCAACTTTTCTTATCTTCTTTGAGACATATTCCTCCACATTGACAGTGAGCTGGTATTTCAGGAATCCCTAACAACAGTTTTGGGTGTTGATTGACATACATAATGGACCTTGCTACTACTGTGTATACACAACAGTTCTCTAGGACTGCATATTTTCACATGAGATTCCCGAAACCTACTCCTAGAAATTATGTCAGGGGTGGGGCTTGGGAACTTGGTTCATCAATCATACCTAGAATTTTTTATAGTTATTTTTCACATTTATTTCCATATAGAAATTGCTTCAATCATTTTGTAACAACACTTTATTCAAAGTTTGTTGTTTAAGCATATTTGAAAACGTTTCATTTATTACGTATTTTTTTCAGTTTTGGTACTGCTTAAATGCGGTTATATAAATAACATGCTCTGCTTTCATTGTTCAAGTTTTCACACTAAATGTATGGAAAAAAGTCACTCTTTTTGGATCCTTATTGCACTCTTTTAATCAATTCATCTTTCCTCTCAACAAAAATCAAGTATCAGGGTGAATTTTGTTCACAGATGATATGGTCAGTGGTAGTGCTACTGAGGAAAGTGAAGAAACTTTCCAGTATAGCCTGTGAGATAGAAAGAGTCTGTAGAGAATAATCATGGAAACGGACTGGCAAATGATAACACTTACTGTAATAACCTTGTGTCTTCGGTAGTCACTAAAAATGACAGAAATGCATGCAAGAACTGATGGCCTAAAAACCACAAGGTACAGCCTTTGGCAAATGTGATGCAGAACTCGCTTTTGAGTGTACTTCTCTGCACTGTGATGATCTCATAGAGTTCACAGCCTAATGACAATGCTAGGCAAATTCTTAGAATGATTAGGAGGATCCCTGCTAAGTTGTGGTGTGAATGAATGGTAGCTATGGTGACTGGTATCTTCAAGTTGTTTCCAAAGTATCAAAGTACTCCGTGTCATGACAATGAATACTGCAGTGCCAGTGGATGCAGGGATGGAATCTCACTGGAGAGGTCTCCTTTGAGGCTTCATTCTGACTGTTAGCCAACCCATGCATAGACTCAAAAGTGGGTATAACATACCTAACATCTTTAATGAGAGAAGTGATCATATCTTAAGTTGATTTCATTCAAAACAGAAAAATTTTGGAGTCAAACATTTCATTCATGTTGTTTCATTATGATCATTTACCAAGTGTAAGACTCTGCCGTCGGTGGGATTTATATGTTACATCCTTACATCCTGGCAACAGATCAGCAAGTGAAATCACAGGAAAGCCATACATAGTCCACAGTCATGCAGCATCATAATTTCAGCAAATGTGTTCTTGAATTCCAAAGCTTCTACTGAAGGTTAAAGAGGCTAACTAACTTGTCACAGGTCACAGGGTAAAGTGTGACTGTACAGTCAGATACTCACACTGCTACTCTAGTCCTCTTTTGACATGCATATAATGTGTATCCTGTGGAGAAGAGCAAATCTTAAATACATGGAAAATATTATAGGTTGAACAAAGATGACTAGAATAAACAGTTGTTTAAACATCTCAAATATGTCACATGATTTCTTAGTGATATGAACATTACTGGCTTTTTAGCTAATGATTTTTTTTCCAATTAAATTTTAAGTGAACTCTGGAAGGTATTTTTCTCCTTATAATTCTTTCCCCTAAAAGATTTTTGAGAAATTATTTTCAAAATGCACACATTTCCTGAAAGATATGGATTTCCAATATACTTTAACTGGTCCGTATCATGGTATTTATCATGTCAATTGCTTTTTGAAAGTCTGCCTTTCTAGTTTCCTTCTTCTGTTCCTCCATAGCCTATAGTTCCTTCACTATAGTGTATTTATCCCTCCCCTTTCCTTAGTTCCTCTCTGGCTTCTTTCCCCCCCCCTCCTATTTTCCTTCTTTTATTTAGAATGTTTACTGAAGTATTAGGAGGCAGATGTCAGGAACGTTGGTACATGTTTGATAAAAAACAGCAGAAGACCTACTTGCCACCCATGGGGTCACACTCCTTAGCCCAAGTGGACCGTAAATAGAGTGTCTTACCAATGTATGTACATGAATAAAATGTGACTTCTTTTATTTGTGTTCATATTTAAACATAAAAAGAAACAAAGTGAAAATACACTTAATACAAACTAATTTTGAATTGTTAGGACATTTGTCTCCAAAATTCTTTTAAAATTTTTTGTTTGTTTTTTATACTTAAAGTGCTGGGATACATATGCAGAAAGTACAAGTTTGTTACATAGATACACACATGCCATGGTGGTTTGCTGCACCCATCAACCCATCACCTACACTAGGTATTTCTCCTAATGTTATCCCCTCCCTTAATCCCCAACCCCCGACAGGCTCCAGTATATAATGTTCCCCTCTCTGTGTCCATGTGTTCTCATTGTTCACTCCCATGCGGTGTTTGGTTTTCTGTTCCTGTGTTAGATTGCTGAGAATGGTTTCCAGCTTATCCATGTCCCTGCAAAGGACATGAAGTCATCCTTTTTTATGGCTGCATAGTATTCCATTGTATATATGTGCCACATTTTCTTTATCCAGTTTATCACTGATGGGCATTTGGGTTGGTTCCAAGTTTTCACTATTGTGAACAGTGTTGCAATAAATATATGTGTGCATCTGTCTTTAGAATGGAATGATTTATAATCCTTTGGGTATATACCCAGAAATGGGATTGCTGGGTCAAATGATATTTCTGGTTCTATATCTGAGGAATTGCCACACTGTCTTCCACAATGGTTGAACTAATTTACACTCCCAACAACAGTGTAAAAGCATTCCTGTTTCTCCATATCCTCTCTAGCATCTGTTGTTTCCTGAATTTTTGATGATCGCCATTCTAACTGGCATGAGATGGTATCTCATTTTAATTTTGATTTGCATTTCTCTAATGACCAGTGATGATGAGCTTTTTTTTCAAATGTCTGTTGGTTGTATGAATGTCTTCTTTTGCGAAGTGTCTGTTCATATCCTTCACTCACTTTTTAATGGAGATGTTTGCTTTTTTCTTGTAAATTTGTTTAAGTTCTTTGTAGATATGGATATTAGTCCTTTTTCAGGTGGATAAACTGCAAAAATTATCTCCCATTCTATAAGTTGCCTTTTCATTCTGATGATGGTTTCTTTTGCTGTGCAGAAGCTCTTTAGTTTAATTAGATCTCATTTGTCTATTTTGGCTTTTGTTGCCATTGCTTTTGGTGTTTTAGGCATGAAGTCTTTGCCCATGCCTATGTCCTGAATGGTATTGCCCAGGTTTTCTTCTAAGGTTTATATAGTTTTAGGTCTTACATTTAAGTCTTTAATCCATCTTGAGTTCATTTTTGTAGAAGGTGTAAAAAAGGGGTCCAGTTTCAGTTTTTTGCTTACGGTTAGCCAGTTTTCCCAACATCTTTTATTAAATAGGGAATCCTTTCCCTATTGCTTGTTTTGACAGGTTTGTCAAAGAACAGATGGGCATTACTTCTGAGGCCTCTGATCTGTTCCATTGGTCTATATATCTGTTTTGGTACCAGTACCATGCTGTTTTGGTTACTGTAGGCTTATAGTATAATTTGAAGTCAGGTAGTGTGATGCCTCCAGCTTTGTTCTTTTTGCTTAGGATTGTCTTGGCTATGCGGGCTCTTTTTTGGTTCCATATGAAAATTAGGTAGTTTTTTTCTAATTCTGTAAAGAAAGTCAATGGTAGTTTGATGGGGATAGCATTGAATCTATAAATTACTTTGGGAAGTATGGCCATTTTCACAATATTGATTCTTCCTAACCAAGAGCATGGAATGTTTCTCCATCTGTTTGTGTCCTCTCTTATTTCCTGGAGCAGTGGTTCGTAGTTCTCCTTGAAGAGGTCCTTCACATCCCTTATTAGTTGCATTCCTAGGTATTTGATTCTCTTTGTAGCAGTTGTGAATGGGAGTTTACTCATGATTAGGCTCTCTGCTTGTCTGTTATTGGTGTATAGGAATGCTTGTGATTTTTGCACATTGATTTTGTATCCTGAGACTGCTGAAATTGCAGCTTAAGGAGATTTTGGGCTGAGAAAATGGGGTTTTCTAAATATAAAATCATGTCATCTGCAAATAGAGACAATTTGACTTCCTCTTTTCCTATTTGAATACCTTTTATTTATTTATTTATTTATTTATTGCCTGATTGCCTGGCCCAAACTTCCAATATTAAAATAAGGGGTGCTAAATTTTACTTTGTTGGATGTGGGAACCAAATATGTGACAAATCTATTATACAATTCTTCATTTTTGACTGCTGCTTTCACCAAGGGTTAAAAAAGAAAGACAGATTACTAAGTATCTTATTTCTTGAAAAAAATCTATTTCCTCCCTGTGGAATGCAGTAAAATAGTCAAAAGATAGGTGGTAGAGGAGAAACGACACGAAGGAGCAAGTAAGAAAATCTACATGCTATCTCTTTAGTCTCAGGGTACCAGAGCTTTGGCAGTATGCTGAATCATCAATATTCATACGTAAGAGCTGAAACTCCAAAAGCTGAAACCCAACAGCTGAAACACTTTCCTTCCATAATGTATCTGTAGGACGTGCAAAGGATTGAAAAAGACAGAAAGCTGGAAAAAGTTCTTGCTTTTCTAAAGTGTTCAAATGATTCTTTCTACAGTGCCCTACTTTTGTGAGCTCTATCTTTGCCTTAGGTCTATTCATTTCATTTTTTGTTTTCTTCTTAGGATTTGGAAACATGATTAGAGTTTATAGTGAGAAATGAGTTGGCTCAAGGAATTCATGCTTTTTTTTCAGGGAAGAAAATATAATTTTCATCTGGATAGGATGTATATTTTATATACTTTATATTAGATATACATAAATAAGAACTAAATAAAGAAGCATAAAAAAGGAGAGGGCAGAGAGAGAAGTAACAATGAAAAAAGGAAGAAAGAAAAAGGAAGGAAGGAAGGAATAAAGAAGGAAACAATGTGATTGAGAAAAAGGATGAAATGGCAAAAACATGTTAGTAACTGTAAATGTAGTATTACCATCTGCAACATAAGACTGAATACAGAAATGATTAATCAAGCTATTTTATAAACCAGCAAAAGGAAGCTTTTTCACACATATATTCTATGGTGAGAAAACAAGGAACCCCAGCAAGAGTAGCAGAGACAGGCATGTATTGATACAATGTTTATGAGGTGCCAAACAGCCTCACATTATTTCACAACACACTGGGTATGCTTTTGGGAGAATTTTTAGAGAGTTTATCTTAAAAGTATCTGGAGAAATTCAGAAATGGATTCTTAGTCTTTTATGCTGCTGTATGCTTATGTCTTTATGCTGCTATAAGGGAATATCACAGATTTGGTAATTATAATGAACAGAAATGTACTGGCTCAGGTTTCTGGAGTCTGGAGAGTCAAGATCAAAAGACTGGCATCTGGTGAGGGCCTTTTTGCTGAATCATCTCACAGTGGAATGGCAAAGAGAGGGCAAGACAGAGAGCAAAAAGGAGCCAAACTTGGTCAATTATGAGATACCAACTCCCAAGATAAGGGCATTAATCTGTTCATGAAGGCATTTCTCCAAGGACACAAACATATTCCATTAGATACTACCTCCCTGTATCACTGCCTTAGTAATCAAGTTTCCAGCACATGAACTTTGGGGGACATATTCAAACCATGAATCTAGTAGGTTTAAGATTTCAATCAGTGATTTTCAGTATACGAAATAATTAAGAGGAGAATGTTTTATGGTTTCCTTAGATTTGTTTTATTTTTTTCTTTTCTCTGAGTATATACAAAGTTGCATTTAGAGAAACTGGACAAGAAGGGCTTTTGTATGTTTTTAATTGTGCAAGTGTCAAAACATGTGTTGTATTAGTTTACTAACTGCTACTTCAGAACTAGGATTTCCGAGGTGTATTAAATGTTCAGTTTAGGGTTTAAATATCACTTAAAAATACATTTCTTAAGAAAATGTTCCTTTGCCTAATCCACGCATTTTTTTGAATATTCAATAAATATTAAAGACTTGTTATCTCCTGGCATTCTATTAGGCACAGGTTATATAGCTATGAAAAAAATATACAGGATTTTGACAAATGAATATTATATGAAATGATAGAAACAATGTAAACAAGTAAATACACAGCAATACAAAATCCTACATAGAAAAAGGCACCATGAAAAACACTAAGTAGACATTTAAATGATTGAGTACAGTATATATGTTTTGCAGGAAATCCCAGATGTATTAAATGTGAACACCAAAATGCACAAGAATACCAAAAATAGAATTGTTGCGTATCTACTGTGAAACAGACACTGTACAATATTCTAAATACATGCATACAGTTTGAGCTTAAATTATTTCTCATAAAATCTCAGCATGGAAGATACTACTATTCCCATTTTTTATATGAGAGACTAACTGCTTGTTATAGAGGCCATGCAACTTTTCCCATGATCATACGTCTAGTATGAGAAAGCAACAAGCTAAAACCAAGGAATTGTGTTACTACAAGGTCATTGCTCTTCCTTCATTATTTTGCCTGGTTTTAAACACCAAAGTAGCTTAAATAACATGAGAAAATTGGAAAAGTGAGATTTGAAATTGGAATCATGATTAACCTGGTGAGAAAAAAAGTTAATGACTCAAATCAAACATATTAAACTAACACACTTACCCCTTATCGAAAGAGCTTGTTGATTTTAATGAGATATTTTCAACTATTTTCTTGAGCAGCCTGTAAGAATAAACTCAAGCATGTTTTAATATCATCTCTTTGAGTGGGTACTTGTTCTTTCAATGTTGATAAAACCCTAGCATCTAAATACATTGATTGACAATTTAGAGCTGTTTTTCTTTCATTTTTCTTTTACTTTCTATTCATGCTTCTTGCAACACTAGTACTCTATATACATAAGAGTAAATGAATGAACAATCACTATTTGTATGCTCTAATTCTCCTATAGATATTTTATGATAAAACCACTTACCTTTCTTGTTGGTTATCATCTAAAAACAATAACTGACGTATTTTTATTTACAATCAGCTTCCATGTGCACTAATGAGATAGCATGCAATCTCTTTAGAAGATATCACATATTTAGAAATGCATTGCAGTTCGGATCAAGTATATCTCTAATCTTGTTTTGTGCAGTGATAAACGGAATACACACACTTGTGTGTGAGCGTGTGCGTGTGTGTATGTGTGTATTATATATTCCAATCATGAGCTCTGTGAATCTTTTATTTCATTTAAATTACTGCCTGGAGATGACCTGAAGAAATGATAGTGAAGATTTCTGAACTAAGATTTACTGCAGTACACAACATATCTTTGTATTTATGTAGATTCGTTTTGTTTTGTATTTCTAGAACCTCAACCTACTGGCTCACTCGCATCCAGTCTTTCCTCTACTGCAATGAGAACGGCCTGCTGGGCAGCTTTTCAGAAGAGACGCACTCGTGCACGTGTCCGAACGACCAGGTGGTCTGCACCGCGTTCCTGCCGTGCACGGTGGGAGACGCCTCTGCTTGCCTGACATGCGCACCAGACAACCGCACCCGCTGCGGCACCTGCAACACGGGCTACATGCTCAGCCAGGGCCTCTGCAAGCCTGAAGTCGCGGAGTCTACCGATCACTATATCGGCTTTGAAACCGACCTGCAAGATCTCGAGATGAAATACCTGCTGCAGAAGATGGACAGACGAATAGAAGTCCATGCCATTTTTATCAGCAATGACATGCGCCTCAATAGCTGGTTTGATCCTTCCTGGCGTAAGCGGATGCTCCTCACCTTGAAGAGTAATAAGTACAAGTCAAGTCTGGTCCATATGATTTTGGGTCTCTCTTTACAGATTTGCCTAACTAAAAACAGCACCTTGGAGCCAGTCTTGGCTGTTTACATCAATCCCTTCGGAGGCAGCCACTCTGAGAGCTGGTTTATGCCTGTGAATGAAAACAGCTTTCCTGACTGGGAGCGGACTAAGCTGGACCTCCCCTTGCAGTGTTATAACTGGACATTAACTCTGGGGAACAAATGGAAGACATTTTTTGAGACAGTACACATCTACCTGCGGAGTCGCATCAAGTCCAATGGCCCCAATGGCAATGAGAGCATTTACTACGAACCTCTGGAGTTTATTGACCCTTCCCGGAACCTGGGCTATATGAAAATCAATAACATTCAAGTGTTTGGCTACAGCATGCACTTTGACCCTGAAGCAATTCGGGACCTGATTTTGCAGCTGGACTACCCCTATACTCAGGGATCCCAGGACTCAGCACTTTTGCAACTACTAGAGATCAGAGACCGTGTAAATAAACTCTCCCCACCTGGTCAGCGTCGTCTAGATCTTTTCTCTTGCTTGCTTCGTCATAGACTCAAGCTGTCTACTAGTGAGGTGGTGAGGATCCAATCTGCTCTGCAGGCGTTTAATGCCAAATTGCCAAACACAATGGATTATGACACAACCAAATTATGTAGTTAACCATAAATGTCAAGCACAACCCAAAATCTTGAAGGAGTTTTTACAGTGCTTTTGTGGAACAGTTTATGTTTGGAAGAGTAAATTTAAATTGTCTTTTCAATATCTGTCTTATATCAGTCAATAACATTGGATGGCAATTTACACACATGAACTTGCTGACAATGAATATATTATACTGCAGTTTTGGTTTATGAATGAAATAAATACTGACACCAGTCTAGAAGACATTCTACTTTTTACAATAAATTTCATTTGTAATTTTATATGTTCCGTGGCAATGCTTTTGTGCATTACATCCTCTAGAGGGAACATAAAAAGATACCAATAAAATTTTGTAGCTGAACAGTTATTAAAAAGAAGTGCTGTGGGATTCCTTTTTTCCATGAAATGAGTTCTATTTTGATACAGCTTGTTAGAACCTGGGGAAAATTCACCAAGATTTTTTAATGGAAACATTTGAAGGTCTCTCAATTATCTTTATGGAAAACCCAACTAGATAGAACGCTTATTCAGTTTTTTTTTATGATTAACGGAGCAATGGCAGTAGTATGTTTATTCCCTGTATTTAGGAAACCAGTACTAGAGACACGATTATAATTAAAATACTCAGATAAACCAATTCTCAAATATCAGAACATTTCAGCAAACATACAGAAAAATCAGTGTGATAAGGCATATCATGGATAAAGCAAACCCTTAATTTCCTTAGCAACTTGCCTGCTTTCTCCTTCCCTTTCTACATTCTAGGAACCAGTAATCAGTGCACTCAGCATAATCATTTTAATTTCAAGTCCTGAAAACCTAGTTATTCCAACACTTTACCAGTGACAATAAAATAACATTTCTAGAGCTCACAAATTGTAATGGTATAAAATAAATGTTCAAATACCTTGTTCAAGTGTAAATAGATTTGTTTCTCTCTCCTCAGAGAAACTCATATTACTAAAAATATTTTGAGGAGAAAATTACTTCAGTAGGAAACCAATTTTAGTTCAAAATTTTGGTTTGAAAGTTGAGTTCCCATTTACTCGTGAAATAGTAGATATATTATTAGTTGTTTTTTTCTGAAAACTTGAATTTCATTTGTGTTTAGCTATATGACCATATCTGTAAAATGTGGGGGTTTTTTTTTTTGCTATTTACCACTCAGATATTTTCTAGATAGCTTATAAAATCTTACTACTTAACCAAATGCATTGTCCAGGCCAGGCCAGCTTCCCTGTTGAAGTCAGGAAGGCATTTCTCAGGGCACAGAGAAAGGACCCCATGACATGGACTGGAAAAAAGAAAAAAAAATAATAAACAGAACAAAACACTATAATACAGCCATTCTGGATTCTTGGGCTGTTTACTTTTAATTCCTAAGCATTTAAGAGCAAAAGACGGTTCAGACAGAAAATAATCCATCATAAGCTAAGTGTTGTTCTTCCAGCTAACATATACGTTATTGAATTTCTTACTTCAGTTAGCTGATTTTTTAAATATTTACTTTCTGTTATTGTAGGTCATTCAACAGAAAATTTATATTATTATTAAATACCATCTTTCTGGTATCATAGCAAATACTCATTTCATTTAATTCTAACAATAGCACTAGGTTATAAATTATTATTCTTATTTTATTGGTGAAAGTAACAAAGGTTCATAGTGGCATGTCAAGCTCCCCAAGATCACAAACTAAGTTGAAAATCAAGATTCCAAAATAGACTTCTGTGGAACAAATTTGTCCTCTTTTTATTGCACCACTGAGCATTAAATGAACCATCATATTTCTGTATATAATTTCATTTCATGCAAGGCTTATGGTGAAACAGGAATAACCTAAGAAATTGAGGTCTAAATCAGCTAACATTATATGACACATACGCTCACAGTACATTTAAAAAATTATATAAAACCGGCATTGATCATCCACAATTGCCCCTTTCAAAATAGACCATATGTTTCAAAAGACACATACTATGAAAGTCAGAGCTGCCTCCAGGACCTTTTCTAGAGGAGTCTTGAAGGTCCAGCTGTCCAGAGACTTTCACACCCAGAAACCATCTGAGCAACATGCACAATTACCACGGACTCTAAATAACAATAATCTCATTGTGCTACTTCTTTTATTGTACAGCTCACCTATTCCTGGCCGCCATGTGAGAGAGAAGACCTATGACCACAGGTAAGAAAGTGCATAACTGGGGTCTTACCCTGGGATTCCTCAGGCTTGGCAAGTGTTGGCACAAAGGTCTTGTTGAATAAGATAAAATTATCTTAGCTCCAATTCTTTCAGTGCTCTGTCAGTGAGTATTTTATATCTCTGAGTCAAGGTTCTCCTGAAATGAGAGAAGTAATATCAATACTTTTTTTTCGGAATGCTGTGTCTAAAATAACATGAATACAAACTATGTAAACATACTAAGCAAATTCTACATGGATATATAGATTTAGAGAGTAAATGATTAACACACAAACATATTTTTATGTTTTCATTTCTCAAATATTACCACCTATTAAGAAATGTTCAATTAGCAATAGACTATATTAATAATCTAAGTTAATACAACATGAGTTACCAATGTATGAGAAAAATGCAGCTCAAAAATATTTCATTTTTCCTGAATTGGCCTGTGTACAACCATTTTTGCTGTTGTCTTAGGAATTCAGGTATTTTTAATAAAAATAACTTTATTGTCAAAACCTTATTTAGAATGAAAGATATATTTGAAAATAGGATGTTGGCTTCATTTAGATTCTTGATATGTCTAAATTCATGGTCTCTAAATTTATCTTGAACTTAATAAATTCAATAGAACTTGAAATTCTGAAAATCAAAAATTTATTGGAAATACATTTCCTCTAGGAACATCTCTTACTGTATCAACTATTTTGATGACCATCATAGTGTGACTTGACTTACAATCTCGAGAATCTCAAGTTGAGTTTTAGCAAGGTGAATCCATTTCTGAATGTTCACTCTCTGCTAAAAAAAATAAAAATGCAGAAATAGCTGATGGTGGTAGATGCATTTCAGCAATGCAAGATGATTCATTTTCTCCCCTCTCTCTCTCTCTCTCTCTCTCTCTCTCTCTCTCTCTCTGTCTCTCTCTGTCTCTCTCCCCCAACCACCCCACCCCCCGCCGCCGCCGCCTTTGTGGTTATTCGGAAAATGTGAAGAAATAGCCTGGAAGGAACCAGGACCATGGACTGTTCTATAATCCTACACAGACCTTCTTTTGTTCTCTTCATCATGCACATTGAAATGCTCTTCCTTTTGAAGAGATATAAAATATATTCATTTGAATAAAATAACCCACTTGAAACAACTTAGGAGCAAAATAAGACCATATATATTTGCTAAAGTGGAAGTAATAGAATATAGGAATTCAACTAGAATGAAAGTGAAAAGTTTTGGAAACCAAATAGAAAAGACATCTTTTGTTTAATAAACTTGGTATCAAATTTTAAGAGGCTACCTGCAGGTTTTCCAAATCAATGTGACAAGTGAAAAGGACATATTGAGCAAACCAAACCATACTATGATAACAGTATCACTCTGCATTGGTGCCTGCACCACTTTAAAAGAATAATTATTTAGCAAAATTGAGTTTTCCTTCTAGTCAAAAGTATACTATTTATCATTTGAGTCACATATGCTAATCTTGTAGTATCCTTGGCAAGTATAGTCCAATCAGTTGAATTTTTAAAACTTGAGAGTTTATACTTTGTCATTCTCATTTACTATACCCTCTATTTATGCTATTGTTATTGACGTTCTTTCTTTCCTCCTCCTATGAGATCAGATTTATAACTCTATCTCTAGTCTTTCCTAGTCTAATAATTTCAAGAGCTGTAATTCAGCCACTCAATAATAATTCCAATATTTGGTAAGTGCATCTTAGCAGGACATTTTTACAAACATCTCAATTTCTTTTACATGAAGGCAACATAAGCTACTTTAATGAACTAGAAATATCTGATAAATTAGAATATCCATGTCAAATTATTTGATATTTAGGACATGGAAGCCAAGTACATAAATTAGCACATATAAATGAAATTTGAAGTGAAGCAAAAATCTTACTCTTGAAATTCTACTGTGTGCTGGCAATCATATTAACCAATTAATGACTGAACTATGATTTTATGCTACAATGACAGGATATGGCTATCACATAATAACTATAGTACATAATATGTGAATAATTAAACACCTATGCAATACTCATGAGTAAGGCACCATTCTGAGGGCATAGTAAATATGCAAATTTCCAGGTAAGAGTAATCTTATTACAGGTTTCTGACTTGTCACTCCCTCCACCCAGCATTATTATGGGCATAAAACACTCCTAAAAAGGACTTAAAAAGTGCAAGAATGATTAAGTATGGGGAAAGATGAGGTCCGTATAAAATACTTGTACCAATAATAGAAAGCTACATAACACTCAATAACACTCCAAACATCAATAATACTTAAAAAATGTATTTACTACAGAAAATGGAAATTAATTTTATTGTTTTACACAAAAGTATTTAAAATGTATCTCTTATATTTGTGGTTTTGAAATATAGTTTTGTTTGTATTTTATGGTAACGGGCAGTTTTAAAAAATATATATATATTTATTTTAAATCATTAAAATCAGAAAAAATGACAGGGTGAATATTCATTTAAGTACATTGTATACTAGATATTTTGGAGATTTAGGATAATAAGCAGAAAACTATTATTAAAAATAAGTATAATAAGTTTAAAATGTTTAAAATGCTTCTAAATAAACCACCAACAATAAATTTCTAGCAGAAACAAGGAAAGCTCTCAATTTTGGTAGAATAAAATAAATTAGATTCTTATTTTAATACAATTGAACATTTCTTGCATAATAAGTTGGAAAAGTCTAAAGTAGAAGAATAAACCATAAAGTAGATGAAGATATAAATCAGGTAAATATAAGAAATATACTTAACAAAATTATATGAGTATAAAACTAAATTGACAGTTTTGGAAATATGCATTATGTTGTTAGAAAAATATACCAATAATGTAGAAGATATCACTTCTATGCTGAAGTAATTTTTAAGTTTGCTCTCCAGTAAAGAAGATCTTAATCAAATTTTTTATAATTATAAATTTAATATAATTATTTTAAAGTGTGTTTGGAAAAACAAATGGTTATGAACAAATTAACCAATTGGAAAATAGCAAATAGCAAAAACTTCCATCAACAGATATTAAAATCTATATAAAATAATAATTTAAAATTCAGAAATATAGTAAGGACATTTAAAAATAGCATTAGATGATACAATTGTCGTTTTAAATGGTTAAAGGGAATATAGTCTCTCTAGGTTGGGTTTGATTTTCTGTTTGGAAAGGGGGGATTCAAAAATAAGATTTATGTCCTAAAACAAAAGAAAGGAAAAAATTAAACTCTAGTGGCTTATAGTGTTAACACCAGCAACAAATAATCATATGAGTGCAACAATGTTAAAATGTTAACATTTTAACATTCTAATGTTAAAAGATTAAAAGATTATTCTCTCAGAAAGAGCTGTTGAACAGAAATACGATGCAAGCCATATATGTAATCTCAAATTTTCTTGTAGCTACTTTTTGTTAAAAGTGAAAGAAAAACCAGAAGAAATACTTTAACATATTTTAATTAAACCAATATATTTAAGATATAATTTCACACGTAATCAATATGAAATATCATTACTGTGATCATTATAGACATATTTTGTACCAAGTCTTGGAAATCTGGTGTGTATTTTACATTTATCCCCCATCTCAATTTGGCCAGTTTTTAAGGGCGCAATAGTCACGTGCGGCCTGTGGATACTTGCTGCAAGTGCAGCTGCACTGTGTGACCTTCTCACTCTTCCCGTTTCACCTGAGCAGTCCCGCCTAGGAGGAAACTTTTTCTAGATGAGAGACTGTCCTGCCGTCTCGATTCAGCTTCATTATCTGCATTTTATATGTTTTTGTTTACATATTTTCATTATGTTTGTTATCTACTTACATATATTAAAGCTCCTCCTAATACCCTACACAGTGGTTAAAACCTATAGACTCGTTGGTTAGCAAGGAATTTTTCTCTTTTCCATCATTATCTTACCTGCACATCCTCTGTTATCCCAAGGTTCAATTTCTGCTTTATTTTTGAGTTCTGATGTTTTCTTTTGCTTTCTTCCTTGTTAGCTTTGCTTAAAAGGGGGAGTTGTTATCTAGTCTGTCAATTTTATGTGTTTATTAGGGAGCTTTTATTTTTTTTTCAATTTACTGAGGTTGCTGTGCTGATGAAAATCTGAAATATATATTTTTACTCTAATTCCCCTTGACACCTTTCCAATCCATGCTTCACCCAGTCACCTGAGTGAACACTGACGATCATAAATCTGTTATATATTTTTCAATTAGAATAGGTATCTAGCTTGTTAGTCGGCATGTAATTATTTTCATAAACAGTCCTTGGCTATTTCTCTATCCTTCTCTTCAATTGTATTTATTTCACTGCAAACTAAATCTAACTATACAAAAGGCTTTTAGTGCAGAAATGGAAGACTCTTATGTCTCCAGACTTTTTCTTATATAGCATCCTGCCTTCTGCCTGCAGCACTCTTGTATCCCACACCCTTGCCTTCCATTTATAATGATGAAGATGAGGATGATAATAATAATTCATGAGTCAGATAAAAATTATGGCACATTTGAATATATTATTCATCTTTCCATTGACAAAATTTAACATTGCCTTTACACTCCAATTGCAACAATATTAAAATGTTATTAAAGACCTTTTGATAGTCTGCTGTGCTTAATTTCTTACCTACGTATCTCTATTAGACTTTAAGTCCATAGAAAGCAGAACTGTACATAATTATATGCTTTCTTTAAGCCTTTAATATGTACAGTTATTGGAAAGTCTGAAATCAGTGGTCCCTGTACCCACTACACTTTATAAGTCCAACAAATATTGGTTCCTTGAGGGTATGATATAAAAAATGGGATTCTGAATTTAAAGATTCAATAAAAATAGCTCCTCTGTGTAAATGTCTTAGCCTTGTGCATAATTTATATTAAAGCAAGGTTAAAATCAATATAGCTAAGAGCCAATGCTATAAAATTTGTTATATTCTTTTTTTCTAAATTAAAACAGCATCATTGGGTCATTTAAATAGCACTTGTCCATATTCTTCCATCACTGTAACAACAGCATATGGCTGATTCCACTGCCAGGTCACAGCATCATTCACCTAACATGCTTCACTTTAATAGGAAAGGAAGATGATTAAAAAATATACTTCAAATAGAAATTTAGGTAAGTTTTCCTTAGGGAGCTGTCCATGCCATCCTACACAAAAAGGATGGAAAATAAGCAACTCGCTCAAGAAATTCATTTTATTGATTTTCATACAACATAGATAATACCTTTAATGTTGCAAACAAAATATTTTAAGTGAAACCACAATTAGCTAAACAGTTACTCTATTATTAAGTATTATTTTATAAATCACTTGAAAGTGGCAGATATTTGCTATTTTCTGCAGTATACAATCCTCCTTTACTTCGGGGTTAATAAGATAAAGTAGAATCCAGAATTTATAAAACAAGGTATCAAATTTTACTTTTTTAAATAAAATTTATCCTTTTAAAATCACTTTCTGTATTTTATTTTCAGATTCTCAAATTATTACTATAATTTTTTTTTTTCTTTTGAGACGGAGTCTCCTTCTGTCACCCAGGCTGGAGTGCAGTGGCGAGGTCTCTGCTCACTGCAACCTCCGCCTCCTGGGTTCAAGCAATCTCCCTGCCTCAGCATCCCATGTAGCCAGGATTAAAGGCACCTGACACCTCTCACAGCTAATTTTTGTATTTTTAGTAGAGATGGGGTTTCGTCATGTTGGCTAGGCTGGTCTGGAACTCCTGACCTCAGGTGATCCACCCACCTCGGGCTCCCGAAGTGCCCGGCCTAATTCTCTAATATTTACATGATGATTATACATAGCTTTAATAAGTATAAAAGTATATCTTTCTTAAAAATGTTTAAACATTAAGACTAATACAAGTATTATACTCAAATCATTTAAATGCAGAAGATTATAGTTATAAATTATGTGAAATAAATTACAATATTTAGAAAGTGTTTTATTACTTATGGGGAAGAGGTGGAAATGTGTAAAATGTGTCATCTTAGTTACGTTTGTGAAAACTCTATGATCTTGACACTAGTTTATGATATTGTCTTGTTTCCCTTGGACAGAGAATTCTAGTAAATTATAACACAATTTATAAAATACATATAAATTATATAATGTCTATTATGTAATACTTAATGTTTTTTTGTGGCCCCCAACTTTCCAGAATATTTCAGTCTATAATTTTCTATGCTAAATTCACAAATAGTTTAATAGATGGTACTCTTTATAGATATTTTCTCATCAATTTATATTATTTTCTTTTGAACCTGCAAAATCTAGATAGTATTTCTTAATAATTCTGTTACAACATACCTGTACTAACACGATGCTGTATAGTGTTATTTAAAGTTTAAGTTAAGAGAGTTAAAAATCTATATTATAACCTCAAGAAAATTCACATATATATATATACATATCTTTTTTTTTTTTTTTGAGACAGAGTTTCACTCTTGTTGCCCAGGGTGGAGTGCAATGGTGCAATCTTGGCTCACTGCAACCTCTGCCCTGCGGGTTCAAGTGATTCTCCTGCCTCAGCCTCCCAAGTGGCTGGGATTACAGGGGTGCACCACCACACCCAGCTAATTCTGTATTTTCAGTAGAGACGGGGTTTCTCCATATTGGTCAGTTTGGTCCCGAACTCCATACCTCAGGTAATCTGCCCACCTCAGCCTCTCAGTAAAATATATATTTTAAAGTAGTATATGCTAAAACAGATATGCTAAAAAAAAAAGATAAATGGGATGGTAAACATTCTCAATTAAAAGCAGAAAAGGCAAAAACAGGAAAAATAGAAAGTACAATAAAAACAATTAGAAAACTAGTAGATATTAATCTATGTAATTCAGCAATCAATTTAAATGTAAATGGTCTGAATACAATAGGTCAGATTGTCATAATCAACAAAAAAGATTTATATTTTCTAAAGAAGCCCACTTATATAAAAATTCAACATAAAAGTAAAGGAATAGAAAAATGTATTATATACTAATGTCAGTCAAAAGAAGGCTGAAGTAGCTATATTCATTGATGAAGAAACAGGCTTCAGACCAAGAAAATGTTCAGAGATAAAGATAAACATTACATAATGAAAAAAGGGACAGTTCTCCAAGAAGACATAGCATCTTTTACAAACTAACAATGGAGCATCAAAACATATAAGGCAAAAGTTTGTGTAATTGAAAAGGAAACAATCTACTACTATAGTTTGAGGTTTCAACACCTCTCCTGAAGTAAATAGATCAAGCAGGAAGAAAATCAGTAAAAACACAGCTGAACCTTGCACAACTGCCAATCAACTTGATCCCATTGAAATGTGTAGAATATTGCATTCCACATAGGCAGAATATACATTTTTGTCATAATTAGACTGCAGCTGTATGTTTTTTGGGAGAAGGCTATATAGACCCATTTCATTGTTATTTTAAGGGTATTTACTATCAACATAAATTATCAAGGTGTTTTCCTTGATCACCTGACTGATGTAGTCTTTGTCTGGGTCTATGCTAAAGCTCACTCTTTTTCTCTCTTTCCATACTCTACCGTTTCAAACAAGGTCACTGTGCATACCCCACACTCAGTGAGTGGAGAGTTATGTTCTATCATCACTGGCTAACCTTGTATTATTTCCTGTCCCAGTCATTCTGCCTTAGAGAGCCAGGTATTTCTCTAAGAATCTTTTTTTTTTTTTTTTTTTTCACTTTTGTTGTGAAATGGTATTAACCAAGATCTAGATAGTGGATGTGCTCATTGCTACAGGATTGTCATTGCATCTAGACTCTGTTAGCTAACAGAGCAAGGACACGAAGTTAATATAAAAAAGCCATTACTCTCATGTGTACTAGCAGTGAATGAAGGACAGTAAATAAAAGCTAAGGAAATCTGAATAAAGTATAGAGTTTAGTTAATCTGATGTATTAATATTTATTAATTGTAACAAAGATACTAATTTAATTTAATGCATTAAATTTAAGAAATTAACAACAAGGAAATGGAATGGAGTATATAGAAACTCTGTCCTATATTTATAAATTTTTCTGTAAATCGAAATTATTCTAAATAAAAGCAGTTTAAGAAATGATAATTCCATGGGATGTTCACAGTATTGCTGGAAATTCCATAAGTAAAAATCATTTTAAACATAATTTTAAAATCTTAAATAATATATTTTGGGAAGTATTATGACAATACTTATATATTCCCCTCAAAGTAATCTTTTCTTTTTTCCTAGGTACAAAGATTCTTAGCTAGATTACATTTTCTTTTCTCATTTGTAAGTAGTTGACTATACATCCAAATCCTCACCAACAAAATGTTAGTAGAAAACAACAACTTCTATTTCACTTGTTTAAAAGAAACTTGACCTGGACTCACTCTTACTTTTCTTCTTGCCTGTGGATGGCCATGAAAGGAACAACCTTAAAAATCATGTTTCGAGGATGACAGAGCCCCTAACTACTCCTGACATGACTAATTTGAGTGGATTCCAAATATATATCCTGCACATTACATAAAACAGGAATAAATTTATCTCCTGTTTGAGTCATTACAATTACAACTCTCCTTTTATTTTTGTTCAGACTTCACTCTAATATAAAAATGCCTTCTATGCATTACTTTTCCTCTAATGTATCCTCCAATTAAACATCTAAGTACTCTAATGTATTTTCAGTAATAAGCATAAAATTTACAATTTACAAATTACTCTAATGCTTTATTTATTCAGTAATTTAGCAGGGACTAAATAGTTTTTATAAGGATATTTTTCAGAAATGCAAACTTTGTACACTTTTTATGCCTTCAAACTCTTTTACTCTTTTTGATGCAGCTTCTCCTAAATTCCTTATACAAGTATACTAAGTAATCAAAATGACCATCAGTTACTTTATGCAGTAGTAAAAACAAACAGCAGTGATTTTTTTGACACTTGTTTGTTTTGCTTTATACCAAATGACTCTATATTGCTAAAATGTTTGTGATTATGTTAATTTCACCAGGAATAATCTATTATCTGAGAACCTAGAATCACATGTAACTGTCCTAACACTATTTTTAGAAAACATATTATTCTTAGTTGAGGTGGTTACAGTAAAAAAGGTATGATGCCAAAATGTTTCCAAGTTAAGACTACTTTTGCCTGGACTAACTTGATACATTCTCCAGGAATCAGAGTGTGAGATTTTGTACCTCTGTATCATAGTTTGACCAAACATTATTTACCTCTCCATAGGCATGCTACTTACCTGCTTTTATCTGTTGTGAACCTGGAATTTTGAAAGTATTTTCTAATCTTTGGAAATATTTATTTAATAATAAATTGTACTAGATTGGGCCAATCTCATTTTCTAATATCCTTTTGATGATATATATCCACCCAAAATTAAAAGATTTGGACCGGGGGCGGTGGCTCACACCTGTAATCCCAGCACTTTGGGAGGCCGAGGCGGGTGGAACACGAGGACAAGAGATGGAAATCATCCTGGCCAACATGGTGAAACCCCCTCTCTACTAAAAAATACAAAAATTAGCTGGGTGTGGTGGCACGCGCCTGTAGTCCCAGCTACTCAGGAGGCTGAGGCTGGAGAATTGCTTGAACCCTGGGAGGCGGAGGTTGCAGTGAGACGCGATTGCGCCACCGCCCTCCAGCCTGGTGCCTGGCGACAGAGCAAGATTCTGTCTCAAAAAAAAAAAAAAAAAAAAAAATTGTTTGGTTTTACTGATCTCATTATTGAACCATGTATTTATTTCCTCAACAAAAAATATAGCCACCAACTATGTGTCATATTGGGAAGAAAAAGAAAAAAAAAAAGAGAAACAACAGCAAAAAAAACACAGACATTGGCTGAGACTGTTAGTAGATGTAAGTCAATATTTATTCTTTCTTTCTTTTAATATCAAACTCCTGACTTTTAACTTTCCTTGGCTGCCAGCAAGCTATTACATTCTTCAGCACTTCATGTGGCAAAGTTGTTATACCAAATTTGGCCAGGAGAGATTGAAAATGACTGCGGAATGCATACTTCGGTCATTTTCTCAGGGCTAGCAACATAAGTTTCGGGGTTCAATGCAAAATAAAAATGCAGAGCCTTGTTCAAAAATTATTATGAATTTCAAGAAAGTGACAGCAAAGTACTAACCAATGTAGGGACCCTTCTAAGTTTAGGGTCCTTAACAACCTCCTCACTGGCACATCAATGGACCTGAACCTGTACACTCTTAATTGCAACGTGAGTTCATAGTCCTTGTACTACCATTCCTTCCTCACTTGCTGGGTACAAAAATCATGTCAGGAAGAGGTATAAATAAAAAGATAAAAGGCATGTATTTAATATGAAACAGCTACCTGTTATCCTTAAACTAACTGGAGTAATCGCCAACTTCTGCATAATTATATGAGATAGAAGTACAATTCTACCTTATGTAAGCTATTGTAATATTTGGTTCTATTGCTGTAGTACGTTGTCAGATGCCAAACACTACATACATTTTCAATAGGCCATCATATAAATTTGACTCTGTGTTATTTAGTGCCCACACAATTGAATTTTTATTATTATACTTAATTTATACAGATGTAATTAAAACTGAGTAGGTAATCTCGTGTAGAAAGTTATTTCTTTAAGTGGTACTACACTGCCTTTAATATGATCCAGTTTATGCTTATTATACCCTGCTTTATGAAGATCTATTTCTCTGATATTTTGTTTCACTTAAAGATACACAATTTCCTTAATGTTGATGTCAGTTATGCCAAACTGTTGATATATCTAACATTTACCTACTGTATACACTTCAGCTGACTTCATTACACTCATCGTCGTCATCAGAGATGATGCTGAACACATGGTGTATTCTAGGCAGGAAAGAAAAACATCGGCGGTGGGTATGATATAACACACCACCCCGTTGAAGACAGTAAAGTAAAAATCTGACGTAGTTCTTTCCTGTCTCCTCGTATAGACGGATGTATGTGCTGCGGGACTTTTCCTTAGTTCAACTAAAGATGGTGTTCTTGTCTGTCCCACGGCCACAAAAATTTAGGGTCGCTGATGCTCTAAAAGGTGAATAACGCCGGGTTTTGTTGGGTGAAAAAGGGGGGGAAATGAGGAAACACGGAGCCTTCTCCAGGCCGGAATCTCCTGCTAGAGCACTTCCGGCCTGCCTCGCAATCCCAGGTTCCACGCCGGAAAGGAGGGGCCGGGGTCCTTTCCGCTGCAAACGTGGTGAACTTCGGACGCTTCACCTCAGTGGGCAGTCTGGTTGGAGATTCTCCGGGACCCTGGCACGTGGCTGTCTCATTCCACCCTGTAATGAAGTGCATCTGACTGCCATGAGAAGAAGGGTAAGGAGGAAGACCCATCTTAACTGCTTCCTGCTAAAAGGGGCGCTGTTTTGGGGAAGCGGCAGTCAGAGCTCCTTCAGAGGCCCCTGAAGGCTCCCCGCAGAAGGGGCCATCCTCAGAGACTCCGGTTCTGTGACTGTTTGGAGTCTGAGGTCCTCAAGTGACGAACAGACAAGCCAGGTTATTAGAAAACATGTATTAAAAACAAGGGAGCGGCTAAGAGCAGCTCATAAATTCTGAGGCCTTTTACCAGCTTGCACAGGGAGAGGGAGGGCAAAAGCCTGACTGGTAAAGGAAACTTTTCCCCTTTTGCTGGCATGTTGGGCTTCTGGGTTCCGGTCCACTGAGCACAATCCTAAGCCCACCAGTTTAACGTTTGGAAAATTAACTCTTTCAAGTTTGGAGGATGCATCTGAGGGGGAGTATCCCATAGTACGGAGACACAATCACCTATCCATGTAGAGAGAAATGATGAAGAGAAAGGACAAGGCATTTTTTCAAAGGATTCTCAGGGATTCAGGAAGCATTCCAAAAGGGTACAGACTGAAGGTGAATGGCTATCCATCTAGAAAGAGGGGAAGCAGGCATGCCTGGTTCCCCTCTCTTCCTAGCAGATACCCAGGGTATATGAGGGATAGAAGGAATACCGTCCTCTTTCTCTCTTCCATCCTTGCATCCTAGGGAAATCCTTTCTCATTGAAATGAGCAGAGTGAGAGTAAGAGAAAAAGTTACAGTGATACAAAAATAAAAGACTTGAATCATATTTCTCCTTAGTCAAATTCTGATACGATACACAAGCAATGCCTTGGTACAATATCAGAATGTGCAAGAATTTAAAAGCTTTACATTTGGGGCTAAAAACATTTAATTTGCTTGCCCAGAGGCATTATAGGTATGTTCTCTATCTTCACAAAATCTAGTGAAAACGATAAATTTCAAATTAGCATCTAATAGTCTGTTCAAACAAGACACAGAAATAAAACGTGGTTTCATTTTGTTTACTTAGGAAATTTTCCATTTTTTATAGGTTCACTTATTTCCAAACTTTTATTAAATAACACAGCTATAAAGAGGAGCCACAGAATGTAGATTTTCCATTTTCATTTGGTACATATTGCCTATCTTTTAAAACAAGCAAAATATTACACCTTCAAGAGGATGGCCATCTATTGGTGATTTTGGATTTCTTTTGACATAAACATACAATATGTTGATATTCTTAGCTCTAACTGTAGATAAAAGACAATGTCTCCTGTTTTATCATCTTATCATAGCGTATACTTTCTGTAAAAGCTTAAAATATGATAGGAGATTGCTACTTTTTGTTCATATTGAGTTAAAAATATTTGAAAAGTTCAGAGTGTGAAGAATGATGTTATCTCAGCTGCCAATTTTCAGCAGGCATTAAACATTCAGGATTGCAAGATAGCAAGCTAAATAAGTCACTTTATTCAAGCTAATGGAAAAAGATGTTTCACAGCCTGCAGCACTGACATTTGAATCACTACTGGCTACATAGTGCTAAAAACCTTGGGCTTTGTTTCAATGGTCAGGAAACTTCAAAGAGAATTCTAATTGGAATGAGAGAAAAATAGAGTAAATTAATAGGCAATTATACTTGTGGAAATAATGGAACAATAAAGCAGAACTAAATTCTACCTTGTAGATAAGTGATTTGGTTGCTTTAAATAAAGTTTAAAATTACTTTCTTTTAAAATAATTTGTAGAGGTTGTAAGGTGATAATACTTGCTCATTCATATTGTATGTTAAATTGGAGACTTTATAATTGAAAAAAATAAGTGGTAGAAAGGGTATTGTTTGTATCTGAAATGAGAATAGACATTACTAGCAAACTATTTTTATTACTTAAAGTAACTCTAATAGCATCTACTAGAATATCAGACATTAAATTGTGCAGAAAACATAGATTCAAAATTCAATAAATAAGTTACTGCCATTATTTGATATATCAGCAAAAAGTTTGTTTATTTTTGTTGTTGTTTAAACTTACATGCCGTCTTTTCAAACCTCAAAGACAGTAAAATCTGGCTAAGAAACATGTTAGTTATGGCAAGATTGTTACAATACATAGCAACATTCCAATTACTTAAATAAATGGAAATTTTGTTCATGAAAAAATACAATGTGGATGTGTGTGCAAACCTGGGTTATATTCCAGGCTCCTTCTGTCTTGAGGCTCCGTTAGTCCCTATGCCTTGAAATTCTTTAGATCAGCTTAGTTAACAAAATCTACATTTGGAGAAGGCACTCATACTTTTAAAACTCTTTAGCCAGAAAATGACTGTGAGATTAAGGAATAGCCCTTAAAACCACCCTCACTTCTAATAATACCTGCAGAGTCCAGTGGTCCCCAAGACTGCCCTCAGGTGGGATAACTTACTAGAAGTATTCATAGAAGTCACTGAAAATCGTTATATCCAGAGTTTCAGTTATAACAGTGAAATGATAAAGATTAAATACAATGAAGGGAACAAATGCATGGGACAAAAATCTAGAAAAATTCTATATGTGGAGCTTCCTGTTCTTCTCTTCCAGTGGAGTCATGGACGGTGCTTAACCAGAGGAGATCTGTGACAATGTGTGTGTGGTATTTAACCTCCAGTGAAGATAACCCAAGTCTTAGTGTCTAGAGTTTTAATTAGAGACTGGTGACATGGATCTGTCTTACTATGTGGCTGACTTATGTCTCCATATTCTCTGCAGGTCAAGCTGTTACCATGGGACCCAAAGACCTCACCTTTTATCATGTTATTAGACTATCGAGTGTGGCCAGAAGCCTTCAGGTAAACAAAGGCATATTTTTCATCCAGGATATTCCAAGTGTTTAGAGATTACCTTAGAGGCAGTGGGAAAGTCAGATTTTTTCTGGCCAAGGTAAAATCTTCAATACAAAGTAATTTACACCATTTATACTAATACTTCTTTGGTTAGAAATAGTCACATAATGTCATCTAAACACAAGGGAAGTTAGAATGTGGACTCCTTTGCTGAATTCTTGATTCTCAGCAACAACTATACACAATGGAAAAGGGAGCATACATCTGTAGGGACAGTCAACAAGCTCTGAAACAAGGCCACTTTCTGTAATCCAGTGATTCTCAGATTAAGATTTATACAAACTTGTGGTGGCTTCATGGAAGTATAGCTAAAGATATGTAATTTCATCATGAAAATAGGCTTTAATTATATTCTTTCTTTTCTATGACAATCTTTAAAAAGCTTATACTCTCAATCTTTAAAAATCACAAAAATTGCTAATATGTATTGAGTGCATACTACATGACAGGCAATGTTCTAAGCACTTTACGGATATCATTTCATATAATCCTCAGAACACCCATAAGAGAAGAGAACCCGCAGCAAGTAATAAACCTGGATCGTAACTCAGACACTTGTCCTACAAGCTCTTGCTGTGAAACTTAGATTTTTTTGTCTGAAAGATTATTTTTGTCAACAGATTTATTTGTTTTTGCCCTCACATATAAGTTAATAATTTTGACGGGAAAATATTTTTGAAATAGTGAACTTGTTTTTAACTCCTGGAGATTCTGTTGCCCTGCTGCATCTGTTAGGATCATTTAAGGTACAAGTAACAGAGGAACAAACACAAACTGTTTTAAATAACAAGTCAATTTTCTGGCACATTTATCAGAAATTAGAGTGCCAGTGTGGACTTCAGGACTATCTCATTTCATTGGCTTTGGCTCCATTTCTCTGTAAATTGTCTTTTGGTCTATTATCCCCTTCTCAGGCTTTTAGTAAAATTACTAAAGCAATTTCAAATCTCACATTCCTACATAGCAATAGCAAAAAAGACCAAGAGTCTTTCCTGAATCTTTCATTAAAGAACAAAAATAACAATATGCAGAATGCTCACAAAATCCCATTTTCATTTTTCTGGATTATTTTAAATGGTAACTTTCATCCAGTGCTCCCCCCCAAAATATATATTCATCTATTGGAATTGCAGAGATAGTTATTCATTGAAGAATGCATGAGCCATTTCACCAGCTGAACTCTTTGACTTTTCAAAATACCTAATGAGCTTTGAGTTACTGAGGACCTGTTATGGACTGAATTAGGTACCCCAAAAATGTATATGTTTATGCCCTGGCTCAACATTGTGACTAATTTAAAGAGGACATAATATTAAATGAGGTCAAAGGGTGAAGGCATAATTCAATATAGGTGCTGTCCTGTTCAAAAGATTCAGGAGCAATCAAAACTGCTGACACCCAGATCACCATGAGTATCCTGTCCCATAAGAATAAACCACTAATTATACCAGCCAACACTCTTACCTGGTTAAGATAATGTATATTTAGGGGCACTGAATTATCAATCAAATAAATATAAAATATAATGCCAAATAAACAGGGACTCTAGTTAATGTCTCCTACATGGCCAGTGTAATACAATTTAGTCTTGCTCTCAGATACTTAGACAAAGTCTTATCTAGAATCCAAAACTAATTAATTATTTAAACAAACCAGAAATGGTCCTTGCTTGAGTAGACTTCACTTCCAGTAAATTTATTCAGAACAAATATTTTAAATACTTTAACCTAGAAATGAAGCCAAATATTAATTCTTCTCATGTTTTACTTTGTATTTGATGATATCTTAAAGAATTGTGTTCCATAGGACTTTGTAAGTAACACCAAATGATTTATAAGAATGAATGAAATCCTATTATCAAGTTATAATTAATCATTTGAAAACAAGCATATTTGTAGATACATAATGCATTCACAGTCAACTAAACTCAATTACTATGGCATATAGTTCTGTATTAGTAATTTCTGTGCAGACATTCTGCTTCACAAGCAGAGGTTTTGCTGATCCTCTGCTTTGTGTCCCATGCTGGCTTGTCCAAGACCGACTTTTCTCTGGACAGTTTATATCTGGTGAGGAATTGTATCTCTACATCTGCAGTTTTCAAAAAAATTGAAAAAAATTTTTAAGTTTTGTATCAACAACGTGTATACTTTTATCAAAATGTGTCTTTCATTTTGGAAGATTGTAAGTCTTTGGCACTCATGTCTAAAATTTCATAGCAATGATTCTGCTTTGGTGTGTCCGCTGTGCACTTGAAGGACTTTGGCAGTATGGAGATACTCAGATGCATGACATTCAAGCTTAAAAGTTTTCTTATTTTTTTACTTCAGAATTATTTCCCCCTCTCACTTGTCTTCTTTCTCTCTTTCTATCATCATTTTTTTCAACTGAGTACCTGGGGTGAATTAGTTTGAGGTAGAAGTGGAGAGGGGTTGATAATAATTTTCCTTATATCTCTAATGTGATGATGACAGACATCAGTAGGACAGAATGAGTCTAAGGTTTGGGCGTAAAATCACTCAATAGAATTTAAAATCTCTGTCTTATATTTTCAAAGAAATGAATTACAAAATAATAAGAATTATGTATAATTGCCTTTGAATGAATTACAGAAACTGTGTCCTTAATTTATAGTATTATGTAGTTTTCCAACACAAAAAGTACTTTAAAGGGATTTGTTAGGTTAAAAGGTTGGTACTATAAAGGCCTAAGTAGTGTACACAGCAGGTAGAAACACCGCATGTGTTCTGAGAATTAGGTAATGGAAATAAATAGTGATCATGATACAGGAGCGTACTAATTTAAAAAAATCAATTTGCTAACACAATTGCTAAATGTTTATAGGGTAACTTTTAATGTTATGCTCCCCAGATGACATGTTTTACCTGTATTTCTCCTGTATTTCCTGATTTTTAGACATAGTATATTTATTGTATACTTCTTTCAAATTAACAATTAGGCACATTGCTTTGAATTTAGAGGTATTTTGCCTAAAAGGAAAAAAAGAAGTCATTAGTCATTGAGTTTGTGACTACTATTTTTTAATAAACAAGCTTATTCTGTTGCTAGCATGAATAACAACCTATAAAATGGCTACGTGACATACTATCCATTAAATGCTCTATCTTAATTTTGTATTATAGTATATAACATACCATAAGAGTTATTTTTTATAAAAGCTTCTGTGTACTTCTGATTATGTTATCAGAATACATTTTTAGAAGTAGGATGGCTAGATTAAAATGTTTAAATTTATTAATGACTTTTCACATAAACAGCAAAACTTGACCTTCAGAAATACACTATTATTTTTACTCTCAGTAAAATTTATCTAAAAACTTTTACAATATTAGTTGTTACTTTTTATTTATTTTTAATTTTTAAAATTTATTTATTTTACTTTAGGTGCATACTGTATCTGGCATTTCTCCCCACGTTATCCCTCCCCACCCTCACCTCCCTCCCCACCCCCCGCTGTCTCTTCTCTACCCCCCTCAACTGCTTCTCTCCCTGAGTCCGCGTGTTCTCATCGTTCAACACCCACCTGTGAGTGAGAACATACGGTGTTTGGCTTTCTGTTCTTGTGTCAGTTTGCTGAGAATGATGGTTTCCAGATTCATCCAAGTCCCTACAAAGGACATGAACTCATTGTTTTTTTATAGCTGCATAGTATTCCATGGTGTATATGTACCACATTTTCTTTGTCCAGTCTATCATTGATGGGCATTTGGGTTGGTTCTAGGTCTTTGCTGTTGTACACAGGGCTGCAGTGAACATAGGTGTGCATGTGTCCTTATAGTAGAATGATTTACAGTTCTTTGGGTATATACCCAGTAATGGGATTGTTGGGTCAAATGGAATATCTATTTCTAGATCCTTAGAGATCGCTACACTGTCTTCCACAATGGTTGAACTAATTCACACTCCCACCAGCTGTGTAAGAGTGTTCCTATTTCTCCACATCCTCTCCAGCATCTGTTGTTTCCAGATTTTTTAATAATCACCATTCTAACTGGTGTGAGATGATATCTCAGTGTGGTTTTGATTTGCATTTCTCTAATGACTAGTGATGATGAGCATTTTTTCATATGTTTGTTGGCCTCATATATGTCTTCTTTTGAAAAGTGTCTGTTCATGTCCTTCACTCACTTTTGAATGGGGTTGGTTTTTTTTTTCTTGTATATTTGTTTTAGTTCTTTGTAGATTCTGGATATTAGCCCTTTGTCAGATGGGTAGATTGCAAAAATTTTTTTCCCATTCTATTGGTTGCCGATTCACTCTAATGATAGTTTCTATTGCTGTACAGAAGCTCTGAATTTTAATTAGATCTCATTGTCTATCTTGGCTTTTATTGCCATTGCTTTTGGTGTTTTAGTCATGAACTCTTTGCCTATGCCTATGTCCCGGATGGTTTTGTCTAGGTTTTCTTCTGGTGTAGGTTTTATATTTAAATCTTTGATCCATCTGGAGTTAATTTTAGTGTAAGGTGACAGGTAGGAGTCCAGTTTTTGCTTTCTGCACATTGCTAGCCAGTTTTCCCAACACCATTTATTAAACATGGAGTCCTTTCCCCCATTGCTTGTTTTTGTCAGATTTGTCAAAGATCAGATGGTTGTAGGTGTGTGGTGTTGCTTCTGGGGCCTCTGTTGTGTTCCATTGGTCTATGTCTCTGCTTTGGTACCAGTACCATGCTATTTTGATTCCTGTAGCTTTGCAGTATAGTTTGAAGTCCAGCAGTGTGATGCCTCCAGCTTTGTTCTTTTTGCTTAGGATTGTCTTGGCTATGCGGGTTCTCTTGTGATTCCATGTGAAGTTTAAAATGTTTTTTTCCAGTTCTGTGAAGAAGGTCATTGGTAGCTTGATGGGGAGGCATTGAATCTGTAGATTACTTTGGGCAGTATGGCCATTTTCATGATATTAGTTCTTTCTAACCATGAGCATGGAATGTTTTTCCATCTGTTTGTGTCCTCTCTTATTTCGTTGAGCAGTGGTTTGTAGTTCTCCTTGAAGAGGTCCTTTACATCCTTTGTTAGTTATATTCCTAGGTATTTTATTCTCTTTGTAGCAATTGTGAATGGGAGTTGGCTCTTGATTTGGTTCTCTGTTTGTCTGTTATTAGTATATAGGAATGCCTGTGATTTCTGCGCTTTGATTTTATATCCTGAGACTTTGCTGAAGTTGCTTATCAGTTTGAGAAGATTTTGGGCTGAGACAGTGGGGTCTTCTAGATATACAGTCATGTCATCTGCAAATAGAGACAGTTTGACTTCCTCTTTTCCTGATTGAATACGCTTTATTTCTTTTTCTTGCCTGATTGCTCTGACTAGAACTTCCAATACTATATTGAATAGGAGTGGTGAGAAAGGGCATCCTTGTCAAGTGCCTGATTTTAAAGGGAATGCTTCCAGCTTTTGCCTGTTCAGTATGATATTGGCTGTAGGTTTGCCATATATAGCTTTTATCATTTTATGATATGTTCCATCAATACCTAGTTTATTGAGAGTTTTTAGCATGAACGGCTGTTGAATTTTGTTGAAGGCCTTGTCTGCATCTATTGAGATAATCACATGGTTTTTGTCTCTGGTTCCATTTCTGTGATGGATTACATTTATGGATTTGCATATGTTGAACC
Organism: Ateles fusciceps; assembly: GCA_036589455.1. NCBI lineage: Eukaryota > Metazoa > Chordata > Mammalia > Primates > Atelidae > Ateles > Ateles fusciceps. The sequence continues at coordinate 1,450,527 of JAZHEH010000253.1, read as the reverse complement.
AGCCTTTCATCCCCAGGATGAAGCCTACTTGATAGTGATGGGTAAGCTTCCTGATGTGCTGTTGCTATCTGTTTGCCAGTATTTTATTGAAGATTTTTGTGTCGATGTTCATCATGGATATTCGCTTGAAGTTTTCTTTTTTAGTTGAGTCTCTGCTGGGTTTGGTATCAGGATGATGTTGGTCTCATAAAATGAGTTAGGAAGATTCCCTCCTATTGTATTGTTTGATACAGTTTCAGAAGGAATGGAATCAGCTCCTCTTTGTACATCTGATAGAATTCGGCTGTGAACCTGTCTGGACCTGGACTTTTTTTGATTGGTAGGCTATTGATTGCTGCCTCTCCTTCAGCCCTTGTTATTGGTCTATTCAGGGTTTCAACTTCCTCCTGGTTTAGTCTTGGTAGAGTAAAAGTGTCTAGGAATTTATCCGTTTCTTCTTGGTTTACTGGTTTATGTGAATAGAGTTGTTTGTAGTAATCTCTGATGGTAGTTTGTATTTCTGTGGGATCAGTGGTGATATCCACTTTATCATTTTTTATTGCATCTATTTGATTCTTCTCCCTTTTCTTTTTTATTAATCTGGCTAGAGGTGTATTTTGTTGATCTTTTCAAAAAACCAACTCCTGGATTTATTGATTTTTTTGAAGGTTTTTTGTGTGTCTCTATCTCCTTCAGTTCTGCTCTGATCTTAGTTATTTCTTGTCTTCTGCTAGCTTTTGAAATTTTTTGATCTTCTTCCTCTAGCTCTTTGAATTTTGATGATAGGGTGTCAATTTTAGATCTTTCCTTGTTTCTCACATGGGTATTTATTACTATAAATTTCCCTCTCGACATTGCTTTAAAGGTGTCCCAAAGATTCTGGTAAGTTGTGTCTTCATTCTGGTTGGTTTCGAAGAACATCTTTATTTCTGCCTTCATTTCATTGTTTATGCAGTCGACACTCAGAAGCAAGTTGTTCAGTTTCCAAGTGGTTGTGCGGGTTTGAGTGTGTTTCTTAATCCTGAGTTCTAGTCTGATTGCGCTGTGGTCTGGTAGACTGTTTGTTATGACTTCTGTTCTTTTGCATTTGCTGAGGAGTGATTTTCTTCAATGATGTGGTCAATTTCAGAGTAAGTGCAATGTGGTGCTGAGAAAAACATATATTATGTGGATTTGGGGTGGAGCGTTCTGTATATGTCTGTTAGGTCTGCTTGGTCTAGCTCTGCATTCAAGTCCTGGATATCCTTGTTAATTTTCTGTCTCGTTGATCTGTCTAATATTGACAGTGGAGTGTTGAAGTCTCCCACTATTATTGTGTGGGAGACTAAATCTCGTTTTAGGTCGTTAAGAACTTGCTTTATGTATCTGGGTGCTCCTGTGTTGAATGCGTATATATTTAGGTTAGCTCGACTCTCCAGTCAGATGCACTTTTTGGGTGAAGCAGCACCCATTCCCGCCTCAGTCTGCCTTGAGTGGGCTTTGCTCACTGTCAGACCAGACCCGTTGAAATGCACCTGGTACCTCGGTTGGAGCTAGGAGATCTCTGGATTTCTGTGTTTCTCTTGCTGGGTGTTGTGCACTGGAGTTGTGTCTATTCAGCCATCTTGGATGAATCTCAGTTGTTACTTTTTAATTAAAAATTTTAAATTCAATAAAAGCAATCTTAAAAAATTATAACTTTATAAAACTACAAGCTTAGTAATTGTTTAATATGATCACTTTATTTTGTTGATGTGGTAACTCTTCAAAACTAATTAATTGAAATGAGTATTTATAAATTACTGAAGACACAGAGAAATACCTAAAATCTAGATTTTTCAGAAAAACTCTTAAGTTTCAGTATTTTCTTGATATTAATCTTTTATAGCATTTCAAATTTCATGTGGTAGGTACCTTGTCAATAACTTAGAATTACAAATGAAGTAATATTCTAGACCATTGTCAAGAAAAAACTGTATCTTCATAGCTAAAATTGATTTGTTATTATATCTATCATAGCTGACATTTTGAGTGAACATCTTCCTTAAGCTAAAAAAAAATTGAAACTGTTTTCCCAGAAGTAACTGGTAATAGCTGAGAATGCACTATATTTAAAAAGCTGATAAATCTGATTAGATATTTATGACTGTATTTAGAAAACAATTTTTTGAGGTATATAAATATGATCTACATACATAAGCTAAGAAGCAATTTGATTGTTTCTTTTAAAGAGTTATGGTTTATTGTAGACATTATATCAAGCTAATAAAATTATAATTCTCAGCTTTGTTCATACTCCCAGACCTGAATGAAATCAACATTCTTATCTATCTTAACTGTAATCCTTGCCCATGCTTACATATAATCTTTCAGTATTTCTTAAAATAAATTTTGATATTGTATTGTTTTCAATAAACATTAATGCAGATTCACTTTTACATTTCCCTTAATCTGTTTTTTTCTTACCTTACTCCCCTTTGCTAATTCTTTTCCCCTTCATCTTCTATCTCTTTAGAGCACTCATACACTTCATACTTATAAACAGGTACACATAGGTGTGCATACCAGTGTGTGTACACATATAAGATATTTTTTAAAATGTTTTACAAACATTGGGTTATTTCATATATAACTTTACTTTTCTTAATAAACAATGTAACATGAATTATTACCATCTAATAGACAAAGATGTATCATTTTTTAATAGATGTGGTTAATCTTTGTCTAAATCTTGCAAATATTATCCTTGAATTGCATTGAGACTACATCACTTTGCCCACATTTAACCAAAACCACCATACCTTGGGCAAACAGACCCCACTACTGGTGAATATTTTCCCTTGTGAAAACCAGTCTATAAAATTTAGAAGAGATGACTACCTGACTGTCGGGAACGGCACGTCTGCCAGGGAACTCTCGGCCAGCAAGAGGGTCCCAATACCTGGAAGAGAGAGTGCGCAGAAGAAAGATAGATAAGCGGGGTCTGGAGGACTGAATAGGCAGTGCCCATACAGCAATGCCCAATATTTTTGCAAAGGGTCCCAATATATACTGTCAGCTTTCAGTAGCTGACATCAACCCACATTGTTAATTCTATACAATAAAGAGGAACAAAAGTTACAATACCACAAGTCTGGAGGAGAAGATAAAATACCAGTAAAAAGGAAGTACATAGCTAGGGGCCATAAGAGTAAGCATGAGGGTGGAGATTTTTCTTTACCTATTGTGTAGGGATTTACATTCTAGAAGGTAACATTCTTTAAGGTCAGGAAAAGCAACATTCTTTAAAGGTCAGGCAAAACTCATAGATCTTGAAGGTAACAATCTCCAAGAGACATGTGAGTGGTTACAGGGCTTAGATAATGTTTAGTAAACAGAGTCATAAAACTAGCCCAAAAACAGGTACCAAGATAAAACACAATGTCTTAGTAAAACCACACAGCCATCACCCAGCCATTGTGTCAGTGTCAGGGAGTCTGAGATAACTTCTACAAAATCATCCATCTTTTAGTTCCTGCTTTCCCTTAGCTCGACTGCCTCCAGGAGGGGGGAATATGTCTGGGCTCAAGCTCACATTATGGCAGAGGCACAGTCAGAGGGCCTCGACGCTGGAGCATTCCCCATACCTAACAGATGTACAAACATTAATGGAAAGACATAAAAACATGAAACAGCAAGAAAACAATACACTACCAAAGGGACACAATAATTATCCAGTAGCTGACCCCTCAAAAATGGAAATTCATAAAATTGTTAAAAAGAAATTCAAAGTAATGATTTTAAAAAAGTCAGTGAGAAATAAGAGAATACAAATACTTTCATGATGTCAGGGCAACAACTTACAATATGATTGAGAAATTTAGCAAAGAAATTGGTGTTGTAAGAACAAACAGAAAGCTTGGAGCTGAAGTATTCAATCAATTAAATAAAAAATAAAATAGAGAAACATACTAGATCAAGCAAAAGAAATAATTCTATAATTTAAAACTTTTTTCTGAAATGACTCATTCAGAGAAAAGAATTTTTAAAAAGTGAATATGGCCTGTGTGATCCATGGAACACCATTAGTCTAACAACTGTTTACACTGTAGGAGTTCAAGAAGGAGTAAGACAGAAAAAGGGACTGGAAGCTTATTTAATGAAATAATTGCTGAAAGCTGTCCAAGTCTTAGAACAACCAGATGTATGATGCTCAAAGGTTTCTAAACAAGATGCAATGCACAAAAAAAGTCCCCTCTGAGGCACATTATAATCAAACTGTCAAAAATCAAAGTCAAAGAGAGAACTTTATTCTATCACCAATCTTCTCAGAAATATTTCAGGCTAGGAGAGAATTGAAGATTATATTCAATGTGCTGAAAGAATAGAAAAATGACAACTGAGAATACTGTAACCAAAAAAGCTGTCCTTGAGAAATGAAAGAAAATAAATTATTTCCCAGACAAGCAAAAGCTAAAGGAAATCACCACATTAAACCTGCCCTGCAGGACATGCTGAAGGGAATTATTCAAGTAGAAACTAAAGGGCAATAATTACTATCATAAATGTATATGAAACTATAAACTCCCTGGTACAGGTAAAAATAAAATCAGATCCAGAATACTGCAATATTGTAATGGTAGGGTAAAAACCATCTATCTATCTGTGTATCTATCTATCTATCTATGTATCTGTCTATCTAGGTATATAATAAAGATTAAAAGTAAAAACAGTAAATAAAAACACAATGAGCTAAGTCTATAAAGCTATAATAAGTTGTTGAGAAATACACAATTTAAAAGATGTAAAGTGTGAAATAAAGACATAAACTGTGGAGAAAAAGTAAAAAATCTAGAGTTTTTGTATGCAGAATATACATGGGTATATTGCATGATGCTGAAGTTTGCATGATTATTGATCCTGTCACCCAGGTAGTGAGCATAGTACCCAATAGGTGGTTTTTCAACCTTTGACCCTCTTCCTCTCTCCCAGCCAGTAGTCTCCAGTTGTTGCCATTTTTATATTCATATGTACCCAATGATTAGCACTTACTTATTAACGAGAACATGTGGTCCTTGGCTTTCTGTTCCTCCATTAATTACCTTAGGATAATGGCCTTCAGCTACATCCACGTTGCTGAAAATGACTTAATTTTATTCATGATTGTGGCTGCATACTATTTCATGGTGTGTATGTACTGCATTTTCTTTATCTGATTCACCACTGATGGGTACCTAAGTCGATTCCATGTCTGCTATTATGAATAGTGCAGTGATGAACATACAAGTATATATCTCTTTTTGATAGAATGATTTATTTTCTTTTGCATGTATATCCAGTAATGGGATTGCTGTATCAAATTGTAGTTCTGTTTAAGTTATTTGAGAAATCTCCAAACTTTCCACAGTGGCTAAACTAATTTACATTCACACTAGCAGTGTTTTAAGTATTCCCTTTCTCCACAACCTCACCAGCATCTGTTGTTTTTTGACTTTTCAGTAATAGCCATTCTGACTGATGAGAGATGGTGTCTCATTGTAGTTTTGATTTGCATTTCTCTGATTAGTGGTGTGCAACATTTTTTCATGTTTGTTGACTGCTTGTATGTCTAATTTTGAGAAGTGACTGTTCATGGTTTTTGTTTGTTTGTTTGTTTTTTAACAGAGTCATGCTTTTTTGCCCAGGCTGGAATGCAGTGGCATGATGATTGCTCACTGCAGCCTCAACCTTCTGGCTCAAGCAAACCTCCCTCCTCAGGCCCCCATATATCAGGGACTACAGGCATGTACCACACTTGGCTAATTTTTAGTTTTTGTTGGAGATACAAGGTTTCCCCTATGCTGCCCAGGCTAGATATAAACTCCTGGTTGCAAATGATGCTCCTGCCTTGATCTCTCAAAGTGTTGAGATTACACCTCTTTTGCTCACTTTTTAATGGGGTTATGTACTTTTCGCTTATTGTTCTTTATAAATTCTGGATATTAGAACTTTGTCAGATACAGTTTGTGAATATTTTCTCTCATTCTGTAGGCTGTCTGTTTACTCTGTTGATAGTTTTATTTTTATTATTTATTGATTGATTTTTTGCTGTACAGAAGATCTTTAGTTTAATTAGGTCCCACTTGTCAACTTTTGTTTTTGTTTCTATTGTTTTCAAGGCCTTAGTAAAAACTTCATTTCCAAGGCTGAAGTACAGAGTGGTGTTTCCTAGATTTTTCCTAGGATTCTTATAGTTTATGCTTGTACATTTCAATCTTTAATCCATCTTGTGTTAATTTTTTTATATGGAGAAAGGAAGACTTCCAATATGACTCTCCTGCATGTGCCTGGCCAGCCATCCCAGCACCATTTATTGAATAGGGAGTCATTTTTCCATAGCTTATTTTTGTCAGCTCTGTCAAAAATCAGATGACTGCAGGTGTGCAGATGTATTTCTGGGTTCTCTGTTCTGTTCCATTTATGTGTCTGTTTTTGTGCCTGTACCATGCTGTTTTGGTTACGTTAGTCGATTGTAATGAACTGATGGAACAATAAACTAAGAAAACAATCACCTGTATGACAGGGTAAAAAATAAAATACTCAAAAATAAGTTTAATCAAGGAGAGGAAAATATGAACACTGAAGATTACAAAGATTGATGAAAGAAACTGGTGAAAACACAAATAATGGAAAGATTTTCCATATCATGAATCAGAAAAACTACTGCAGTTAAAATGCCTATGCTACTCACAGTATTACACAGATTCAACATAATTCCTATCAAAAGGCCAATGGCATTTTTTACAAAAATTTAAAAAATTCTAGAATTTGTGTGGAAACCTATAAGACCCCCACATAGCCAAAACAATTCTGAGGGGGGAAAAAAGCAATCAAAGTGAGAGGTATTATGTCTTTTAATTTAAAATTATATTACAAACTTATAGTAACCTAAATGGTATGGTACTGCCATAAAAACAAACACATAGACCAATGGCACAGATTAGGGAGCCAAAAAATAAATTCAAGCATGTAAGATTCAAATAATGTATGACAAAAGAACTAATAACACAATGGGGGAAATAATATTTCTTTAATAAATGGTGCTGGAAAAACTGGATTTCCACATACAAAAGAATAAAATTAGTATCTCACCTTACACCATGCACCAAAAACAACTGACAATGAATAAAAATATCCAAATTTACGACCAGAAACTGCAAAACTCCTAGAAGACAACACAGGGGAGAAGCTCATGGACATTGACCTTAGCAATATTTTTTTTGATATAACATCAGAAGCTTAGGCTACAAAAGCAAAATAAGTGAGACTACATCAAGCAAAAATGCTTCTTCACAGCAAAGAAAACAATCAACAAAATGAAATAGCTTACAGATTGGGAAAAATATATTTGAAAACCCAATGTCTCATAAGGGGTATATATCCAAAATTCAGAAGAAATTCATACAATCAAGGGTAGAAATGCAAATGGATTTTCAAATGGACAAAAGATGTACAAAGAAGAGCGGGTAGCATGCTTATAGAAACTATCCCAAAAAACTGAGGAGGACTTCTCCCCCAACTCATTCTATGAGGCCAGCCTCATCTTGATACCAAAAGCTGACAGAGAAACAACAACAAAAACAGCAAAAACCTCAGGCTGATATCCTTGATGAACACTGATGCAGAAATTCTCGAGAAAGTGCTTGCAAACTGAATACAGCAGCACATCAAAAAGCTAATCCACCATAATCAAGTAGGCATCATCCTCAGGATTCAGGGTTGGTTCAACATATGCAAATCAATAAATGTGATTCATCATATTAACAGCAGTAAAGACAAAATGACATGATTATCTCAGTATATGCAGAAAAATCTTTTAATAAAATTCAACATCCCTTCATGTTAAAAACTATCAATAAACTAGGTATTGAAGGAACATATCTCAAAATAATAAGAGCCTCTGTGACAAACCCACAGCCAACCTTATCTTCAATGGGTGAAAGATGGAAGCGTTCTTCTTGAAAACCAGGACAAGACAAGGATGCCCTCTCTCACTACTTCTGTTCAACATGGTACTAGAGGTCCTAGCTAGAGCAATGAAGCAAGAGGAAACAATAAAAGGCATCCACATAGGAAGAGAGGAAATTCAACTATCTCTATTTGCAGATGACATGATTCTATATCTAGAAAACTTCATAGTCTCAACCCAAAGGCACCTACAGCTTCTAAACAACATCAGCAAATTTGCACAATACAAAATGAATGTACAAAAATCCCTAGCATTTCTATACAACAACAACCAAACCAAGAGACAAATCAGAAAGGTGATCTAATTCACAATTGTCATAAAAAGAATAAAATATCTAGGAATACAGTTAAGCAGGGAGGTGAAAGATCTCTACAATGAGAATTAGAAAACACTGCTCCAAAAAAATCAGAGAAGACATAAATAAATGGAAACACATCTCATGCTCATAGATATGAGGAGTTAATATGATTAAAAAGGCTATACTGCTCAAAACAGCAAATTCAATGCCATTCCTATCAATCTACCAATGGTGTTCTTCATAGACCTAGAAACAATTATTTTAAAATTTATGTGGAACCAAACAAGAAGATCAAATAGCCAAGGCAATCTAAACAAAAAGAACAAAGCTGGAGGAATCACATTACCCTACTTCACACCGTGCTACAAGGCTGCAGTGTCAAAAACAGCATGGTACTGGTACAAAAAGAGACCTATAGTCCACATCAATGAAACAGAATAGAGAGCCCAGAAATAAAGCTGCACATTTACAACCATCTGCTATTTGACAAAGCTGACAAAAGCAATAGGAAAAAGACTCCTTACTCAGTAAATGATGCTGGGATAACTGGCTAGGCATAGGCAGAATATTGAAGCTGGAATTCTTTCTTATAGCATATACAAAAATCAACTCAAGATGGATTAAAGACTTTGACGTAAAACCCCAAACTATAAAAACCCTAGAAAAAACCCAGGCAGTACCATCCATAGAAATAGGCAAAGATGTCATGATAAAGACACCAAAACCAATTGCAACAAATGAAAACATTGACAAATGAGGTCTAATTAAACTTAAGAGTTTCTGTACAGCAAAATAAACTTATCAACAGAGTAAACAGACAACCTACAGAATGGAAGAAAATTTTTGCAAACTATGCATCTGACAAAGGTAATATCCAACATTTTTAAGGAACTTTATAAGAGAAAAACAAAGAATATCATTAAAAAGTGGACAAAGGATATGAACAGACGCTTCTCAAAAGAAGACATACGTGAGGCCAACAAGCATATGAAAAAAAATGTCAATATCTCTGATCATTAGAGAAATACAAATCAAAACCACAATGAGATATCATTTGATGGGGTTAGGCTTTGTGTTCCCATGGAAATCTCATCTTAAATTGTAATCCCCATAATCCCCATGTGTCAATGGCAGGACCAGGTAGAGGAAATTGAATCATAGGGCAGTTTCCCCCATGCTATTCTCCTGATAGTGAGTTCTCAAGAGATCTGATGGTTTTATAAGCACCTGACATTTCCCTAGCTTGCACTAACTCTGTCCTGTTGCTCTGTAAAGAAGGTTCCTACTTCTCCTTTGCTTTCCACCATGATTGTAAGTTTCCAGCAATGTGGAACTGTGAGTCAATTAAACCCCTTTCCTTTATGAATTACCCAATCTTGGGTATTTTTTTTATAGCAGTGCAAGAACAGACTAATATACCATCTCACACCAGTCAGAATGACTCTTACTAAAATATCAAATAACAGATGCTGGCATGGTTGTGGAGAAGAGGGTACCTTATTCACTGTTGGGGGGAGTGTAAATTAGTTCAACCATTGTGGAAAGCAATATGACAGTTCCTCAAAGAGCTGGGTATATACCCAGAGTAATATTAAGTATTATGTTATAAAGACACATCCATGTGGATGCTCATTGCAGCACTATTCACAATAGCAAAGACATGGAATCAACCTAAATCCCCATCAGTAATAGACTGTATAAAGGAAATTTTGTAAATATATGCCATGGAATATTATGCAGTCATAAAAGAGATGAGTCATGTCTTTTGCAGGATCATGAATGGAGCTCAAGGCTATTATCCTTAGCAAATTATACAGAAACAGAAAAACCAAAAACTGCATGTTTTCCTGTAAGTGGGAGCCAAATGATAACAACTTATGAACATAAAGAGGGAAACAACAGACACTGGGGTCTACTTGAGGGGAGAGGGTGGCTGGAGGGAGAAGAGCAGAAAAGATGACTGTTGGGTACTAAGCTTACTACCTGGGTAATATAATATGTAGAAGAAAACCCCCATGACATGTGTTTATCTGTGTAACAACAAACCTTCACATGTACCCCTAAAGCTAAAATTAAAAAATAAATAAATAAAAACAGGGACATGGGTGAAGCTGGAAATCATCATCCTCAGCAAACTAACACAGGAACAGAAAACCACACACTGCATATTCTCACTCATAAGTGGGAGTTGAACATTGAGAAAACATAGACACAGAGAGGGGGACAACACACACAAGGACCTGTTGGGGTTGGGGGGTGAGGGGAGGGAACTTAGAGGACAGGTTAATAGGTGCGGCAAACCACCATGGCACACATATACTTATGTAACAAACCTGCATGTTCTGCACATGTATTTTTCTTCCAGAAGAAATTAAAAAAAAAAAGAAAAATACACCAGAAAACAAGTGAAATAAAATAAAATGAACACAAGATAAGAAGAGGTATGTCTTTTCAAAAGACACAAAAATGGCAGGTTTATGGGAAGGTTCTCAACATTATTAATCATTAGGAAAATGTAAATCAAAAGCAGTATGAGATAACACCTCAAACTCATTCAGATGGCTATTTTCAAAAGATACAGACACACACGCACACACATATGGGAAAAGAGACAGAGAAAAGACATGCAGAAGGATTCCAACGTATTTATCTGTGGAAACATTCCAAATAGGAATTCCAATAGTTTGGCTAAACTGATCAGTTAAACATTTTGACAAATTGTTTGGTATACTCTGCATATACCAATTAAATTTCTGTTTTACTATTTAAAAAAAAAAATCTAAAACTATTTAATGGACAGTAATGGTAATAGGCTTTTTGTCCCCCAGAGAAGTGTCTTTGTGACTTATTTTTTTGTGTAAAGTGGCATTTAGCCTCTCAGCTTAATAAGTTTAATAAAACTTAATGAAACATCTTCAAACCTAATGAAGCGTTTAAAAATGCAAAACAAAGGAAAATAAAGATTGGCCCACTCCTAACCAAAAAATACTTACATAAATTTGGGGGATGGAATGTGGATAGAGCATAAATCTAAAATAATGATCATTTAGAAGAAATTTAATGTTGATTTGACAACATATGTAATACATGCCCCCTTAATTAAGAGAAAATAGTTCTCTAATATATTTTGAATTTAGGTACACAAATATATAAATATGCATTTACATTATATTTAATAATGCTGTGACATTTAAAAGCTCTTTAGTACAAAATTACACTGAATAAATAACTGCTGTGTAATGTGTTAGGATAAAAATGAGGGTAGAGGTCTAAGAAGCTTATATGGCAGGATGTTAGGGATGTCAGAGTATTGCAGAAACCAAGGCTCAGATTAAAGCAATTGACATTATTACAGAGCTTAAAATCCTATATTAGGGACTATTCTAAAGATAAGAGTTTTAAACAATCTCTTTTTTTAAAGCATCTCTGTTAGATATAACTTACAAATTTAGTGTCACATTAAGTAAGTAAATGAATATTGATAATAAAGCTAAATTCGGGTAAAATGTATGCTAAAGTCATTTGACTCATACAAAACATTAATAAATCAATGTAAAGTCAGTAAAAAGTGGTGATATATTCTGAATTACAAATTTTTAAGTAAAAATAGTTCTTATACCTACAAACCAGTTCACCAAAGTATCTTAGAGTTGAGTATATTGTTTTAATATAAATGTTATAATTAGTGACATGCTGTGAATATTTTAACATTAATTACTCTATGTGATACTGAAGATGAGTACTGTAACCACAGTCAGCCACTTAGCCTCTCAAATTTTGGCATCCTTTTTGGAAACATGAGAACTATAAATATATCGCCCACCTACATTGTTGTTTGAAGCGTTATATAAATAATATAAACACAATACATTTTAACTGAAATAGTATGTACACAATTTGGTTGCTATTCTTGAGAGTATTATTTTATCCTAGCTCTGGATAATAGCCAAATATGTGTGATGTCTTTCAAGATATTGTGGAGCAATTAAAAACATGCTTATTTATTGGCTTTGTAAACATGTTATCTCTTTATGAACAGAAAGAGACTAAAATATTACCGCTCTGCCTTCTAATAAATTACTCAGCACCATTGGCTCTTAATTCATGTTGTCAGCAAGCATTATCAACCTTTGTCTCTATATTTCTTTCTATTTATACCATGGAAATTTAGTAAATGCAAAGTTAAACCATAATCATTGAGAATGAGAAAGATCTTTATAAAAACATTGGGAGTAATCAGAGTAGTGCTCCAAAATAACCTCTCAAATTTTCTCTGCTGTGGAGATGCATACTTCCCCACCCATGTGATTGTGGGTTTGGTCATGCAACTTGCTTTGGATGATAGAGAGAACATGATGTGAGCCAAGGATCAAAGTGCACCTGAGTAATTTGGCTAGCTTGTTGGTTTGGGTCATCAACTATGAAACAAACACTGTCCTAGCAATTGCTGTTATTTCAGCCTGGGGCACTTACTTCAGAAGCAGGAAACAGAACTGAACCACACAAAAGCCTGGGGTAATCCCTGCTCACTCACAGCCTAAAGCAGAGTCCTGCAGCCAAGCATAGCCTATGTCAGCCAAAGTTTAGCAATTGACTTGCATATGTACAAGCATAGAGTAAATGCTTGATATTTTAAGACATTACACCTTAAAATAATTGTTACTGCATATCACTGCAACAACAACTGGTTAACACGAACAAATAAATTCAAAAGTGGATTTAAAATTTAGCACTTAGAAGATGAAGTTATATGTTGGAAGATAATTATTTGAGGGTCTAATATTTCTGTGCATGTTTTGAGCAGAGGCATCAGTATCTTTTTCTTCAGACTAGATTTCCAGGGACGTTTGTATAGCAACCAGCCTTGGAAGATTAAAGTTTTATTCCAGAACAGAAAGCAGGTTTGTCTGCTGTCCAGTAAAATTAAGGTAATGTCTTTCTGAAGCAAAGGTTCGGCAAGGTTTCTGCTCATTACAAAATATTTTGATTCTCTTAGCTCAGAGTTCATCTCCTGTAACAAAAGCCATTATGTGCTCTATTCTTGTGTGGCCCTTATCCAGTATTCTTGTGGGAATTTGGACTCCAGAATCAGCATGTGAAAATAAGAATGGTTTGGCTACTGCTGTTAATTTGAATAATAAACTGCTGCTCCTAAAAGTCATGTCTTTTTATAGCATCTAAGAAATAGGGGCATGCTAACTTGTTAAATTGCAAGTAGAATAAAATCTCAGACCCTCTATAGTCTTGACAACATGATCAAGATTCAATAGTTGGAGAAAGGGTCTGCTGTAGACACTAGATCTTGCAACTATACTGATTAAAGACAAAAGACATAGTTGTCATCATTTTCTCTTTGTAATTAATCAAGAGATTAAAAACAACTGAAATGTCAATATAACAAATGTATAATGAACTCATAAGTTCATGTAAGAGCCCTAGAAAGCAGTTTGAAATTTTACCTGAAAGAAATCTGACAATTTTTAAGTACATATTATTTAAGGAGACTCCCCAAACAAACTTGCTTAAAAACCTAGTATTTCATATTAGTAAACTATACAAAAGTAAATATATTCTAAAAATCAGATCCAATGGATTATTAATAGTTGCCAATTTGTATGTATTTGCTGTGGTTTGGGAATGAGACAGACAATGCTTAATTAAAATACCAAATTTAACAGCAATTTGAAAATTATAAACTATAGTGTTATATTTCATTAAACAGCCTCAAAGTTTTCGAATAAGTTACATACTCAAAGGAAACAAAAACCTTTTGTGTGTCTGTATATTTACCAAGAAAAGTCAGTAAAGTGCAGAGTTGGCATTGGCTGCTAAAGATTTCCTCTGTTGTATCTAATTTAATTCTACATTTTGAGCTTTTTTTTTTTTTTTTTGGCCTGTGCTTTCTGTTGGAACATAGCTTTTCTCCACATGGAATGTCATATTTGACAACTTAGAGATCTGTTGAGGCAACTGCTCCATATTTTGTGTTAGACACAACACCAGTGCTATTTCTCTGCATGATAAATGACTATTACTACCAATGCCATCAAAGAAAAGATATAGTTGTGTTGTGTGTGTTCAAAAGCCCATATTTTGGAGATGAAAAAAATGGTGTTTTTGATTCATTGCCTATGAGAATAGACATAGGCATGCCTTGTTTTACTGCAGTTCACTTTATTGTGCTTCACAGATACTATGTGTTCTACAAGTTGAAGGTTTGTGGTAACTCTGCTTTGAAGCAAATCTATCAGCACCATTTTTCTAACATCATGTGCTCACCTTGTGTCTCTGTGTCACATTTTGGTTATTACTGCAATATTTCAGTATTTTTTTCCTTATTATTATGTCTATTATGATCTATGGTCATTTATCTTTGATGTTATTATTGTAATTGTTTTGGGGTACCATGAAACATGCACATATGAGAGGATAAATTTCATCAATAGATGTGTGGGTTCTGACTGTTCCACTAACCAGTCTTTTCCGCCTTTCTCCCTCTCTCCTTGAGCCTCCCTACTGCCTGAGACACAGCAAATATTACTCCATGTACTATGTGATATTTGGTTGATGTTATGAACTCTCAGGAGAACCTCTTTATTTAGAATATTTACTTGAATAACTAGGTACAACATTTTAGATCCCATACATTCTATTTACAAGATTTTATGGGTGGCCCCACTCTGGGTTTGCTTCATTTGAAATAATTACTTTTTTTGTAAAAATATACCTTAGAGGGCAGTAAGAAAAAATATACTCCTTTGAGTGCTGCAGTAGTAGCTTTATACAAGCTATAATTCAAATAGAAATTAAAAATTAACTACTCCAAAAAAATTGAGGGGAGGCACTCTTCCCTAACTAATTCTATGAAGCCAGAATCAGTCTGATACCAAAATTGAGCAAAGGCATAATCAAAAAAGAAAACTAAAGGCCAATATCTCTGATTAACAAAGATGCAAAAAATCCTCAACAAATTATTAGCCAACTGAACTCAGTAGGAATCAAAAAGTTAATTCACCACAATCAAATAGGCTTCATACTGGGATGTAAGGTTCAACATACACAAATCAATAAATATGAGTCACCACATAAACAGAATTAAAAAACATACATTCATTTTGATAGATGCACGATTGTTGTTGATGAAATCTAACATAACTTCATGATAAAAAAATACTTAAGAAACTAGGTATTGAAGGAAGGTACATCAAAACAATAAGAACCTTGTATGACAAATCCACAACCAACATCATACTGAATGGCCAAAAGGCATAAACATTCCCCTTGAGATGGGATGCTCACACTCACCACTCCTATTCAACATAGTTCTGGAAGTCCTAGTCACAGAAAATAGGCAAGATTAAAAAATAAAAGGCATCCAAATAGAAAAAGAAGAAGTCAAACTGTCTCTCATTACAGGGGAATTCCATTCCTAGAAAAGCCTAAAGACTCCACCAGAAGGCTACTGGAACTGTTAAACAACTTCAGTAAAGCTTTGGTATACAAAATCAATCTACAAAAATCAACAGAATTTCTATACACAAATAACTTTCAAGCTGAGAACCAAAACAACAATATAATCCCATTTACAACGAATACACACACACACAGAGACACAGGCACACACACAACTAGGAATATATATAACCAAGGAAGTGAGAGATCTCTGCAAGAAGAACTAGAAAACACTGTTGAAAGAAATAATAGATGACAAAATCAAATGGAAAAATACTGCATACTTATGGATTGGAAGAATCAACATTATTAAAATGGCCATACTGCCCAAAGTAATATACAGATTCAACACTGTTTCTATCAGACTACCAACAGTCATTTTTCACAGAATTTGAAAGAAAAAAATCATAAAATTCATATGGAACCCAAAAGATCCCAAATAGCCCAAGCAATCCTAAGAAAAAGAACAAAGCCAGAGGCATAACATTACCCAACTTCAAACTATGAGACTACAGTAACCACAACAGCATGGTGCTGCTACAGAAACAGATATATAGATCAATGGGACAGAATAGAGAACCAAGAAATAAAGCTGCATATCTACAGCCATCTGATCTTCAACAAAACTGACAAAAACAAGCAATGGGGAAAAGGCTCCCTTTTCAAAAAAGGGTGCTAGGATAGCCAGCTAGCCAAATGCAGAAGAGTAAAACTGGACACCAACCTTTTCACCATGTACAAAATTCAAGATGGACTAAAGATTTACATGGAATACCTCAAATTATAGAATCCTAGGATAAAATCTAGGAAACACCATTCTTGAGAAACAACTTACGAATAAGTCCTCTAGCAATTGCAACAAAAACAAAAATTAGCAAGTGGGACCTAATTAAACTAAAGAGCTTCTACACAGCAAAAGAAACTATCAACAGAGTAAACAGACTACCCTCAGAATGGGAGAAAATATTTGCAAACTATTTATCTTACAAAGGCCTGATATCTAGAATCTGTAAGGAACTGAAACAAATCAACAAGCAAAAAACAAATAACCCCGTTAAAATAGGCAAAGGACATGAACAGACATTTCTCAAAGAAGATTTACAAGTGGGCAACAAACACATGAAAAAATGCTAAATATCACCATGAGGAAATAGCAGAAAAATAGGATTAACTAGAATATGATGGATTATTTTATTTAATTTATCCCAATTTTTGCATTTCATCAGGAAAATGCAAATAAAACCAGTGAGGTACCTGCCATCTCACACCAGATGACTGTTACTAAAAAGGCAAAAAACAAAATATACTGGCAAAGCTGTGGAGAAAATAGACCTCATATATGTTGTTGGTGAGAATGTAAAATAATTCAGCCACTGTGGAAAGCAGTTTGGAGATTTCTCAAACAACCTAAAACAGAACTACTATTTGATGGAGCAATCTCATTACTGAGTTTATATCCAAAGAAAATAAACCATTCTACCAAAAAGACACATGAAATCATGTGCTCATTGCAGCACCATTCAGGATACCAAAGACGTGGAATCAACCTAGGTGCTTATCAACGGTAGATTAGATAAAGAAAATGTGGCACATATATGTCATAAAATGCTATGAGCCATAAAAAGAACGAAATCATGTTCTCTGCAGCAATATGGATGAAGATGGAGGCTACTATCCTTAGCAAATCAACACAAAAACAGAACATCAAATACTGCATATTCTCACTTATAAGTAGGATCTAAACATTGCCTGCTCATGGAGATAAAGATGGCTACAGTAGACACTGGGGACTCCTAGAGAGGGAAGGAGGAGGGGGGAATGGCTGAAAAACTGTTGTGTATTATGCTTACTACCTTGGTGACAGATGCAATAATATTCCAAACCTCAACATTACACAATATACCCATGTAACCAACTTGCATATGTACCTTCTGAATCTAAAATAAAAGATGAGATTATAAAAACTAAAATTGAAAAATAAAGGGTTGTTTTCTTAAAACTTGATGTTGGCAACAAATAACCGAAAGATCTAGATATGTCTACATATAAGTATTAGATATTGAGAATTAAAGTATTATTAAATGTATGTATTTATAACAACTTATACAATGTTTGATTTTAAATACCACTAGAAAAATCTGAGTCACCCTTTGTCAGATTGAGTCAGAAAAGTTGAGTGATATGAGTTCTATGATATAATTTGAGTTATATAAATAGGATAGATATTTGTTTATATATGGAACAGACATTATATAATTCAGAATGTTTTTGAATTATTTAATGATTTATATATTTTTCAGATATGAGCTTAACTAACCTTCAGAATTTTCAGAGGTACCTTCATAACTTTAATAAGGAAGGCACAATTATCAACCCCCTTTTATAGATAAGACAATTATGATAAAGAGAGGTAAAATAGCATTCAAATCATACTGCTAGAAAGTAACCAGGTTCTTACGCAAACCCAGCCTGTCTGGTCCAAAGTGCACGCTGAAAAAATTTGCCAGATGCCTGTGACTTTATAGGCACCCTGAGGAAATAGAACAAATAGGATCAACTAGAATATAGCAGATTATTTCATTCAGTTTGCTCCAGTTAACTTACATCTCTATACTTACAGATACTCAACTTCACCAATTCTCCCTGCCTCCTTTTTCCCCACTGATATATACTAAGAGTTATATTTTAGGGCGGCCAGATGCATCACATCCTTTCTCTCCCCCAGTCAGTACTTCCTAAGAAATCAATTCCCAGCAATAAAGCTGGAGTTTATGTAGGAAAACAGGTCACTTGTGAATGTCACAGCGAAAGGGACTGAAACTGAATAAATTTTAGTAACAGTAGACTCTGGGCTTTGTAGTTTTCATGTGCTTTTGTAAATCAAGAGATAAATGAAAATCTACTGACTTGTTTATATTACTCAGAAATGAAATCCAATCCTGAACATTCCTAGCAGGAGAAGAAATAGATTCTACTTCAGGGGAACAAAATCCAAAATATACTGCAAAAATACTAGAAAGTGTATTGTGTATATTTAGTGGCCAATAAAACATGGTCAGTAAGGATTATTAAAGCAGAGATATGTTTAGGAAGTAAGAATGTGATCATCCTATTTACTGAAAAGAGTGGGACTAAATAGTCCTCTCATCATTCACAGATGAATAAACTGGGAAAATGAAATATAAAATCAGAGTGAGTATCATGACATGGTTCTACAACATAAAGAATGGAAAATACGACTTTCACATTGTCATACATAACTCGTATTTTGCAATAGATTTAATATTAAACAGAATAAATATTAGCATCTGCTTTTCACATTAGTAAATTTGAGGCAGTGTGGATGATGTGAGGCAAGAGAGGAAAAGAAGTGATAAGAAAACAGATGAAATAAAAAGAACAATAATTCACATTCAGGAAAAAAGGAAAAGGCATATTTTTGAAAAGCTAAAAATATTTTTAGACTGATTAATATTACAAGAAGTTTAGAACAGAAACAATAGATGCAAAATACTTTTGATATGAAAGATATAATTAATGCCCAGAATTTAGATTAAAAAAATAAAATTAAAACAACTAATTAGCATATGACAAACACAAATCAGAGATGGTGATGCAGCAAACCATTATACTGATTTTTTTGAAGACCAAGAAATTAAAGATAGTAATTTTAAATAAATACAAAAAGAATTCTGAGCTGAGGAAATATCAGGTTGTATGAATTTAGTACTGTTATCCATAAATAAAAAGAAATAGTCCAACATGCCCACATACATACATGCATATGTGCAAAACAAAAGGACATTTTTGGTATTTTGTTGACAGCACTATCTGGGCAACAAATATAAAACTAATCAGTAATTCATAATGGAGCCTCCCAAGATGGCTAACATTGAGAATCACATATTGGTTAAAAATGATACATACATAGCTGCATCCCCTCCCCCCCTTCCCCGTCCTCAAGAAAATTTAATAAACTCTTTAAATCATGTCAGGCTTTGACGTAAAAATAACGGTTTTCTTAAGGAAGTGGTAGCACATGTTTGCCCCATTCGTTTGTCCCAAATGAATTGGACTACACAGTCAGTTCACATTTAAAAGGAAAGCTGATACAAAGATCATGCCATTGATTATGAAACACAGTAAAATGGACAGCAGCATATTTGACATGTGAGAAAATGTCCTTTAAAATTGGACACTAGCGGAAACAAGTGACTCTGAACCAGAAAGCACAGATGAGACTCCAAAGAGAAAAAACCCTGTGACTGTTCTTTAAGGGACAATGTGAAAGGTCATTATTCCAATTATTATGTGGTTGCTTAGTCTAAAGTTATAGATAAACAGATAATTATTCATTGAAAGTCAATGGTTTTATTAAAAACATTTCTGGAATAGTATTAGCAATGACTGGTGATCAAAATAAATATTTACCAAATTATCTAGAGCTCAGGGGCTGAAATGCCATTAATAGAGTTTGTTAATGTTATAAAATACTTCATATATAGAGAGCTGTCTCTTTAACATTTACAGTACACATCACATGTCTCTGCTATAATGATACCTATTTGACCCACATTACTTGGGCATGTTTTTGGCACTCACTCATTATTATTTAGGAGATTAATGTTCACTAAATACCAAAAGAAAAAGATAGACAAGGATAGTTAATAGATCATATGATATAAAACAATAAACTCTCATAGGAAGCATAAAAGCAGAAACACACAGCAAGAAAACATGTGAAGTATAACATATACCCATGCGAAAAATTCACATATTTAAAACATTATCCCTGATTCTGATTAAAAATAAATTACATTAATAACTAACTAAATAAAAAGTTGCAAGAAAGATTAAATCAAATATTTGGCAAAGACATTAATTGCAACAAAATATAAAAAATGGGTGGCAAAACAATGGCATTATATTTCAATACATTACACAATGTTAACATTTTTAAAACACATTAAAGAAAACAAAAGGGAAAAATAAGAAAGCAAAAAAAATTGAAATGACAGAAATCTCTATGAACTATGTGGAGTAAGCAATACATGGATTAATATATCTGTAACATTGTAACAAGATAAAATAATAAACACAAAAATATACAAAATTAAGAATGATACAAGGGCATAAATACAATTATCAAAATTTCAAAAATAAGTGAATACTATGCAA
Source organism: Ateles fusciceps (assembly GCA_036589455.1). Taxonomy (NCBI): domain Eukaryota; kingdom Metazoa; phylum Chordata; class Mammalia; order Primates; family Atelidae; genus Ateles; species Ateles fusciceps. The sequence goes on along the minus strand of JAZHEH010000253.1, from coordinate 1,429,654 downwards.
AATGTTTTTGTTAATCCTAAAATCATAAACTATAAAGTACTATGATGTCCCATTATTGATTACTATAAAATTTCAATGACCTGGAATTTCCAATTTACTTATCCTACTATTTTTTTTAGTATTTGTTAACAAAGAGGAACTTTTCATTCCTGAGACTCTAGCTTCACTCCTTATTCAGCCTAAATCTCATGATCAATTCGTTGTAATAACTCTGTTCCCTGCACCAAAAACTCCAATTAGTTGTGCTCCTTTATTTATTTCATTATATTTTTATTTCTTTTATTTTATTTTTTACTCAAATACACACACAGCTCTCTCCATCTGCTTGTCCCTAAAACAATGCAGCTGAACATGGCTGGAGAAAAACAACCTTTCTGGCAGCTTTAGTATAATTCAAAAATCCCCACCCTGCCCAGAAACCATACTGTATTCCAAATCTAGTCATTCTGCTTTACTGCATATTTATTTGATACTTTCTTTTCTCAGTTCAAATCTCTAATACCTCCTGCCACATCTGCACCTTTGGCTGATATCTTCTTACTTCTGTGGAAACTGAGCAATAAACAAATTCTTTACATCCTTCCCTTCATATTTATCTTCCACATTGTAAAAGAGTTACTTTAGTTCCCAGCTATGTCCAACCTACTTTTGCCCTAAATGCCCTGGTCTTCCACACACTTAACGATATCACACATCAAATAATCCTTCCTCTTGATTGAATAATTCGCATCACATAACAGACTTTATTTCTCCATAACAATGCTTTCCCCCAAAAGACTTCCTGTAACTTATTTTCATCATTGTTCTCTTCAGTTCTTTTAGGGCAGAAGTCTTTCATTCCTTGTCCCCAAATATTTCTACCATTCTCTTAAGAACTAAGTCAAAGCAGGTTTTTCATAAACAGCTTCATGAAAACTGCAATCACCAGTGACTCACACTGTACTAAATCCGATTGTCTTTGTCATCATTGTATTTTAACTATCAGGAACATATGACATAATTGAGTTTCTCTCTTCTCCTTTGCTTCAGTTGCTTTAAAGGACACCACAAGTTCTGGGTTTGTTTTTACCTTTGGGATTGTTCCGTTATGATCTCTTTTGCTGGATACGGCTCTATTGACCTCTAAGTATTGGAATGCCCTGAGGCTCAGTCTTTAGTTTGCTTATATTTCCTTCCTTTGGTTGATTATCTGATGACCCTATTTGGCCACCTGATCTTATGAATCAGTAAGAGGCTGAGGGTTCCCACATTTTTATCACCAGCCAAGACTTCTTCCCTTAACTACAGACCCAAAGGCCTATTGATCTACTTGAAATTTCTACTTAAAAATCTTTAGAATGGACGTCTCAAAGTTGACATGCCAAAAAATGACCTTCTATCCAAAAGTTGCAATAACCCCTGAAATCAATAATAGCAAAAAACCCAATTTAAAAAATGGGCGATACATGTGCACAGACACTCAACCAAAATAATATACAGATAGAAAATTAGTATGTGAAAGAATGCTCAACACTATATGTCAGTAAGGGCATCACAAATCAATATACTGAGATATCATTAAACAGAATTGCAAAAGTCCAAACTACAGACAACACCAAAAGTTGATGAGAATGTGAAGTATTGCAAACTTCATCCATTGCTGGTTGTAATGCAAAATGAAGCATCCACTTTAAAGGACAATGTCACATATTCTTACAAAATTGTAGATACTTTTTATAATTCAGCAGTCATGTTTCTTGATATTTACTCAAAGGAGTTGAAAACTTACATCCACACAAAAACCTACACATGGACATTATATAAGTATTATTCATAAATGCTAAAGCTGGAAAGTGACCAAGAGTTGTCCTTCAGTAAAATAAATGAGCTATCCAGCCATAAAAACACATGGGGGAAACACATATAAACACCGTATATTTAAAGCGGCAAAAATAGGTTTCATTTGGACAAACAGTTGTGATGAATACTAAATTTAATATATATGTATTTATTGACAAACTAGGCTTTTTTAAAGGTCATTTTCATCATAATCGAAAACAGTATTCAAATCAATCAACTAACAAGTGTATCCATTACTGTATTGAACACAGAGCAAAACAGTGATCAGTACAAAGCTTTAGAAATACTAAAACTTTTAAAATGCAACTGAGTGCAAAGTGTAAGAAAAAAATATGTATATATTTATGCATATTCATATGTGTAAGAAAACATGAATGTAACAGTGTAAGATAAAAGTATATAACAAATATCTATATAAATGCAGATCTGATAATTATTTCATTTTAATTATGTGAGAAATGAAAATGTGCTCTTTAATAATTTTTAAAAATTTGTCTCATTTAAATACCAAAAAATTTTAAGTTAAATATTTAAAAGAAAACCCTAACATATACAAAATATTAAAGAATAAAATGGATAAATACAATTCATGGTGAAGCAATTAATTTCAATATTATAAGAGTTCTAAATCCAAAAAGATTTTTTTGTGTTATTTTAAAAATATTTATTTATTTATTTATTTTTATTGTACTTTACATTCTGGAGTACATGTTCAGATCATGCAGGATTGTTGCATAGGTACATATATGACAATGTGGTTTGCTGCCTCCATCCTTCTGTCACCTATAGCTGGCATTTCTCCCTATGTTATCACTCCCTAACCTCCCTGCACCCCTACTGTACCTCCCCTAGCCCACCCAACAGACCCCAGTATATTATGCTCCCCTCCCTGTGTCCACATGTTCTCTTTCTTCAACATCTGCCTAGGAGTGAGAACATGCAGTGTTTGATTTTCTGTTCTTGTGTCAGTTTGCTGAGAATGATGGTTTCCTTATTCATCCATGTCCCTACAAAGGACACGAACTCATCATTTTTTATGGCTGCATAGTATTCTATGGTGTATATGCCACATTTTCCTTGTCCAGTCTATCATCAGTGGGCATTTGGGTTGGTTCTTGGTCTTTGCTATTATAAACAGTGCCTCAATGAACATACGTGTGCATGTGTCTTTATAATAGGACAATTTATAGTCCTTTGGATATATACCCAGTAATGGGATTGCTGGGTCAAATGGAATTTCTATGTCTAGGTCCTTGAGGAATTCCCACACTGTATTCCACATGGTTGAACTAATTTACACTCCCAATAACAGTGTAAAAGTGTTCCTATTTCTCCACATCCTCTGCAGCATCTATTGTCTCCAGATTTTTTAATGATGGCCATTCTAACTAGGCTGATGGTATCTCAATGTGGTTTTGATTTGCATTTCTCTAATGACCAGTGATGGTGAGCGTTTTCCATATGTTTGTTGGCCTCATATATGTCTTCTTTTGAAAAGTGTCTGTTCATATCCTTCACCCACTTTTGAATGGGTTTTTTTGTTTGTTTGTTTGTTTGTAAATTTGTTTAAGTTCTTTGTTGCTTCTGGATATTAGCCCTTTTTCAGATGGGTGGATTGCAAAAATTTTTTCCCATTCTGTTGGTTGCTGGTTCACTCTAAGGATTGTTTCTTTTGCTATACAAAAGCTCTGGAGTTTAATTATATCCCATTTGTCTATTTTGCTTTTTGTTGCTAACGCTTTTGGTATTTTAGTCATGAAGGCCTTGCCTATGCCTATGTCCTGAATGGTATTGACTAGGTTTTCTTCTAGGATTTTTATGGTGTTAGGTTTTATGTTTAAGTCTTTAATCCACCTGGAGTTAATTTTAGTGCAAGGTGTCAGAAAGGGGTCCAGTTTCTGCTTTCTGCACATGGCTAGCCAGTTTTCCCAGCACCATTTATTAAACAGGGGAATCCTTTCGCCATTGCTTGTTTTTGTCAGATTTGTCAAATATCAGATGATTGTAGATGTGTAGCATTGCCACCAAGTCCTCTATTCTGCTCCATTGGTCTATATCTCTGTTTTGGTACCAGTACCATGCTGCTTTGATTACTGTAGCTTTGTAGTATAGTTTGAAGTCAGGTAGCATGATGTCTCCAGCTTTGTTCCTTTTGCTTAGGATTGTCTTGGCTGCGCGGGGTCTCTTTTGGTTCCATATGAAGTTTATGGTGATTTTTTTCCAGTTCTGTGAAGAAGGTAATTGGTAGCTTGTTGGGGGATAGCATTGAATCTATAAATTACTTTGGACAGTATGGCCATTTTCATGATACTGATACTTCCTAACCAAGAGCATGGAATGTTTCTCCATCTCTTTGTGTCCTCTCTTATTTCCTTGAGCAGTGATTTGTAGTTCTCCTTGAAGAGGTCCTTTAAATCCTTTGTTAGTTGTATTCCTAGGTATTTTATTCTCTTTGTAGCAATTGTGAATGGGAGTTGGCTCTTGATTTGGCTCTCTGTTAGTCTGTTATTGGTGTATAGGAATGCGTGTGATTTCTGCATATTGATTTTATATCCTGAGACTTTGCTGAAGTTGCTTTACAGTTTAAGGAGATTTTGAGGGGCTGAAATGGTGGGGTCTTTTATATATACAATCATATCATCTGCAAATAGAGACAATTTGACTTCCTCCTTTCCTAATTGAATACACTTTATTTCTTTTTCTTGCCTGATTGCTCTGGCTAGAACTTCCAATACTATATTGAATAGGAGTGGTGACAGAGGGCATCCTTGTCTAGTGCCAGATATCAAAGGGAATGCTTTCAGTTTTTGCCCATTCAGTATGATTATTGGCTGTGGCTTTGTCATAAATAGCTTTTAATATTTTGAGATACGTTTCATCAATACCTAGTTTATTGAGAGTTTTTAGCATAAAGTGCTGTTGAATTTTGTCAAAGGCCTTCTCTGCATTTATTGAGATAATCATGTGTTTTTTGTCTTTGATTGTGTTTATGTGGTAGATTACGTTTATAGACTTGCATATTTTGAACCAGCCTTGCATCCCCAGGATGAAGCCTACTTGATCGTGATGGATAAGTTTTTTGATGTGCTGTTGCAATCTGTTTGCAAGTGTTTTATTGAAGATTTTTGCATCTATGTTCATTAAGGATGTTGGCCTGAAGTTTTCTTTTATGTTGAGTCTCTGTGAGGTTTTGGTATCGGGATGATGTTAGTCTCATAAAATGATTAGGGAAGGATTCCCTCTTTTTGTATTGTTTGGAATAATTTCAGAAGGAGTGGTACCAGCTCCTCTTTGTATGTCTAGTAGAATTAGGCTGTGAACCCTTCTGGACCTGGACTTTTTTTGGTTGGTAGGCTATTAAATGCTGCCTAGACTTCAGCCCTTGTTATTGGTCTGTTCAAGGTTTCAACTTCTTCCTGTTTTAGGCTTGGGAGAGTGCAAATGTCCAAGAATTTATCCATTTCTTCCAGGTTTACTGGTTTATCTGCATAGAGATATTTGTAGTAATCCCTGATGTTAATTTATATTTCTGTGAAATCGGTGGTGATATCCCCCTTTATCGTTTTTTATTGCATCTATTTGATTCTTCTCTCTTTTTTATTAATCTGACTAGCTGTCTATTTTATTGATCTCTTCGAAAAAACCAGCTCCTGGATGTATTGATTTTTTGAAGGATTTTTTGTGTCTCTGTCTCCTTCAGTTCTGCTCTTATCTTAGATGTTTCTTGTCCTCTGCTAGCTTTTGAGTTTTTTTGATCCTGCTCGTCTAGTTCTTTCAATTTTAATGATAAGGTGTCAATTTTAGATCTTTCCTTGCTTCTCACGTGAGCATTTATTGCAATAAATGTCCCTCTAGACACTGCTTTAAATGTGTCCCAGAGATTCTGGTACCTTGTGTCTTCATTCGTGTTGGTTTTGAAGAACATCTTTATTTCTGCCTTCATTTCATTTTTTACCCAGTTGACATTCAGGAGCCTGTTGTTCAGTTTCCATGAAGTTGTGTGCTTCTGAGTGAGTTTCTTAATCTTGCGTTCTAATTTTATTGCACTGTGGTCTGAGAAACTGTTTGTTATGATTTCCATTCTTTTGCATTTGCTGAGGAGTGATTTACTTCCAATTATGTGGTCAGTTTTAGAGTAGGTGTGATGTGGTGCTGAGAAGAATGTATAGTCTGTGGATTTGAGGTGGAGAGTTCTGTATATGTCTATTAGGTTTGGTTGGTCCAGATCCGAGTTCAAGTCCTGGACATCCTTGTTAATTTTCTGTCTCGTTGATCTGTCTAATATTGACAGTGAAGTGTTATAGTCTCCTACTATTATTTTGTGGGAGTCTAAGTCACTTTTAGGTCATTAAGAAATTGCTTTATGTATCTGGGTGCTCCTGTATTGGGTGTGTAGATATTTAGGATTGTTAGCTGTTCTTGCTGCATTGATCCTTTTACCATTATGTAATTCCCTACTGTGTCTCTTTTATCTCGGTTGGTTTGAAGTCCATTTTATCTAAGACTAGGATTGCAACTCCTGCATTTTTTTGCACTCCATTTGCTTGGTAAATCTTCCTCCATCCCTTTATTTTGAGCCCATGTATGTCCTTGCATGTGAGATGGGTTTCCTGAATACAGCACACAGATGGGTCTTGACTTTTATCCAACTTGCTAGTCTGTGTCTTTTGACTGGGGCATTTAGCCTGTCTACATTTAAGGTTAATATTGTTATGTGTGAATTTGATTCTGCCATTCTGATGCTAGCGGATTGTTTTGCCCATTAGTTGACGCAGTTTCTTCATCGTGTTGATGGTCTTTACCATTTGGTACGTTTTTGGAGTGGCTGGTACTGGTCGTTCCCTTCCTTTAGTGCTTCTTTCAGGAACTCTTATAAGGCAGGCCTGGTGTTGATGAAATCTCTCAGCAATTGCTTGTCTGAAAAAGATTTTATTTCTCCTTTGCTTATGAAGCTTAGTTTGGCTGGATATGAAATGCTGAGTTGCAAGTTATTTTCTTTAAGGATGTTGAATATGGCCACGAATCTCTTGTGCCTTGTAGGGTTTATGCCAAGAAATTCACTGTGAGTCTGACAGACTTCCGTTTGTGGGTAACCTGACCTTTCTCTCTGGCTACCCTTAGCATTTTTTCCTTCATTTCAACCCTGGTGAATCTGACGATTATGTGCCTTGGGGTTGCTCTTCTTGAGGAATATCTTTGTGGTGTTCTCTGTATTTTTTGGACTTGAAAGTCGATTATATTCTTCTCTAAGCTATTTATTCTAGTTAGCATTTCATCTAACCTTTTTTCAAGGTTCATAGTTTCTTTGCATTGTGTTAGAACATGTTTTTTTAGCTCAGAGAAGTTTGTTATTATTCACCTTGTGAAGCCTGTTTCTGTCAATTCATCAGATTCATTCTCCATCCAGCTTTGTTCCCTTGCTGGTGAGGAGTTGTGATCCCTTGAAGGAGGAGAGGCATTCTGGTTTTTGGTGTTTTCATCCTTTTTGTGCTGGTTTCTTCCCATCTTCCTGGATTTATCTATCTGTGGTCTTTGTAGTTGGTGACTTTCGGATGGGGTCTCAGAGTGGACATCATTTTTGTTGATGTTGAAGCTATTTCTTTCTGTTTTTCAGTTTTCCTTCTAATAGGCCCCTCTGCTGCAGGACTGCTGGAGGTCCACTCCATACCCTGCTTAACTGGGGATCACCTGCAGAGGCTGCAGAACAGTAAGGGTTGCTGCCAGTTTTCTCTCCTGTTATCTTCGTCCCAGAAGGGTACCCACCAGATGTCAACCTGAGCTCTCCTTTATGAGGTGTCTCTTTCGAGTATGGATGTCAGGGAGCTGTTTGAGGAGACAGTCTGTCCCTTATAGGTGCTTAAGTGCTGTGCTCAGAGCTCCATTGTGTCATTCAGAGCTGCTGGACAAGTACGTTTAAGTCTGCTGCAGCAGAACTCGTAACCACCCTCTTTCCCAGGTGCTCTGTCCTGGGAAGGTGGGGCTTTATTTGTAAGCTTCTGACGTGCTGCTTCCTTTTTTCAGAGATGCCCTGCCAAGCAAGGAGGTAGCCTAGTCAGTCTGCCAGCAGAGACGTTGCTGAGCTGCCATGGCTCTGCCCAGCTGCTGTGTAAACTTCCTGCGGTTTTGTTTACAGAGGTACGGTTAGAACTGCCTTGGTAATGGTGGTCTGCCTTAATAATGGCAGACTGCCTCGGTAATGGCGGATTGCCTCAGTAATGGGGAACTGCCTCAGTAATGGCGGACTTCCTCAAAATGGTGGACTGCTTTGGTAGTGAGGGACTGCCTCCATAATGGCGGACACCCCTTCCCCTACTGAGCTGGACCATCCCGGGTCCAGCTGCGCCTGCTGGGAAACTGTCAATCCAGAGCATTTCAGTTGGCTGGTCTTTGTGGGGTGGGACCCAAGGCACCAGATCACCTGCTCCCTGTTTCTGCCCCCTCTTTTTCAGTTGAATGGGTGGCTCTGTCTCCCAGGTGCTCCAGGCACCAGTTGAAATGGCCACCCAGATCTGTGTGAGTTTTTGTGCAGAAACTCGCAGCGCCAGCTGAAATAGCCGTGTTGGAAACTCATGGTGCTTTTCAGTCTGGGAATCTCCTGGTCTGTGGACAGTAAAAACTCGTTTGGAAATGTGGTGATCACTCACCCTCTGCGTTGTTCTTGCTAGGAACTGCACTCTAGGGCTGTTTGTATTCAGCTATGTTGGATCTGTCCCAAAGGATTTTTTATTGTACAGATATTCAGCTTTCTCTGTAAAAATAGCATTGACAATATTGAAATGTCAAAAGCCAAACTTAAATAAAATGAGATCATTCTTCAAATATATAAATACTATTAGAGCCCCAAATTTTTCTCTTCCCTGTTTTGTTCCCTAAAATATTGCACATCCTTAACACAGGGCAATATTTGTTAAGTGAGTAACATTTATGCAATGTGACTACTATCAAAAAATAGTGTTTAAAGGATATCAACAGGCAGTTTAACACAGAAATAATAATAATGGCCAAGACATACATGAAAAATATTTACATCACTTTGCACACACACATGTGAACACACATGTTTGCATGCATGCACAAAAAAAAGTGATAAGGCTCCCAATGAGGTTTCATGACTCAGCTGTCTTTAGATCTGCAATGACCTAAAACGGATTCTACAGAAGACAGATGGTGGAGGAGAATTATGTTATCAGCCAGGTGGTCAAAGCGCATCCTCTCAACCCTTCCTGGAGGAAACTGTGGGACAACCTGTGGCACTGGCATCTTTGTATCTGTTAACTCTGATGTCTCCTCCCTTATTCTTTTCTCCTTCCTGAGGAGATACTCTTCTTTCCATTTTGGAAATGAGTATCTTAGCAAAAGACTATAGAGAGAAACTATCTTAAAAATTAGAAATCATTTGTATCCGAGTCACGGCACCAAAAAAAATAAAATTAGAAATCAAACACCTTAAAGTTCTTCTAAAATGATCACACAGTATGTCCTTATAGAAGAATAAGAAGCAAATAAAAAGACTAAGCTTAAAATCATAAATTACAATCATGTGCTGTATAACAATGATTTGGTTAATGACAGACTGCATTAAAAACAGTGATCCCATAGATTGTGATTAAGTTGAAAAATTTCTATTGCCCACTGACATCATAGTCATCTTAATGTGAGAGCACAATTACTTTATTTTTTATAGATGTAGTGTAGCCTAAGTGTATAGTGTTTATAAAGTCTAAAGCAGTGTACAGTTACATCCTAGGCCCTCACATTTACTCAACACTTACTCATTAATGCAACAAAAGCAACTTTCAGTTCTGCAAACTCCATTCTTGGTAAGTGGCCTATACAGGTGTATCATTTTTAAAAAATCTTTTATACCATATTTTTACTGTAGGTTTACTATGTTTAGGTATGCTTAGATACACAAAATACCTACCATTGTGTTATAATTGCCTACAATATCCAGGAGAGAACATTCTATACAGGTTTCTACCTGGAAGCAATAAGCTATAGCATATAGCCTAGGTGTGCAATAGGTTATAGCATCCAGCTTTCTGTAGGCATAGTCCATGATATTTGCACAGTGATGAGATTGTCTAAAGACACATTAATCCGAATGTGTCCCCATCACTAAGTGATGCATGACTGTACATGAAATCCAAAAAATAAACAGTATCTCCTTGGAGTGGTTTCTTCAGTCTTTGTCCCTTCATCCTGCTCCCTATCTTTAAGTCAGTGGGCATCAGCTTAGACCTCTGGGCTTTGCTTAAAAGAATCCACATTAATTACTGCTCATCAGCATTCATCGTGGTGACTGCTCCTGTTAGCAGTGCTGTTTATTTTGTTCTCACCCTTTCTGCTTGGCTGTCAAGTGGAAGAATTTTATGGTTCTTGAGGGAGCAATTCTTTGCTATGACCAGCTGGTTTGAGAAAATAAAAAAGTCTTCTTTTCAGTGTTGTACTGGCTTTGGTAATTCCTTGTAAATAAAATGGCACAAATGCAGCAATTAATAGTGTTTCTTAATTGAGTTCATTTATAACATAGCAGAGTTAAACCAACAAAAAAGCTGTTGAACAAAATCCTGAACTCTGATAGTATTTCACGTGCTTTTTATAGCTAAGAAAAGAACTTTATATTGTCTTCTGTAGATCATATTGATATATTGCTTGGCTTAAACTTTATAATAATGGTTATTACTTTATAATATAATTTACATTTATTTTGTGTTACATGCTAATCAGTTGTATTCTGGACTTTTTGGATTAATTCTTTTTTTATTTCAAGAGTTTTCCTTAATTGTATCTTAAAATCAGTGTGTAATAAAGATTGGTGCATCTCTTACGACTCTTCAGCTCATTAACTCAGTGTCTTTGTTTATGAAATAAGTTTATAATAAAAGTAAAGACTGAACTTCAAATAATTAGATGCAGTTAAAAATACTGTAGTGGCATTAGGAGAGATATTTGCCTTGTGGTAATATGTTTTTGGTAATTTTGGAAATATATATCATTGAGTAAAACTAAAAAAGCTAAATTAAAATATTTTTTAAAAAATCTTAAGCATCAAGTAGCTAACAGAGTAATACAGAATTACTGGCCACAATCTAAAGAAAAAGAAAAATTTTGGAGAGATGAGACCAGAAATGAGGGATTCTTTTGTCAAGGGGGGGCATTCAGGTACCCCAGAAATGGTTAAAATGGAAGAGAGATTTGACATCCTTATAGGGCTAAAGAAACAGATGCTCATGATTCTAAAAATAGTGAGTACAAATTAGAAATAAATTAGCTTTTGCCAAGACTTCAGTCCCAATTGAAATCATTGTTTTTGCCTAATCTCAAAAACTAACATTTAATTAAGGTGATGGTATGCTGCCAAGTGCCATACAAAAATAATGCAAATATCTTCTGGAAAAAATAACTTTTAACTCTCAAATTTATTCTGAAAATATTTTATTTTTTAAATGAAATGTGTAATACAATATCAAAGATATTTAGACATGCCAGAATAAACGACAAGATGAGTAAGAAATAGCACAAGAAAGAAACTTGTTCTGTAAGGAGTTAAAAGCCAACATTAAAACTTTTTAAATGAAACCCAGTAGAAATTCTAATCTTAATATTTCAGTGAGTAAAATTTGAATCCAGTGGATTAGCAGTAGATTAGACGTAGCTTAAAAGTGATATAGTGGTGGCTGGCACGGTGACTCACACCTATAATCCCAGCACTTTGGAAGGCTGAGGCAGGCAGATCACGAGGTCAAGAGATTGAGACCATCCTGGCCAACATGGTGAAACCCTGTCTCTACTAAAAAAATACAAAAAAATTAGCTGGGTGTGGTGGTACGTGCCTGTAGTCCCTGCTACTTGGGAGGCTGAGGCAGGAGAATTGCTTGAACCCAGGAGGCGGAGGTTGCAGTGAGCCGAGGTTGCGCCACTGCACTCCAGCATGGCGCCTGGTGATGGAGTGAGACTCTGTCTCAAAAAAAAAAAAAAAAAAACGATTTAGTGGTTTGGAAGATGGCTTAGAAGAAAATATTCTGAATGAAGATCAGGAGTTAAAATAATTAAAAATACAGAAGAGGATGTAATTAACTTAAAAGATGCAGAAAAAAAGCTAACATGTCTAGTTGGAGTACAATGAAAAGAGAAGTAGAATAGAATGTGACAGAGGTTATATTATTTAAAAACACAAGCTGAGATTTTTGAAACCAACAAAAAATTAATCCACAAAATTAAAGAACCCAGTAAATCCCAGGCAGAAAAGATAAATAGGAATCCACACCTAAACATGTGTACATGTTCTATAATAAAAGTTGAAGCAATTAAACACCATAAAGAAAATTTAAGAAACAGAATATGATAAGATTAGAAACAGATTTTTACCACCAAAGAGTGTAAAAAAGATTAAAAAGGACCAACAGATTTAAAATAAAGGAATCAAGAACAGCAATGGAAGTTAGAATAAGTGAATAATAAATACCTTGAGGAAAATAACTAAGCCAGAATTCCATACCTAGCTAAAGTATCCTTTGTTCCATTGTAGATCAACTATGTTCTCTCTTCGCTGTTCTAATAGTTTGTATTTCTCGTTTTTTTCAAGGTTTCTAGAGGTGTTTTAAGTGCAGATTTCTGGTTTCTTGTTTCTGTTTCTTGGTTTAAATGTCTTTTATTTGGAATTCATTAGTTCTCTGAATTTTCCTTCCATTATGGAAATTTTGTACTCATTATCATTACTATCACCTCTCTACCACTCTATTTATTTCCCTTTGTAATTATGTATGCACATACACTAATTAGAATAGGGTAGATAGATAGATAGACAGACAGACAGATTGACACTCAACTTACAATGGGGTTAAATCCTAATAAACCCATTGTAAATTAAAAATATACCTAAGTGGAAAATTAATTTTCATCTTATATTTTCAACTTATGCACAACATGCCAGATTGTCATTCATGCAGCATATTAAATGCAGTATCATATAGTTGAAAAATAAATTGTGGATCATCTGTGTGTCTGTGTGTATATATATATGTGTGTGTGTAATAATAAATTAATGAATGATGCTCTCTTTATACTTTTTGTCTTTTATAATTTCCTGTTAAAATATTCTCCAACTTGTCTTTTCATACTGCCACTCAGATGGTTACTTCAACTATTCTTCCAGTTCAATAATTTTCTATTCAGCTCTTTAAATCTGCCCCAGCATTTGTACAATCAATTATTGTGTTTTCCATTTCCATTATTTTTGGATCTTTTCAAAATTTGTCTAGTCAATTTTCATAGTTTCAGTTGCTTTTCTCGTATTCTAAACAGCCTTATTTTCTTTTAAGCAACATTAATTTACATATTTTGCATCTGTTAATCCCAGGTTTACCACCATTGTAGGTGTGAGCACCCTTTAAATTACTCATTGCAATGTTTCTTTTCTTTCTTAGGTTAATTTTATTTCTAACTTTACAACCCTTGGAACATAACCAATATTAAACTTTGTGGCTCAGATTTTATTTTTTTTTTCCTTGAGAAAGGAGTGTCCATTACTTCAAATACTTCAAATTCTTCCCTCTCTCCTTTCCCCTCCTCCCCTCCTCCCCTCCTTCCTTCCTTCTTTCCTCTCTCCTTCCCTCTTTTCTTCTTTTTCTCTCTCTTCCCTTTCTCCTTTCTTTTTTTCCATACTTAATATTGAAAATTATTGCTCCAAAGCTATATTCATTCAAACTTATGGTTAGAAGTTATGTTGGGTAAATTTTCTTTTTGTGTCTCTCTTATTATTTCTTCATATTTACTCTAAAGTGAAATAAAAACATTACTTTTTTCCTAATTTGTATTACACTTTTTAGTAAATTTAAAAATGCTTTTTATATAGATCCTGCAAATTTCTTCCCCCAGTTTATTTTTAAAGAATTTATAATTTTGTTGCTATAGTGTGTGATATTACCTGCAGTTACAATTTGATCTAGTTTTTTTTTTAATAATGTTTGTCATAGGCACAAAATATATATGGCTAACTGACTATTCTTCAACAACATTTTCCGTCTTTTTCTTTGGTCTCGAGTCAAAAGGACACATATATTTTATGATTTAATCATAATATTCATCACCTCTGAGCTCAGTAGTAGATCCTATCAGTTAATTTGACACATATCAAAGCAAAAGTCTTTCTTTATAATATTTTAAATTGCATCCTGAAGAGAGGTGGATCTAAGAATTATAAGTATGTGCTGCTTCCAGTAGTCAGGTTTTATATCACTTGAGAAAGCCTTTCTGGGAAAATAAACATATGAAAATAAGAGAATAAAAGATGAAAGCTACAGATGTCTATTATGATCACTTTGTGCTGCTGAAATATACATATGTGAGACAATAAAGTAATTTTATTTATTATTTATTCATGTATTTGTTTGGCTTTAGCTAGTTGAAGTTGTGTTTCTGGTAAATCATAGGAGAGGGCTCTATGCTTTTAAAAATGGCTTTGGCAAGGGCTCTTCCATTTGATCAAATCTTCTTATAATACAGAGTTCTGCCTGGGCAGTACTGTTGTTCAGCCTTTTATGATTTCATATCAAAATTTTCATTTTCTCCTATAAGCAGAGCATTATTTTCCTTGACTTGATTGTCTGTAGAGTTCCTAGTCCGAGTAAATGAATAGTGTATAAAGAATAAATTTACACAAATGAAAATTAATGGAGAATTTGTAGTGTCTCATTATTAAAACAAGCAAAACAAAGATAAAAAAGATTCTTAGAGTATTAGAGCAAAATATTTGAGAGATTAAGTAATTAATACTTACTTTCCCTCCTGTGTCAACATATTTTTGTTTCTGAAGCCTCAGAAGGGTAAAGAGGTTTGTTAATGTTACTAAGTTGTTATGGCAAGGTCAGCTTTGTATGTGTCCTTGTGTGTTTGAGGACAGGAGTGGGGATGGTATTTTAAGGTTGGCAAATAAGTAAGGGAGTGGCTAGAGGAACAGAAGAGATATGTTCTATGAAGCACAATTTTCAAATTAAAAAATGAAAATCTAAATCATTCTTAAAAAAATAAATTGTGTTTCTGTTGCTTGATGACAGGTGTGTTAAAAATATTTTTATCTTTTTAGAAAATTATAATTTGGTCATAATAATAAAAATAAAATAGAGAAAATCTTAATCCCAAATCTATGTACCCCGTAGTCATCGTTCTTTTCAAAATAAAATTTTCAATAATGATTGCAGTGCTTAGCATTATGTATTATATCCATTAT
Source organism: Ateles fusciceps (assembly GCA_036589455.1). NCBI lineage: Eukaryota > Metazoa > Chordata > Mammalia > Primates > Atelidae > Ateles > Ateles fusciceps. Next base: position 1,414,584 of record JAZHEH010000253.1, on the reverse strand, counting down.
CAATTTATTGCTTCTTAGCTCTCAATTTTCTTTTTATTTTTCTTTTAAAATTTACTTATTATACTTTAAGTTCTGGGGTACATGGGCCGATCATGTAGGATTGTTACATAGGTATACATGTGCCATGGTGGTTTGCTGCATCCATCACCCCATCATCTACATTAGGTATTTCTCCTAATTCTATCCCTCCCCCAATCCACCCAGCCCTGCTATCCCTCCCCTAGCTCCCCCATCTCCCAGCAGGCCAGTGTGTAATGCCCCCGCCCCCCTGCTGTGTCCATGTGTTCTCTTGTCCAACTCCCACCTATGAGTGAGAACATGCAGTGTTTGGTTTTCTGTTGTGTCAGTTTGCTGGGAATGATGGTTTCCAGCTTCATCAATGTCCTTGCAAAGAACATGAACTCATCCTTTTTTATGGCTGCATAGTATTCCATGGTGTGTATGTGCCACATTTTCTTTATCTCTTCTATCATTGATGGGCATTTGGGTTGGTTCCAAGTCTTTGCTATTCTGAGGAGTGCCACAGTAAACATGTGTGCATGTGTCCGTATAATATAATGATTTATAATCCTTTGGCTATATATCCAGTAATGGGATTGCTGGGTCAAATGGTAGTTCTATTTCTAAATACTTGAGGAATTGCAACACGGCCTTCCACAATAGTTGAACTAATTTTCACTCCCACCGATAGTGTAAAAGCATTCCTATTTCTCTACATCCTCTCCAGCATCTGTCGTTCTACTGATTTTTTAATGATAGCCATTCTAACTGGCATGAGATGGTATCTCAATGTGGTTTTGATTTGCATTTCTCTAATGACCAGTGATGATGAGCTTTTTTTCATATGTTTGTTAAATTTACAAAAAAAAAAAAGAGAGAGACAACCACATCAAAAAGTGGGCAAAGAATATGAATAGCTCTCAAGTTTCTTTCTTTCGCCTTATTTTGCAGTACTGGAAGTAAAGCCTGTAACCATTTCTCCTTTTCAGGTCGGCACCATGTTAAGACTTTGCCCATAAAGGACACTGGGAGGTCACTGCAAGGCATAATTGAGAAGAGGTTTTGCTTTCTGATTCCCTTTTTTGGAAAATATATTTTCTACTTTTTATTTTTTGAAAGAAAATATTATTATTTTAAAGTGTTTCCTAACTCTGAAATCTGAATCATCTATGGACCTACTTCTGTTATTTATTTTCCTTGATTCTTGGCCATATTTTATTGATTTTTTTGTATGTCTAGTGATTTTTAAATATGTTTGTCTGACATTTTGTAACAAAACCCTGTAGAGTCTCCTTCAGATGATAACTTTCCCCATGGAGGATGGTTGATAATCTATCAGTAATGGAGCTGAGGCAATGCAGGGCTTTCATTTTGTGATAAGACTTACTTCACATCTAATTTGTTCCTTTTCCTTGAATGTGACCCTTGTGGGTTTTTGTTAAGAATAAGTATGCAGCTTTGTCTCCAGATCTCTGTGAGACTGTGAAATACATGTGTGTTATTCAACAATTTCTGAATTAGTTTACCGTTTAACCCCACAGGTTAAAAATTTGGAGATCTTGAGTGGCTACCTGGTAATGCGTTTGAGGCAGCCGCCATTTTAGAAATGCAATTTGTCTCCCAAGCACCTTAAGTCTAAAGAGATTTCATGCTGATATAGCAGATCATTCTGCCCCCAAAATCAGCCAGAATATGAGGAAACCTGGGATTGGCATTTGAAGGTCTTCCAGTTTTCAACCCACCCACAACAGTCCTGAATGACCATGATGCACTTCACTGCTAGTTTCTATCTCCCACAGTTTTGTTCTGTCTGCTGGGAGCAATTTGGACTGTCTCCAGAATTAATAAAAACTTTTCAATGGAGAAGATGGTTAATAACCACCTGGAAAGAACTGTTTCTTCCACAGAATTATAATATGGTGAAACATAATTTTTATAGTTTATCTGCCTTCCTCTATTAATTTGTTTGAAAGTGTTGGAACTTCACAATCTACCATGTCTTATCTGAAAGCAAAAGTTACTGTTTTTCTTTATTGAGAATTACTTATATAGAATAAATTTACTCAATTTAAGCATACATTTTGAAAAGTTTTGGCAATTGTATATAGTCATATAATCATCACTGTGATTCATATTTCCATTACTCTAAAATGTTTCCCTATACCTCAGTAAAGATGATTTCTTGGCATATTTGGATTTAGTTTTCCTTTTTGAAATAAATTTGTCTTTTTGTTTAAATATTTTTCTGAATACTGCCAACTCTTATCTTACAATTCTTTTTTTGTATATTTTTTATTCTAAATATTTGCATTTCTGACTTGCATCCTGTCATATCTTTCATTGCTTACTTAATTATATTTAATTTATTTTGAAGTATTATAAGTGTCCTCCCCTTTGTGGTTGGATTTTGGGACAGTGTTTTTGTTGGCTAATTAGTATTGATTATCTCCTTCTGTTTTACTCTTATAATTTAATATATGGTGCCTACCTCTTCCCATTTATTTTCATTTGTTCTCTTTATTTTTTGGACCATCAATTACAAGTATTTTTTTTTTCTTTTTTTTTTTTTTTTGAGACAGAGTCTCGCTTTGTCGTCCAGACCGGAGTGCAGTGGCGCAATCTCAGCTCACTGCAGCCTCGCCTCCTAGGTTCAAGCAATTCTCCTGTCTCAGCCTTTTGAGTAGGTAACTGGGACTACAGGCAAACGCCACCACTCTTGGCTAATTTTTGTGTTTTTAGTAGAGATGGGATTTCACCATGTTGGCCAGGATGGTCTCGATCTCGTGACCTCGTGATCACCCGCTTTGGCCTCCCAAAGTGCTGGGATTACCGGAGTGAGCCACCTCGCCCTGCAAATTACAAGTATTTCTAAGGAGAAGTTGGCATTTGTGGGAAGGTTCTGTAATACATAACATCTTTTTTTTAATGACAAGGTTTGGTGAATCTTCTGATTTTGTATTGGGGCTCTTAGGTTCATCCTCTGGTTTATACCTTTTCTTTCCCATCAAGCCTCTAAGTGGTATCATTCTCTTTCAAATTACTTTCTCTCAATAGTAGTGTTTTCAGACATTATGGTGTCTGTGAACAAACTGACAAACTCGCCACATCATGCCTTTAGGTACCATAGTAGTCAGTGTTCTGATCACTGACTCTTAGACCACTTCCCAAAATTCCCCCCCAAATTTTTTATCTCAAGATAAAACTTTTGCTTTTTCAGGTGATCCTATTAATTTGTCTAGCATTAGAACCTTGTTGTATTTTCCCTTATCTTCAACCTTGCTATATTTTCCCTTTTCAGTTAAATTTTATCTGTCTCTGTGTAGTGATGTGAAATTCAAGAGTAGGTGCTATCATTTGCAAATATTATTTACATATAGGTAAAAAAAATTTTGACATCTTTGTCTTCTGGTTTTGATTATGTGTGATTTTTAGAGAAGATGGGAGATTCGTTAATACCATTATCTTTTGAGAAGCTGGATTTCATATTTTAGACTCATTTCCTTAATTTCATATCCTTGTCCTATAATTTGGGCCTTCAGCTAATAAAAAAAAACAATCATTTGTTCTTGTAATCTACTTCTTCCTTCCTCAATATTCATTACATTCAAGTTACCCTGGATTCTTATTTCCATCTCCAAAACATGGAAACTCACTGTATTCTTAAAATGTTTGCATATCTTATTCCCTCATCCTGAATGCTCTGGTGTGGAAGCTTCACACAATTTAAACATTCTTCCCATTATCAAGATTTCTTCAGTACTCACCCATTCTGTGAGAGATGTCAGGCCATCCTAGTCTAAGTAGCCTCCATGCCTCAATTAATGTAACCATTCTTTTCCTACTATCCTATCTCATTTTATTGGTAATATTTGCACTATTTGCAAATTTATTTGCTTAATAAGAAATTTATTCATATATTTATATATTTATAGTCTGCCTACTCTAATAAAAGAAAACTAAATTTAAGCAGATATCGTTAGTTAATATTATATTTCCAGAACCTAGAATCACGCCTACACATAGTAGGTCTGTAACATCTTTGCCCAACTAACAGTTTTTTTTTTAAATCCAGTTTTGTTTTGTTTTTGCCTGTGTATTCATAGTAGCACATTGAGAGAAATCTAATATTTCACCAGCAAACTGTGTCAACTTTGTATTCCATTTTGATTTATCACATCAGAAGTGTTATAGGTTCTGTAAGTAGGATTACTAGATCATATTGAAGCTTTGAATTATTATTCAATGTATAGTTTTTGTTTAGACATCACCTGAAAGTTATTTAAACTTCTGTCATTATCAGTAAAGAAGCTTTTTATGTCATTCTGTCCTATGTGCAAGTTCAGAGGAAGACTTGCCTGCTTAAAAGTATTTCTTGTGATGTAGATTTGCTAAGCATCTCTGCATGATTTCTCTCTCTGAACAACTTCCACTCTGCAGGAATTATTATTTACTCAATATTCTTTACCTTAAAGCAGCAAGCACTTTCAAGGAGCTCACTAACAAGATATAAACATAACATTTATCATTTCACATGCGTTTTGCCTTTCTTTGAAATTCTTTCTCCTTAAACTTAAGTCTACAACAAATCTTAGTCTTGAAATATCCATTAAAAAGTAGAACTAAAAATGAGAAAATTGCACAACTGTATGGGTAGTCTTCCTTTGAGCTCTGTAGGGTTCTCCATTTTTCCAAAATATATGAACCAAAGAAAGAAGAAGCAATTTGCCTGTTCCTACTTTTAGCAGTATTCCTGGGTAGAGTCCATTAAATAGAAAAACAGAATGTGTATTTTTATTTGTTATTCCTGAAGGCAACATTTCACAGACATCCTTGTGCAATATTCTAAAGAGTCACTTTATATTATAGATAATCAGAGTTAGATATATTCAGAAATATGGGCAACTAAAGGATAATAGCATGGAGAATAATTATTACTCCAGATATGTGATAATAATATATAGAATGTTATCAGTACATTTAAATAAATAGTCGTATTTCCTGACTCTCCTAAGCAAATATTGCCAAAGTTACTGAACAATGTTTTATATATTAATCAAATATACTTGGATATTATTGTAATGGTATAACTAATAGAATATCTGAGAAGCCAAAAACACTTAATGGTATGTTATCTCCTTGTGTAATTAATTTATTTAAAGCATTCTTACATATGAAAGAAAAATAGAGCAATTTCTTTTTATGCATATTTCTGTTTTCCCTGGTACCAATTGCCTGCTGTCAATGGCAGTCTGAAAACATTAAATGGAAAATTAAAGAAGTAAGCAATTTTTTTCTGCCATTCCGATTAGCAAGATAAAATCTTGAGCTATCCTGCTCCCTCTGGACCAGGACATGAATCATTTCTTTGTCCAGGATATCCATACTTTATATGCTACCTCAACTTAGTCCTTTGGTAGCCATCTTGATTATTAGATTGAGAAAACGTAGTATATACAGATGGTCCCTGATTTAGGATGGTTAGACCTACATTTTTTTTAATTTACAAGGAGTTTATTGAGTTATTAAATGCATTGTTGACTTGACAATATTTTCCATTTATGACACACTTATCAGGGTGTAACCCCATAGCCAATTGAGAAAGATCTGTATAGGGTTTAGCGCTATCTGTGGTTTCAAGGATCCAGTGGGGTCTTGAAATATATCCCCCACAGATTGGGAAAGACTACTGGGTAATGAAACTGAAGTTGCCATCAGTAAATCATGTTTTGTTCTTATTTCCTCCATTTCTATGACTTAAGTACAAAAATAATGAAAGCTTTTAAGGCAAAGTATTGAGTACAGCTAGAAAACATGGTCACGTGTTCCTCCTCAAAACTCCTGGGATTTTCTCACACATTGCTTTCCTAGTTTTCCTTTGACTTCTTTAAGCAGAATTCTATTTAATTTGATATATTTATTGTTGCTCTATGCATTCTCATCTCACTGAACTTATTCATATTGTGTTTTTTATCTTGAGCTGTCTATATTTTATTTTTGGTTTACTCAATAACCTGACTGTAACACACAATTAATAAAATTTTATAATAATGTCTAGTTTTACATAAAAGAATTCAAGATGCTATGAAGTAATAAAATGTAGAATTGGATTCTAAATACCCTTTCATTCATTTTTTCTGTGGCAGTACTGGCGAACATAGCTGCATAACTAGGGATGACATGGAAAGGGAGAATCAGCTATGAGAGATTTCCAGCCATGATGGAAACAATGTGAGTAGAAAGATACTTTGTTTAAGAAAAGGATGAAATAATGACTGTCATATAAAGATGAGCACAGTGTAAATATTTTATTTAATTTGGAGGCAAATGTGTTTTTCCACAGGGTATCCTCCACAGGACAGAAGTCACCTTGTCTTCTGTCTATAGACAAGAAATATTTTGTATTACTCTCGGTTATCTATGACTTACAGACTTTTAAAATAATTTCCATAAAATCAGAATTGTGTAATCTGCAGCATGCCACAGAGCATGCATAGAGATTTTTATTGAAGTACAAATATTTTTCTGCAAATATAGGGTGACAATATACAGGAAAATATGCAGGTAACTCTGTCAGATAAAAGATAGAGTGAAACTAAAATTTCTCAATGGTTTTTCAGAGGTTACAACCTTTGAAGACAGACTAGTAGTATTTCTTGCAGGCAAAGATTAAAGAAGGGATGATTATTAGCAAAGTGTAGAAAATGTGATGATTTCGGATTTATATTACCTACCTATAGCATACTGGTTTATTATGTGGAGCATTTCATATTTAACTTGGATTTATATCACCAATATGAGCACAGTAGAAAAGCATATACTATTTATACTATTTTTTTGTTGAACAGATGAAGTGAGGGGACAACTGAGGCAATTACGTATATATTACAAATAAAAGAGGGACATATTATCACATAAACTGTTGGATAATTCTCCCTCTGGCCTGTGGCCTAAAGTACATGTACAGATTATTAGAACACCCTCTTTTCTTTGGAATAATTGCCTCGGGTTTTGGCATTAGTAGGTGTTTGTCCAATCTGTTTGGTGGAGTTAGTCCAATTCTGAGTAAAAGTGAGGAGGCTGACTTCACATTTATTGTTTAATTGCCTCATAGCTCCTCATCACTTTGGCTGTGAAAGTCTGGCCTGTCGTTGCCAGTAGGGGAACTGGAGATCACCATTCTCTCCAAATAACATCATTTTCTAAATGACTATTGACATTATGAAACTATTCAAGCTAACCTATTAAAAACATAAAAAGGCAATCAAGTTAGCTTACTAACATTTACAGCAATATTATATTCAGGAGATTGAGAAGTTGACTTCTTAGTATGTTAATATGTAACTCTGAAAAGTAATACATGAATACCAAAATCCATACATTCAGCAAGAGCAAGGTGTCTAGACTGGGGTCCTCACAAGCACACACTTGGTTAGAATTAATAAATTACTTTCTAAATTAGTGTCAAAAGAAAAGATAGTTGTTTCTATTTAGCTGTGTCTATCATCCTCTCTGGTGTGTTTTATCTGTGTTATTTACAGAGTATAATGTTGATCTCTGTATCTTCCCATTAGTAAAATTTTTTATTTTAGCAAAATAAGACTATAAATCAATACCAGCTACAACAGAAATGCAATTATGTAGTGCTATTTGAAGTTTGGTTACTATCATAAGCAATCTTGTATAAGATTCATTTTTCCCCCTTGTACATTTGTGTACAAATTCTTTACTAGCCTACAGAAGAAATGTTTTAAAAATGATTGTCTCTCGTTATAAATTTATTCTAACACTTTTTGTGGAGGGACAAAAATGCAATTTGTTCTTTTCTTTTATCCCACTGTGATAGCTTCATTGCCTCAAGGTTGGATATTACACAAAAAAAGCATGTCATGAAATATCTGAGTATCATAATATATTTGAATTATTAGAATAACATTAGATACAAACACAAAAATTGTTTTGATGTTATGCAAACTGAGTGGTTTTTTGTTTTTATATTTCAATATTTTTTTAAGTTTTTGGAATTTATTTTTCAATTGATATTTTTTAAACTTTTGACAATTTATTTTTCATAGACCTTTAGTGAGAAGTGTCAGTGCTGCATTCATATAGACTGCTTTGCAATGCAGGAATATACATGTTGTGACCTTTAGCTACTTCTTAGATTCTTCAAAGAACGATATTTCTTATGGCTCCATTTTTTGTTTAGAATATTCTCTTCTTACACAACAAGATGTTTTATCTATTACCAAATATACTAAAACATTTATAAACTAGACTAAGTAATATGATACTATATCTCTTTAATATTGTCATCCAGAAATAAAATGTTTAAAATAATTGTGAAAATAATTTTCTCAGTTGTCCAAAAGTTAGAAGAATAACACTTTATTCTAGGAATGAAACAATGACACAAAAGATTACATTATCTTTTATTTGTGCAACTCCTTGGAATGGGTATGAATGTGATTTTATAAGTAATTGAAGGATGTGTTTTACTTGATATATTTAATATATATCCATTTTCCATTTTCTTATATCAAATTTTTGCCAGTTTTGTGAACAAAATGACGTATTTTGTCTTCAATATGATTGTAATATTTATATTAGCTAAAGGTATAGTGTGAGACTAGGCAAAATATTCTTATCTTTCTGCACAGTTAGGACTTTCTGTGAAAATTTTACTGAAAGTTAGAACCTGGACTAAAAGACAACCATGGAAGTAAAATTACTCTGACTAGAAAGAGAACTCTAGATGAAGTTTTACTTCTCTAGAGGTATGTGTTTACATTTCGAGGAGGATGAGACATAAGACCATACAGATACTCTGAGGGTTTTAAAGCTTGAAGACATTAGTTTAATCTTCCCCCTAGAAACATAAATTTACATTCCAAAGGGAAGTAATCCAGGATTATTTTCCTTTGAGTTCTTGAGAGAAACATCTATTAGGAAGCAAAATGTTTCCATCTTTCTGGAAGGGAATAGGTGACAGCTGACCTACTGCTACATAATCTCCTAGATTCATATGGTTGGGGCTTCCATGTATCTTGCCTCTCTGGTGCCTGTGAATGACCTCTTAACTTACTCTCATAGTGTTGCCCTGGAAGAAGATCCTGGGAATTGGGGAACTGGCTTGGTTATTGTTTTAACTGGCTTGGTTATTGGCTTTTAGTGAATGAAAATATGCTTTGCTCCAAAAACCATGACTATACATTCAGGATATTATTAATAACTATAGATATTAAAAACTTAACATGTAGTATTTCTAAACAGGTCATTATTTGAATGTACCATTATTGTTAAATCCCTGGGGAAAATATTTTCAAGTTTCCAGTCTATTCCTAAATTTTCTAACTCTAGCTTGTCTTTGAAGCTACAATGAGAGATTATATTTAAACATCCATTAAATCTCAGAAGGAATGCCTATAGAAGAGGTCAGATAAAATTTATAATGCTTGCTTAAGAAAATTGAAAGTTCTGTGAGCATTCATGAATTGCTGAACAATTTTTATATATAATAGTTTATCTTTCAGAAGTTTCAGAAAAATGAGATAAATATATTTTAAAATATTTAGTAAAATATTTAAAATTGTGTTAATGATTGCCAGTGTTGCTGATCCTCAGTGAGACTCTCACAGGTCACAAAACAATTTACAAAGTAGCCAGAGTTTACCTTAAGATTACTCAACTCTACGTGAGGTTCTTATTCAGTTCTTCCTCTAGAAGAGTAAAAACCATGAATATTTGTCCCATGCAGCCACATACAAAAAGCCAGAAAGCTAAAGTTAAACTATAAGTTAACCCAGATACACTCAGAGACAAATCAAACAACTACCATAATTTGAGATTTCCATAGAGAGATTTTTACTTTTGGTTGGTACTATGAGACAAATTAAACTGAAGTTATTAAGATCTAAGTTGCTATTCGAGATATTCTTTTGAAATTTATATAGCATATATTTACTTTGGGACAGGCAGTGGTAAATTTCAATGTGTTTTAGGAAAGGAAGTCCAAGGGTGCCCTAAGAATTTTTAAAAATCAATTATTTTAAAGGCCAGTTTTCAAAATTAACTGTAGAAATCACAAAATAAAATTAAAACCCTAAAAACTTGACATGTAAAGCCACTTCAGGTACAAGTGTCCCTGGATACACAAAGGTTACAGAAACTAAAATTTGTGTGGTCACTGTTATATAACAAATTTCTTCTTAATGATAGTGTGATTGTTTATACTGCATGTAAATTTTTAAATCTCAAACTGCCTCTTTAATAAATTCAGCCTGATGCATCTTTTGAAGTTGAAAGATTTACTGCTATTTTAATTGACTCAAAAGCAATATAGCTTTCTCTGGAACCATTGCCAAAAACAAATGACATGCCATTGGATCTATGCTTTCAATTCCCGGGGCAGTAGTATCTTCAAAGGGAGAAGCAATTGATTCATACTATGCAACCTCAGGCTAATTCTCTAATTAGGTGACACTTTAGATGCAGTGCATGCCCTAAATGCTGTGTGGAGTGTGAGGTGCAGACAGGAAAATGCCTAACTGTGGTAATGTAAAGAGAGCAGATGGCTGAGAAAACACAATTTCTGCAATTATTTTAGAGTTGTAATTGTGTTAGTCAATGAAGCATTATTATTAAACTTTAATTTTTGGAATATTAATCAAAAAAACCGTTTCAATTGTCTGAAATAATTTACCAAGTAGATCAGTGATGAACATTCAAAGTTTTGCCATAGCATAAAATAGTAATAATTTTGTCACTGCAATCTGCTATGTGAATTACAAAAAATAAGTGTAGAAATACAACATTAGTACATTTATCATAGCTTTGTCCCTGCAATCTGCTATATGAATAAAAAAAAAATGAGTGTAGAAATGCAACAGCAACACGTTTACCATTGGTTGAATGCTTTGCTCAATAAAATAACTATTTGCATCATGTTTATATTTTATCTATCATTAAAGTATACCTGCTTTGAAAAATATATGCATCAGCTTATGTGCGTACCACCAAAATGGCAGCAAAAGCATTGCTTTTAAAGATATATATTCTTTAAATAGAAATTAAAGATAAATTATATTTTGAATATAGAGTTTCCTGGATAATGGCATTACGAAATCTCATAACTACTAGTAATAGTACAGAATTATCAAACTTGTAAATTGTAGGGGGGCTAGGGGAGGGACAGCAGGGGACGGGGGAGTCTTGGGAGGGATAACGTAGGGAGAAATGCCAGGTATAGGCGATGGGGGAATGGAGGCAGCAAACCACCTTGCCATGTATGTACCTATGCAACAATCCTGCATGATCTGCACATGTACCCCAGAACCTAAAGTACAATTTAAAAACTTATAAATTGTGAATTTTAACTCATATTTCTATTTGCTGTATATAAAAGCTGAACATTGTAACCAACATGTTAGATGTTTTTGTATTTATTTAACCTTCTCATTCAATGGGATTTCTCTACTACTGTCCTGTTTGCCTGACACTAATATTCTATCTTGCAGATATCTTTGTTCATTTCAGAATAGCCCTGCCTCCTTTAATGTAGACACTACTTAGGTTTTTTGTTGTTGTTTGGTTGGTTGGTTGATTTTTGTCTTTTCTTTTTCTTTTTTGTGGAGAATGGGATCTTGCTGTATTTCCCAGGCAAGTCTCAAACACTTGGGCTCAAGCTATCTTTCCACCTCTGCCTCGCTAAGAGCTGGGATTACAGGTGTGAGCTATTGCAACTCGCCAACATTACTTAGTATATTCCAGTCATCAGCTATTTTTGCCACATCTCAGGATTTCTTTCTCAGTGGGTTTTAAAAATAATGCTGTGTCAAAAAAATTTCTTTCATATTTTAAAGAGTACATTAGAAATTTCAGAAAATGAGACTTCTAGTTAGTGCCAGGAGGAGACATATAGCATGGAAAGTGGATTTGCTCACTCCAAATCAAACCTGAAGATGTTAAAGAGGCAAGAAAAGAAAACAGATTCAAGAAACTAGGAGAGAAATCCAAGATACAGAAATGCTGGAGGACAGGTGAGCATGGGAGAAACACTGCTGCAGCTCTAGACCAGAGAGCATCAAGAAGAATCCTTGAAAGGTTAGGTTGGAGGAAAGGTTTTAAGCATTAGATCTTGCTTTTACTCTCCACGTTGTTTTACAACAATGATTGCCTGTTGTTTGCTGCAGAAATCAGCAACAGCAGTTGGTATTGATGTTCACCCTATCAAGGCAGTACAAAAGCTTTAGTGAAGTAAAAGGCTGATGTTAAAATGTTCGCACCGGCCAGAGCTTTTACTTCTTGAATTTTCACGTCTGTCTTTCCTCTCCGGGTGAATTACAACCAGGAACCTGCCACATTAAAGCTAATTCCCTACTTCTCTTTAAATTTATGGACAAGAGCCTGTTATAGGACTATTATTATTACTAAATTAACTGATTCCAATAGGAGAGCGCAAACTCACGTGCCAAAACTAAATATGTAAAAAGCATAAATACTTAAAACATACAACATACTAAATAACTTTCCTCAGGGGAAAGTTATTCAAAGAGGAAGAAAAATAACAATGAAGTTGTTTTTATAAAAATATAAATCAAAATATTAGCAGCATACAAAAATAAGAAAGAGAACCAAGTGGAAATACTAATATGTTAAATGATATATAATACACACATATATATGTATAAAAATAGATGCATTAAATCTATCACAGTAGATAGGATACATAGTAGGATGATGGGGAAGTATAATTAAAAACAAAATCTTCTTCCAACCCAGAGATTCTCTCCACAAAGGTAGTAAAGAAAGACAACATTCTAATTATTGAATAAGCATTAAAACAGAATGTGATGTGCACCACAGGCAATCCACTAGAAGTTCTTTGCAAAGACAAAGAAATATCCCTCTTTTGTAGGCCAAACAGATACAACCCATTACATACATGCTTTCAAGATAAATATTAACTGGTTCTCAGGTAAGAGGACTTGACAGCACCATTTATCACACATAGCTCATCCTAACTCATGGTAATTGGGAGGCCCACTTGTTTTAGCTAATTAGCTTTATCTAAAGGAGAAAGTGTCATCTCATATCTTTAAACAGGAGGTAGTTTTGCAAATTGGAGCAAGTCAGTCACCAAAATTATGATTCTGCTTTTTAAAAACTAGGAGGTAGAGGTGCTGTCTACTTTGTTGTTTACATTTCAAAGAGATGGTCTTCAGGTCCTTGAGAAAGAAATTTCTGGGTAATAAAGCTAACAGAAAGCCTAGCTAACTTTCAAAAGGTTATATACATGTTTCAAGACAAGAGAGAAAAAGGAAAGAAGGAAAATTTCTTCCCTTATTTTTAACAGGGAAAATAAAGCCTCTTGTTTTTATTTGTTTTGCTTACAATAGAGCTGAAAAACATGAGTCAAACAATACACTAAAATCTCTACCACAGAACAGCAGAAATAATAGAGAAAGAACACACAAAACCTGAAATACGAGAAACATAGAGTTAGAAGAACAAGGCTGGAGGCATCTACTTTCTTATTTGAAAATATATTTCAAAGCTACAGTAATAAAAATGTACACAGTATGGTACTAGCACAAAGAAATAGACATAGACCAATGAAACAGAGTGAACCGGAATTATACCAGCATAACATACAGTCAACCAATCTTTTACAAGAGGACCAAGAATACACAATGGGAAAAAAACAGTGTCTTCAATAAATGGTGCTGAAAAAGCTGAATATTTATGTGCAAATAATGAAATTGAATTCTTATTTTAAAATATGCTTAAAAAACTCAGAATGGATTAAAAACTTAAATGTAAAAGCTGAAACTATGAAACCACTATAATAAAAAAACAGAGGAAAAGCTCCATGACTTTTGTCTGGGCAATAATTTTTTTTTTTTCATATGATCCCAAAAGCACAGGTAACAGAAGTAAAAATGGACAAATGAAATTTCTTCAAACTGAAACATTTCTGCATACAAAGGAAACAATCAACAGAATAAAAAGAGACCTACAAAGTAGGAGAAAATATTCACAAGCCTCCGTAGATCTGATAGGAACTCCTACCATCTCAAAATAAAGAAAGAAAAAACAAGTAACCTAATTCAAACATGGACTTCAATAGAGATTTCAAAGACATAAAAATGGCGAACAGGTGCATGAAAAAAATGTTCAACATTGCTCATAATCAGGAAAATGCAAATCAAAACCATAATGAGATATCACCTTGCATCACTTAGCATGACTACTGTCAAAAAAACAAAAGATACAAAGTGTCAGCAAGTCTGTGAAGAAAAGGGAAACTTTGTGCACCACCATTGTTGGGAATGTAAAATAATGCATACTCTAAGAAAAACAGAATGGAAATTCCTCAAAAATTAAAAGTAGAAACACCATATGATCTTATGGTACCACTTCTGGTTATATATCCACAAAAATTTAAATAGGTATTCAAAAAGATTGTGCACTCACCTGTCATTGCAGCACTATTCACAGTAGCCAATTTAGTGACACAACCTAATGTTCATTGACAGGTGAATTAATAGGTATGATGTTGTATCTACATACAATTATATGATTAGTCAGCCTTTAAAAAGGAGAAAATTCTGCCATTTGCAATGACATGGATGAACCTTGAGAACATTATTCTTAGTAAAATAAGCCAGTCACAGAAGAATAAATACTGCATGATCCCATTTATAAGGTAACAAAAAACTGTTGCTGAAACTCTATTTATTCTGTCAATATTTAATATTCATTAATGAATACATTGGGAGCAAAAGTAGCCATCTCATTAAAGGGTACATTTTAAGTAACATTATACTTTTTGTTAGGTAATTATTGACATTTTATAACACATTTATTATTTTTATTGATTGTATACTAGTATTAATTTTAAGATAACTCAGTGTAGACATTGGGTCAGGCAAGGATTTCAACCAAGAACCCAAAAGCAAATGTCATAAAAACAAAGAATAATGACTGGGACCTAATTAAACTAAAGGACTTTTGCACAGCAAAAGGAAGAGTCAGCAGAGTAAACGGACAACCCACAGAATGAGAGAAAATCTTTACAATCTATACATCTGACAAAGATCTAATACCCGGAATGGATAACAAACTCAAACAAATCAGTAAGAAAGAAACAATCCCATCAGAAACTGGGCCAAGGACGTGAATAAACAATTCTCAGAAGAAGGTACACTAATGGCCAACAAACATGAAAAAATGTTCAACATCACTAATGATCAAGAAAATGCAAATCAAAACCACAGTGTGATCACATCTTACTCCTGCAAGAATGGCCGTAATCAAAAAACCAAGAAACAGTAGATGTTGGCATAGATGCGTGAATGTGGAACACTTCTACACTGCTGGTGGGAATGTAAACTAGTACAGCCACTATGGAAAACAGTGTAGAGATTCCTTAAAGAAACTAAAAGTAGAACTACCATTTGATCTAGCAATCCCACTACTGCATATCTACCCAAAGGAAAAGAAGCCATTATGTGAAAAAGATACTTGCACACACATTGTATAGCGGCACAATTCACAATTGCGAAATCATGGAACCAACCAACCCAAATGCCTATCAATCAACTAATTGATAAAGAAACTGTCATATATCACGATGGGATACTATACAGCCATAAAGAAGGAATGAATTTATGGTATTTGCAGTGACCTGGATGAGATTGGAGGCTATTATTCTAAGTGAAGTAACTCAGGAATGGAAAATCAAATACCATGTGTTCTCACTGACATGTGGGAGCTAAGTTTTGAGTAAACAAAAGCATAAGAATGAAATAGTGGACTTTGGGGACTTGGGGAAAAGAGTGGGAGGGTGGCAAGGGACAAAATACTGCAAATATGGTGTATACGGCTTGGGTGATGGGCGCACCAAAATCTCACAGATCACCACTAAAGAACTTATTTAACCAAATACCACCTGTACCCCAATAACTTATGGAAAAATAAAATAAAAAAAAGAAAAACATGAGAGTCTATGAACAATGAAAAAAATAAATTTAAATTATATAATCATTACACAACATGTAATATGAAATTAACAAGGGATAAGAAATGTATTGCCACAATTTTCTGATGGTAATATAATTAGGAATTTCAGTCCAGTGAAAACAAGGAGTGATGAGATGACTGTAAAATCACAGTGGCTTTTAGATTCCACTGGATGCATTTAAAAGCACTGCAACAATTTGATTGTATCATTATAATAAAACAGTTCTATTCTAGTGACAGTTTTCACAAATTCTCACAGACTCTCCTTCCAAATCCCTCTGTGTAGCAAGCAACTTTGGAAGTTAGAGATACTATCTCCCTCTGAGGAAGAGTTCATATTAGTAATTCCTAGTAGTGTAATAAAATGTTTCTCTACAGAGCAAAGATCAGGCAGGTTTGCTAGCAAATTCAAAACACTGGAGGTTGCAAAAGGTCATGGTTTCTCAGTTGAGAGAAATCCACTGTCTGTGTGTGTCATCCACATAGTCATGCCCCAGCGTGGCCCCCATGGGACTTAACATGAAACATGTCTGCTCAGCCAACCAAAAAAAAAAAAAAAAACCTTTTTTTTCTAACTCAAGAGTCTCATGCCTTCTACCAGCATCTAGGAACTTTTACCATGCTAATGTGTTAGTACATGAGTAAAACCTCAGATCATTTGTGGTTCTTGACAAAATATTTATGTTTATAATAAGCAAAACTATATCCTTTGTATTTATAATTATGATGAGTTGTTTAGATCAAAGTATAAATATATATGCTCAAATGTGAACACCATGGGTATATTTTAAATTTATTAATTATGTAATTGTTGACTACTGTAGTGGAAAGAAGAAAGATTTCTTGTCTGGAATTTTCTTTCCTACTGCTCCATGCCTACTGATCTGTCTGCCTGCAAACAGTAGGTGTTCCAAATCTCTATGATGAATGAGTGAACACTTTAATCAGTCTACCCTAGTAAAAAAATAAAAATGAAAAGGCAATATTTTGAAAATTTGATAACTCATATTTGTGGAAAATAGAGGACAGGCTATATTTTGCTTTTGATTTCAAACCTTACACAATTGTATAAATTTATGCACAATTCCTTAAAATAATAGACAACTTTTGTTGATTCAATTTTTCAAGACATTTGCAGAAAACATTAGCAGCCGTCTTATTTAATGAAATATTCTGAGGTTTCATAGATGTTGAGATGATTATGAATAACTTTCATGATGCAGAATATCAGAGTTTATTTGATAATGTGTGGCTAATGTAAAAACTTGATATGCATTCAGCAATTTTAAGTAGGGACACACTTTGCACACATGTTGTCAGCTGTATACATGGACTTATTTATAATACATTTTAGTTAGAAGATAAAAAAAAACTCCAAAACCTTCTCAGTGTTATCAAATCTGCATAAAATATTATTTAAATACAAGTAAAATTCTATATATTTTCCCAAACATTTGAAAGCAGAAATAAATAGTAAGTCTTCAGAAAGTTTTGCAGTTAGTCAAAAACCCGATGAACAGTGACAGAGGACTCAGACAGCAAAGGTTATGCTTATGTAATGACTGAACACTAACACCTGTGTCAAATTATTTTTTGGAAGGCTTTGGTGAATTAGTAGTTGGCTGATAATAGATTCCAAGTATGAATGTAATTTGAGTATTATTATTATTAAATGCTAGGTGTTAGAACAATTATCTCCAAAGAACTTAACTTTTATCCTCAAAATAGAACAATCTAAAAAATCTGATCATTTTCTACAGAAGTAAATCCATACGTGTGCCATTAGAAAATATATGAGAAAATAATTAAAAGTTATAATTGGAAATTTTGATAATACATTTTTTCTACATTGTAAGAACATTGTAAGTAAATATGTGTTTCCAAGCATTGTCAAAAAATAACTATTGTGAAATGCCAATAATTCCAAGAATATCTAGATTGCAAAAATTTTAAATTTGCTTTGTAAGTAAAAGAAACTATTTAATTAAGATATGGAAATTCTTGATTGTTTGTTGAAATATAATACCAATTTCTTTTTTTCCTTGATATATACAAAACCTAGCCTCTTCTATAGTATGGCTAATTTAATCAATAGTTGGTATTTCTTTATCCAACATGTTCTTCAAAATAATGTACTTGCATCACCATATGCACAGAATATTTGGGATCAAATTTCAATTCAATACAATCTCAGAGTAGTATAACAGAAAACCTGTTCCTTGACCTATAAGGTATTGAATAGGAATTAGTATCTAAACTTTTGTAGATTGAAAGGCTCAAATATAAGTTCACCAATTCAACAAATGTATTTGATTCTATACTAATTCATCTCTTTTAAATGAATTTCACTGTGTTGGTATATATTCTATATGGTCTTAGACCTTGGGGTTATAGTTGTAGCTGATAATTAGAAAGATGCTTCATGAAATTCATCATTTTTTGACCAAGCATGGTGGTTTATGCCTGTAATCCCGGCACTTTGGGGGCGAGGAGCGCAGATCACCTGAAGTCAGGAGTTTGAGACCAGTTTGGTCAACATGGTGAAACCCCATCTCTACTAAAAATACAAAAATTAGCCAGGTGTAGTGGTGCACATCTGTAGTCCCAGCTACTCAGGAGTCTGAGGCAGGAGAATCACTTGAACTCAGGAGGTGGAGGTTGCAGTGAGCAGAGATCACATCACTTCACTGCACTCCAGCCTGGGCGACAGAGTGAGACCCTGTCTCAAAACAAAAAAAATGAAATTAATCATACCTTTTCAATTAAATTTTAGTTGTAGAATCATATGCAATAACTAAGACCCATTTAAATAGTTTTAAATTGTACCATACCAAATAAGCTCACTGAGTAGTATGATCCATGCACAGTATATTGACTTTCTCTGAATTGTTTTTCTTATAAAATGTAGATCAATGTTAGTTAAAAAGCAAACAAACAAATCTGTGGCCAATTTGTTTCACTGGGAACAATCTGAAATATGTGTATACATATACGCTATTATATATTACTTTCTTTCACTGCTAATAGGCAAGTAGTGCAGCTTTAAATGAAAGTCACAATCTATTTAATAATTCTAAGTTGCATGTGTTAATATGTAGCCATTCCAACTTACAAAACATAATCTTTCAAAGATAAATTAGTATAGATATATCCAGACTGTCACCATCTTATCTTCTGTAACTTATTTTTCTAAGATTTTCATTTATTTTTGTTTTCAAAAGTCCTGCCATTTCAACTAGTTTGTAATGGTTAATCTTAAACACAGGCAGACCATATAAATAAACATAATGACAAATAAGTCTAAGAAAGTTATGTTTTTACTTTGAGGAGATGATAATGAGCTATTATTAATCATACAGAATGTTATGTACTCTCGCATAACAGTGCTGTTAAATACTGAGTTGAGATGCAAACAGAACACCAGTAGGAAAGAATTCCACTCTTCTCTGTTTAATAAACATAGTAATTAATATCTCCTGCAGAACAGCTTACAAAATTACAGTCTCTGTGGTAAGAAAACCATTATGAACCTTAGGAGGAAATATAATCATATTTAGCAGTAATAAAAACAAACAAATACTTGACTTTATTTTAGTAGCAATTATAATCCATAGTTCTATCTTATTCCTGGAAGCTAGTGACATATTTAGAAAAGCATATTTGCAAATGTTTTCAATACTTTTGAATATCTCTCTTTATTGATTTGTAAATATAGTTATTTACAGAATCAATTAAAAATATTTTTAGAAATTTTACTATTCAATCAAAATGGCAATTAGGGAGAAAAGTAAATGCATACCACAAATAGTAGCTAAAATTGCATTTACAAATCATAGCTAAGAAAGGAAAGATTGAAAATTTCTTGCAACTAGAGCTTCTTCTTCTTAAACAGTCCCTGTAGGGACACTGTAACAAACACTTGATGTGAATACTAAACTCTTTCTGTGAATAAATAAAATGTCTATAAAATTCTCATAGACATTTACTAGCAGAAATAGATGAACACTAAATCAACAAAAAAAAGCAAAAATGAGCATACGAAAGTGTAAGTTTAACATATAAAGAGCATGAAGTCAAATAAAGTTTATTTAAATTTGTTTATTTTCTTATTTCATTTTCAAATTCATTAACAAATGGATGATGCATCTTGAGATTCACTGCATCTAAACAGCTTTATAGATGGGTGACACTACATATTTTAGTCCAAGAATTTAGAATAAAGCATGGTTGTCTTAAAATCTTATGGTATTATTTGATTTTATAATCAGATTACCCATATTATTGGGATCAAAAGTCATCTTTTAAAAAAAACAAATGCTCTTACTCTATTATTACCCTGTGTAATGAGCTAAAATATTTTCATACATTCCTGCTTTCAGTCATAGGAAGAAAGCCATAAAATAAATATGTGGGAACATTGACATAAAGAACCCAGACTTAGATGCTAAGGAACAGCTCTGGGGACACCTATATACTTACAATCAGCAACAACTTTTTGAGTACCTCTGAAAACCTGAAAGTCTAAGAGGAAAATGTCTTTATGTGCAAATTTGCCAGATTGTTGTTCCCAAACCATTTCTGAAAAGAAATTTCCGGCACAATCTCTAAAATTTCATTAAAATAGTATAAATATTTCTGGTGGACTGGTGGGAGCAGAAAAAAAAAAATTATCTTAAGTGACAGAAACTTCAGGTGCATTCATTTGCTCCAAAGCAAGGAGTTAGCTTTCCAAGAGAAAGACAATCTTCAGAAAGACGGGTTGGGACAAATTATTAATAATTATGTATTTGATATAAAATTGAAAGCCTGGAATAGATCATATTTTAATATGTTCTTCTCTGTACTACAAGATTAGTTTAAAATTATTCATGCAATAAAAATATTAGTAATGAATGCACAAGATACATAGTGAAAATTTATTGAAATCTGTATAAGCCACAAAAATATACTACTGTGAAAAAGGACAAAAGAAATAAATTAGTATTTTTTAATTACATTAATATATTTTCTCTGAAATCGACTTTATTTTAGCTTCATAACAAACTTGAGAGACACTATTTTTACATCCCTTATTCTTCCCAACTCCACACATACATACCCTCCTCCATTATCAATATTTCTTACACTTGTTACAACTGGTGAATCTACATTGATGAGTCATTATCAACCCAAGTTGGTAGTTTACATTACAATTTGTTCTGGGTGCTGTACTTTCCTTGAGTTTAACAAGGGTCTAATGACATATATCCACCATTATAACACTGTATAGAATAGTTTCCCTGCCTTAAACATTTCTGTCCTTTACCTATCCATCCTTTTATCCTCTTAATGCCTGGCAATCACTAATCATTTTCTGCAGATTTGTCTTTTTCAGAATGTCATATAGTTTTAATCACACCGTATGTAGCCCTTTCCAATTGGATTATTTTGCTTATTAATATACATTTTAAGTTTCCTCCATGTCTTTTCATGGCTTGACAGTCCATTTCTTTTTAGTGCTGAATAATATTCAACTGCTTGAATATCCACAGTGTAATTACTGATTCACCTACTGAAGGACTTTTGGTTGCTTCCAAGTTTTGGCAATTATAAATAGAACTGCAGTAAACATCTGTGGGCTAGTTTTTGTGTGGACTTAATTTTCTATTACTTTGGATAAATACTAGGAACATAATATTACTGGTAAGAGAATGTTTACTTTGATAAGAAACTGCCAAACTATCTTTCAAAATAGTTGTACCATTTTGTATTCCCATTAACGATGAGAGTTCCTATTGCTCCACATCCTTGCCAGTATTTGGTGGTGTCAGTGTTCTGGATTCTGGTCATTCTTTTAGGTATGTAGTGCTATCTCATTGTTACTTATTATGTACTTCCTTAATGGCATATGATCTGGAGCATCTTTTAATATGCTTATGTGTCATCTGTACATTTTCTTTGGTGAGGTGTTGGTTCTCCTCTTTGTCCATTTTCAGTTGGTCATTCCATTTTTTTTTAAATGTAGATTCAAAGCGTATATGTGCAGATTTGTTGCATGATTATATTGCATAAAGATGAGACTTGTGCTCCTAGTGTATCCATCAGCCAAAGGGTGAACATTGTACCCAACAGGCAATTTTTCAACTCTCACGTTGTTTTCAACCTCTCCCTTTTTGAAGCCTTCAGCATCTATTATTTTCATTTTTATATCAATGTGCACATGTTATTTAGTTTCCACTTACAAGTGAGAATATGTGTTATTTGATTTTCTGTTTCTGAGTTATTTCACTTAGGATAATGGCCTCCAGCTGCATTTACATTGCTCCAAAGGATGTGATTTTATTATCTTTGTTGGTATTCCACTCAGCATCTATCAGCAGTTTGTTGAATAAAGAAAATGTGGTGTATTTTCTTTATTCAACAAACTGCTGATAGATACTCAGGTTGATTTTTTGACTTTCTTACTGTGAATAGTGTCATGATATTGCATTATTGCTGAATGCTAAGTTCCTTGTAAAGTTTCTGTAACAGCTCTTTATCAGAAATATCTTTTGCATTAATGCATTTTTTAAAAAGGGTGGGGGGAAATAAAACAGGAAATGCTTCCCAAATAATTCTTCTGCCAAGTTCAGAAAATAATTTTCATATGATGTGATAATAGAAGTAATTTAAATTTTGGTCCTTCCTATTGAGAATCACTAGGTGCATGGTTTATGTAGAATCTATTGTTAAACAGAAGAATGTGTAGCTAAATGAGCACCATAGACAAGAAAGACGTGCAAAATGATTCTCATCTATTCTGAACCACTGCAAACTTAAAGCTTGAAACAAATGTGTGTGGCTGGCCTGTTTGCCTGGAGTTTGACTGTATAACTGACTTTTTAGAATTAACTGATAGGTAGGATGCAAATATTATTAAAAAGAGTGATTGAAATATGCAACTTTGAAATTTAACAATGGTGACTGTAGGAATTACCTTGAAATAAAAAAATAACCAAAAAACAACAAAAAATATTCTCAAAGAAATACTATGTAGTTGACCTACTTGGAATTTCTAGTGCATAGCGATGTTGGAAGAAGTAGACTGGCTTTTAACCAATTTCATTATTATTTAAAAATATTCTATAGCGAATGACTCCTTATTCTTATTGCCTCCACCTGGTGCAGACTGCTCCCTCTGTCCCATCCTTGCTATGGCACTCTTGAGTAGTATCTTCATAGATATACACATAGGCACACCCCAATACCTTCCCACAGAGAAAATTATTGAGGATGAACATTTTGGATGGAGACCTCTGAGGAGAAATTTTCTCAGAATATTTTACAGAAGTCCAAGAATTCTCGCTATATATACATCTGGCACTGACCTTTATTTGCTTTATGTACTATAGTCAATGAGGTCGATAGCAGGGAAATGTGGAGGTTTGTTTTGCAGGATTTATTTTTGTGAAGGTAAAAATAAATCACTTTATAAAAAGACTTTAATATGGTAAAATAAAAGTACTTCTGGTCATTTGTAGTGTCTGTACCAAGTCTCATCAAGAAGGTAAGTTTGTTCTCCTTTTCTCCAGGAGGAGAACATATGGCTTCATGGAAGAAGAGTCCGCTTAGTCATCTGTTGCTTGTTGTTAGGCAACTACATAGCAAACAAATACATGCTCCAAAAACTATATTTAAAAATTCCCCTAATTAATTACCAAATATGGCTCAGTGTCAATGCTACAGCAGTGTTTATACATTTTTATTTTTTATTTTTTCTGTAACTTTACTTTTTGTTTTTATGTGATATTATTCACAGTTATTATTATAATTTGCTCAATACAACTTAACTGTTATCTTCATCATGAATAGTTGTGGAATGAGATCTTTTCATTATTGTACAGCAGGTCCTTGAATAATGTCATTTTGTTCAATGTCGTTTTATGAAAATGTTGGTGAGAAAAGAGAATCTGTTCTTGGCTGGGGCCATAGTCTGTGTGCAAATTTGCATGTTCTCCCCATGTCTATATGTCTATCATTAGCACGATACAACTTGGGTTCTTGGTCATGAAATCTTTGCCTCAGCCAATGTCTAGAAGGCTTTTTTCAATGTTATCTTCTAGAGTTTTTGTAGTTTCAGGTCTTAGATTTAAGTCCTTAATCTATCTTGAATTGATTTTTGTATAAGATGAGAGATGAGGGCCCAGTTTCATTCTCCTACATGTGGCTTGCCAGTTATCCCAACCCCATTTGTTGAAGAGGGTGTCCTTTCCCCCACTTTATGCTTTTGTTTTCTTTGTCAAAGATCAGCTGGCTATAAGTATTTGGGTTGATTTCTGGGTTCTCTATTTTGTTCCACTGGTCTAGGTGCCTATTTTTATACCAGTACCATGCTCTTCTGGTGACTACGGCCTTATAGTATAGTTTAAAATCAGGTAATATGATGCCTCCAGATTTGTCCTTTCTGCTTAATCTTGCTTTGGCTATGTGGGCTCTTTTTTGGTTCCATATGAATTTTAGAATTGCTTTTGCCAATTCTGTGAAGAATGATGGTAGTATTTTGATGGGAACTGCATTGAATTTGGAGATTGCTTTTGACAGTATGGTAATTTTCACAATATTGAATCTACCCATTCATGAACGTGGGATGTGTTTATATTTGTGTCGTCTTATGATTTCTTTTAGCAGTGTTTTGTAGTTTTCCTTGTAGAGGACTTTTGCCTCCTTGGTTAGATATAGTCTTAAGTTTTTTTTTTTGTTTTTTTTTTTTTTAATTTTTGCAGCTATTGTAAAGGAGGTTGCGTTCTTAATTTGATTCTCAGCTTAATTGCTGTTAGTGTATAGAAAAGCTACTGGTTTGTGCACATTAATCTTGTATCTGGAAACTTTGCTGAATTCTTTTATCAGTTCTAGGCACTTTCTGGAGGAGTCTTAAGGGTTTTCAAGATAAACAATCATATCATTAGCAAACAGTGACAACTGGTCTTCCTCTTTACTAATTTGGATGCCCTTTATTTCTTTCTCTTGTCTGATTGCTCTGGGTAGGACTTCCAGTACTATGTTGAAGAGGAGTGGTGAGAGTGGGCATCCTTGTCTTAGTCCAGTTTTCACAGGGAATGCTTTCAACTTTTCCCCCATTCTGTATTATGTTGCCTATGGGTTTATCATAGATGGCTTTTATTACCTTTGGTATGTCCCTTGTGTGCCAATTTTGCTGAGAGTTTTAATCATAAAGGGATACCGGATTTTGTCAAAGGCTTTTTCTGCATCTACTGAGATGATCATGTTATTTTTGTTTTTAATTCTATTTATGTGGTATGTCACATTTATTGACTTGCATGTGTTAAACCATCCGTACATCCCTGACATGAAAACCACTTGTTCATGGTGGATTATCTTTTTGATATGTAGTTGGATTCGGTTAGCTAGTATTGTGTTAAGGATTTTAGTATATATGTATACATTAAGCATATCAGTCTGTAGTTTCCTTATTTGTTAAATTTTTTTCCTGGTTTTGGTATTAGGCTGATACTGGCTACATAGACTGACTTAGGGATGTTTCCCTCTTTATCTATCTTGTGTAATAGTGTCAAAAGGATTGGTACCATTTTTTAAATAAATGGTAGAATTCTGCTGTAAATCCATTTGGTCCTGGAGTTGTTTTGTGGGTAATTATTAAATTACCATTTCAATCTGGTTGCTTGTTATTGGTCTGTTCAAGGTATCTAATTTTTCCTGATTTAGCTATAAGAGGTACATTGTTGTAAGAATTTATCCATCTCTTCTAGATTTTCTAATTTATGTGTGTAAGGGTGTTCATAGCAGTCTTGAACAATCTTTTGTACTTAAGTGGTGCCAGTTGTAATACCTCCTATTTTCTTTCTTAATGGATTTTCTCTCTTCTTTTCTTAGTTAATCTTGCTAATGGCCTATTTTATTTATCTTTTCAAGGAACCAGCTTTTTTTCATTTCATTTATCTTTTGTATTTTGTTGTTGTTTCATTTTCATTTAGTTCTGCTCTGACCTTGGTTATTTCTTTTCTTATGCTGGGTTTGGGTTTGGTTTGTTCTTATTTCCTTAGTTTCTTTTGTAACCTTAGAATGTCACTTTGTGCTCTTTCAGTTTTTTTGATGTAGGCATTTACTGCTCTGAACTTTACTCTTAGCACCACCTTTATTGTATCCCAGAGGTTTTGATAGGTTGAGTCATTATTGTCATTCAGTTTGAAGAACTTTGTAATTTCCATCTTGATTTTGGTTTTGATCTAATGCTCATTCAGAAGCACCTTATTTAATTTCCATGAATTTGCATGGTTTTGAAGGTTCCTTTCAGAGTTAATTTCCAGTTTCATTCCACTGTGGTCTGAGAGAGTGCCTGATGTAATTTCAATTTCCTTAAATTTATTGAGGCTTGTTTTATGGCCTGTCATATGGTCTGTCTAGTAGAAAGTTCCATGTGCTGCTGAATAGAAATAAAATGTGTATTGTACACTTGTTGGATGAAATGTTTTGTATATATTTGTTAAGTCCATTTGTTTTGGGTATAGTTTAAATCCTTTGTTTCTTTGTTGGCTTTCTCTCTAGATTACCTGTCTAGTGCTGTCAATGGAGTATTGAAATCTCTCACTATTATTGTGATGCTATCTATCTCATTTCTTAGATCTATTAGTAATTGTTTTATAAATTTGGGACCTCCAGTGTTAGGTGCACATATGTTTAGGATTGTGTTATTTTCCTGTTGGACAAGGTCTTTTACCATTATATAATGTCCCTTTTTGTCTCTTTTAACTGCTGTTGCTTTAAAGTTTGTTTTGTCTGATATAAGAAGAGCTATCTCTGCTTGTTTTTGGTGTCCATTTGCATGAAATGCCTTTTTCCACACCTTTATTTTAAGGTTACGTGACTCCTTATGTGTTAGGTGAGTCTCCTAAAGGCAGCAGAGAGTTGGTTGGTGAGTTCGTATTCATTCTGCATTTCTCTGTCTTTAAAGTGAAGTATTTAGGCCATTTACATTCAATGTTAGTATTGCAATGTGAGGTACAGTTGCATTCATCCTGCTATTTGTTAGCTGTGTACCTTTTTTTGTTTATTTTTGCTTTTTAACTTGTATTTTTGTTTTATAGTTCCTGTGTGATTTATGCTTTAAAGAGGTTCTGTTTTCATGTGTTTTCTAGATTTGTTTTAAGATTTAGAGCTCCTATTAGCAGTTCTTGTAGTGGGGCCGGGCGCCCGCCCCCGACTTCCTTCTCCCCTCTGGCATTTTCCCCTACTCCTCTGGCCACCCTCCCAAAGGATCCCTATGGTGCCAGGCAGGAATGGCCTGCTTGGAGACCCAGCAAGCTCCCAGGGCCTTTCCTGTTGCTTCTTCTACCCCTGTGTTTTGCTGGGCTCCCTGGACTGACTCAGCTCAAGGTAAGGTCAGAAACTTCCACCACAAGCAGACCTTCAGTTTCCCCCGGTCGGGGTGTGTGTTTTGGAGAGGAGGATCTCCCTTTCCCACTTCTGCAGTTGGGCACTCACAGTATTTGGGGTGTCTCCCGGGTCCTGCAGGAGCGTTCTACTTCCTTCAGAGGGTCTGTGATTCCTCTCAGGATTTCTGGTTTGTTCTTGCTGTCAATCTGGAGGTAAAATTCACGATGCGAACCTCTGCACGCTGCTCTGTCCATCAAGTTGAAGCTGCAGTCTAGTTGTGTCTTCCATCCACAGTGATGATTTGGTGTCTCATCTCCCTGGTGTCTTTTTTTGTGTCCAGCTTTCCTCTTTTCATAATGACACCCTCATGTAGTTTGTCTTCTTATGGAGGAGGCAAATAATAAATTAAATATAACATATAAGGAACTGAAAATTAAATATAGCATTGTAAGAGATACTGGGAGATGCCATTTTCATTAGGCTGGTCAAAGATGATCCTACTGAAGATCAAATGTTTATATGAAGAGCTGAATGAAAGAAAGAAAGAAAAAAAAGAGAAAGAAAGGTGAGAATCATTAAATAACATCTTCCTGGCTAGGTGCAGAGGCTCTCATGTAACCCCAGTGCTTTAGAAAACCAAAGTGGGAGGATTGCTTGAACTCAGGAGAGCAAGACCAGCCTGATCAACATAGGGAGACCCTGTTTCTAAAAAAAAAAAAAAAAAAAAAAAGTAAAAAATAAAATAAAATAAATAGCCCAGGTATGGTGGTGCATGCCTGTGGTCCCAGATACTAGGGAGGCTGAAGTGGAAATACTGCTTAAGCTCAGGAGGTTGAGGCTGCAGTGAGAGCCATAATGCACCACTGCACTCCAGCCTGGATGACGGAGCAAGAAAAGAGAAAGAGAAAGAGGAAAGGAAAGAGGAGAGGAGAGGAGAGAAGAGAGAAAAGAAAGAGGAAAGGAAAGAAAAGAGGAAAGGAAATGGAGAAAAGAAGAAACTCTTTTATAAGATAGTTGAGGTGGAACAACCTGGAATATTTAAGGAATGGCAAAATGTTCAAGGAGCTAAAGGGAATAAAAGAGTGGGCAGACAAAAATGATGTTGGAGAAGGTAATTTCCTGAAGATTACATCAAAGTCTTTTCACCTAGTTTTTTTGAAAGGTCATTGGAGTTTTAAGAAGGGTAATGATGTGATTGGGTAGAGGTTTTGAAAGAATTCTCCAGATTCCTATGCCAAAATGAAATATAACTAGGAAAGAGTAACTAATAGAGAGCTCAGTTAGGAAGTTATTTCAGTGTCTTAGGAAAAAAGTTGATTATAGCTTTACCTAAGGTAGTGGTAACCAAGTTAGGAATAAGTGCATGGATTGGAGATCTGTTTTGCAGAACTAACAGGATTTGCTGATGTACTGGATACACAGCATAAGACAAAGAGAAGAGTCAAAGATGAATCTAAGCAACATTGTACCAGTAAATGTTAATAAATGGCTTTGCAAAATTATGTGTGCATATATTTGTAGCACATAATATCCAAATATTAATGAGATATAAAATACATATTATGAATTTCATACAGCCAACTAATTTATTCAAGACACATTGTTGATTTTTTTTTTGACAAAATTTTTATCTGTAGACAACCTATGATTGCAATTCAACCACGATTTGACAAATGGAGTAGCAAGAAAATTAACTAACTCTTATTAAGTACATTGTCATTAAATCTGTTTGTGATATAGTGGTAATTTTTCAACCATGAATGTTAACTTACTGTTAATTTCTCACTGATAATTTTATATTTATTGAACTGAAATGTCTGTCAGCTAAATGTGATCAGTACTGATCACAATAGTCTTCTCATTTGAAGACTATTACTCACTTGAAAATTATTTCTCTCTTGAAACTATTTCTCACCTGAACTTTTTTATAGTTTGAGGTATCAGAGCATAGTTTGATTCTACATAATTTAATAGTGGATTATTTTGGAAATCAGCTCACAGAATTTCTAAAGAAGTACAAATAAGCTGTGAACAGTCCTCTGAAAAAGAATTTGGAGGAAACAGACATTATTCCAATAAAAAGTTTGCAAAACAGGACGATGCAGCCTTTGGTGTAAAATAAAGGTGTGTTCCTGAGAACAAAGGGAGGGTTTGGGTTTTATAGCAAAAGTTCCTGCTCAGGTGTCCAGTCAGGTCCATTTATGTAAATGAAAGGATACAAACTTACTTAGTTTTGATTGGTCACTGCAGCAGAGTTTTCATTGGTTAGTGCATATGAGCCCTGATTGGTTGATACAGCTAAGCTTGGAAAAGCCTCAAAAGTTAAACAGAGGTGTGGGTTTTGGGGAACTTGTTTTAGGTGTGTGACCTCTAGTCAGCAAATGGCCATTTGACTCTATAGAAAATTTAGACCCAGTTAGTCACATGGGATCAACTTGAAGGGTTGGCTCTCTCAGGTTCAAATCTGTTCACAAGGCTTTCATAAATCAGTATCAATCAGCTTCATAATATACCTGATTCTCTGGTTCTGGCTTGAGCAACTCTGTGTATGGTGGCACCATTTCTTGATATCAGGAACATGGTATAAGATTGGTGGGCAGTGGGTATCGAGAACTACACTGGGGCTTTTT
Source organism: Ateles fusciceps (assembly GCA_036589455.1). NCBI lineage: Eukaryota > Metazoa > Chordata > Mammalia > Primates > Atelidae > Ateles > Ateles fusciceps. The sequence goes on along the minus strand of JAZHEH010000253.1, from coordinate 1,384,564 downwards.
AGTTACAACTGTCTATTACAGCTGTCCTGAACTTTTTTGGCACCAGGGACGTTTCATGGAAGACAACTTTTCCACAGTCCAGAGGGAGTGGAGTATAGTTTCCAGATGATTCAAGTGCATTACATTTATCATCAGATTTTCATAAGGAGCTCACACCCTAGATCCTTCACATGCACAGGGTGTGCCGTAGGGTTTGCGCTTCTGTGAGAATCTAATGCCACCACTGATCTCACAGGTGGTGTAGCTCAGGTGGTAATGCTCACTGCTTACTTCCCGCTGTGTGGACAGGTCCCTAACAGGCCTCAGACAGGTTTTGGTTGCAGACCCCTGGTCTATTAGACATAGCTTCTAATTAACAATTACCTATATAAATTTGGAATTCAGCAGGAGGTCAGGACTAGAGACAATTTTTATGTATTAAATCAGTACATAAAAGTATTTAGGGAGATGTAAGATCAAAGAAGGGGATAATTTTAAGAAGGGAAAAGTATAATAGGTTTGCATGTTGTTGGCGTAATACAATCTAAAAATGTTGTAAGTAGTAGTAGTGTGCTCAAGCTGCAATAACAGAATGCCCCAGATTAGGTGCCTTAAACAACAGAAATTTATTTTCTCACAGTTCTGAAAATTGCAAGTCCAAGGTGAAGGTGCCAGCCGCTCTTCCTGGCCTGCAATAGGTGCTTTTAATTCTGTGTCTTCACATGGCCTTCTCTCTGTGCCCTCACAGAGAGGGATCTCTGGTGCCCTTTAATCGTCTCATAAGGACTCGTACTTTTGGATTGGGGCCCCACTCTTATGACATCATTTAGCCATAATTACCTCTGTAAAGACTCGATCTCCAAACACAGTTACATTGGGTGTTAAGGCTTCAACATATAAATCTGGAAAAAACACAATTTCATTCATTACAAGCATATGTCTTTAATATTTTTAAACATTCTTATGTGTGTGTGTGTGTATATATATATATATATGTGTGTATATATATATATGTGTGTGTGTGTGTATATATATATATATATACTGTGCTATTTTAAAATATGGAATAGAAATTCTATATCCTACATAAATAATATATAATTAGAATCTCTAAAATGAAAGAAACATTGGCAATCATTAGTCCAGGGTAAGCAAGCTACATTATGTAAGTCAAGCCCAAACTTATTTGGTAAACAAAGTTGGTTGTTGTTGTTGTTGTTTTGGAAAACTGTGTACATTCATTTGTGTATAATTTACAGTCTCTTTGTGCTACAGCAGAGAGCTAAGTAGCTGCAACAGGGACTGTATGACCCACAGATCATAAAATATTTACTGTCTTGCTCTTTGTAGAAAAAAGTGTGCAGACCTTAGTCTAGTCCAAACCATTCATTTTACAGAAAAGAAAACTGAAGTTTAGATATGTTAAATAAATTATTAAGCTTAGTGGTAGGCAGCCTTCAAGATAGCCTAGAATGAGTCTCAGCTCCTGGTATTAATGATGTTATATAACAGAGTATGGCAGAGGAGAGAGAGTATGTGACTTCTGAGATTAGGGTAAGGGTATTAAATCTTTCTCTGCTCTTCATCTGGTGCTGGGGAAGCCAGATGCTATGGAATCAGGACACCTAACCCTACTGAGGGGCCCAAGTGGGGAAAAACTAAGGCTATATAATGGTAGTAAGTACCAATTTGCTACTTTACATAAATTAACCTTTTGGAAATGGCCCATCATCTCAGTAAGGCCTTCAGATGACCAGAGCCCCAAAATAACTGATTGCAACCTTATGAAACACTGGACAAGAACTGCATAGCCAAGTTCTTCTGGAATTCCTGATCCTCTGAAATTATAAAGGTGTAATAATTATCATTGTTTAAACTTGTTAGGTTTTGGAGGCATATGTTACAAAACATCAGACAGCTAATATAGTGTCAGAACAAAAGTTGTTATTAAATATATCCATTAAGTAAAAGAATGAAAAAGAATGCTGGAGAGTTTGTTTTGTTATGTTTTATATTTGTTTTTATAATTTAAATGCAATATTTATAAACTGCATAATCCAGGTGGAAAATCTGCTTTTGGATTTAACTTAAAACATGTTGAAATTTTTAGTCACAGAATTTCTTTATCTTAAAAACGTGAGAAATAAACATATTTTTTATTAATGAGTAGTCATTAATTAAACACTCTATTTGGTAATCTGAGTAATTAAAGGAGAAGATAAAATACGCCTTAAGGAGCCAGTGTTATACCAAGAAGTATCTTTATGAATTTTGTAAGGATATGTGTAATCCATATTCCTACTAACAATTTACAATAGATTTCAAGAAACTTGTAACCTAAGTTAATGAGCCTAATTGCAAAAACAGCGCTAAGCATTAGTCTCTCAGACCTCTTAAAAATTTGACTTAAAATTTGACTTAAAATCTTTTCTGTGTTTACCAAGATTTATGGAGACAGAATAGACTTACATTGCCTTGTGCATATTTATTGCTTAATAAAATAAATTAGGGAAAAAGAATGATTCATTAACTTCATACAAAAATACAAAATCAAACATATTCTCTTGATCCAATTTTTAATTTAATTTTCCTGTGGGAGGATAGTCATAAATGCAAATTAGAATATTTTAAAAAGCATTTTCTTTAGACACTTATATATATTTCTTAAACTATTCCAAAACCTTTTTCCCAAGATTTTTTTTAATTTAAAATGACTGTAAAATTCTGGAATTGGGAAATCCATGAATCAGATATTTTTACTCTGCATAAGGTATTAGATTATGAAATGTATGCACTTATTCTTACAATTGTTTTTTATAGATTTCCAAAATATCTTGAGTCTGTAACTGTTAATTTGGGCTGTACATATTTTGCATAATTTATTATTAGTTTCCCTAAAGTATGATCAAGTTCCTACTCTGTGAAAGATGTCTCACCATGCTCTGTAGGTGATTCAATGTTATATAAGAAATGTGACTTGCTTTCAAATACGTGTCTATCTGGAGAAGTAAACCATGAATACAAATAACAAAAAGACAGTAGAAAATGATTAGGGCCTTTAAGTGCTATTATAGCATATATGAAAAAAATAATTCTAGTTCACGAAAGAAAAATTATAAGGGGGATGTGTCATTTGTTTTTTAAAAATCTGGTAAAAATAATCTGGAGTTGGGGAGATTGGGAAGGATGGGATCATTTCTTTTCCCCATGCTTTTTCTGCATTATAGAAAAGCATAACCAAAGGCATGTTAGTGGAAGGAATCACAGAATATAACGAGAGGATTATATCTATGATTAGAGCCTCTTTGCTCTAATCATAGGGGTAGTGTGGAGGTGCTGGTCATGTCAGCTGTATCAAAAGTTAAATGGCATAAATCACACTAAATTAGAACAAAGCAATGATATTATTTGACCAGAGCTTCAGGGAGTTTACTAGGTATTACTGTGGGATAAGACAACCCACAGAATGAAATAAAATATTCATAAACTATACATCTGACAATAAATTAATAACCAGAATATATAAGAAATTCAAATAACTCAATAGGGAAAATATCTGATTTTAAAATGGGCAAAATACCTGAATAGAAATTCCTCAATGAAGACATACAAATGGACAACACATATATAGAAATACATTCAGCACCACTAATCATCAGAGAAATGCAAATCAAAACTACAATGAGATATTACCACACTCCAGCTAACAGGACTTTATCCAAAAGACAAGCAGTAATGAATGCTGGCAAGGATATGGAGTGAAAGCAAATCTTACACACTGTTGTAGGTGGAAATGTCAATTAGTACAGTCACCATGGAAAACAGTGTGGAGGTTCCTCAAAAAACTAAAAATAGAAGTACCATATGATCCAGCAATCCCATTGCTGGGTATATATCCAAAAGAAAGGAAATCTGTATATATATATATTTTTATAATTTATTTATTTTACTTTAGGTGCATACTATATCTGGCATTTCTCCCCATGTTATCCCCTCCTCACCCCCCTCTCCTTCCCTACCCCCCATTGTCTCTTCCCTACCCCCGCCAACTGACCCCTGTGTGTGATGCTCCTCTCCCTGAGTTCACATGTTCTTGTTGTTCAACACCCACCTGTGAGTGAGAACATACTATGTTTGGCTTTCTCTTCTTGGGTCAGTTTGCTGAGAATGATGGTTTCCAGGTTCATCCAAGTCCCTACGAAGGACACGAACTCATCGTTTTTTATGGCTGCATAGTAGTCCATGGTGTATATGTACCACATTTTCTTTGTCCAGTGTATCATTGATGGACATTTGGGTTGCTTCCAGGTCTTTGCTATTGTACACAGGGCTGCAACGAACATACGTGTGCATGTGTCTTTATAGTAGAATGATTTATAGTTCTTTGGGTATATACCCAATAGTAGGATTGCTGGGTCAAATGGAATTTCTATTTCTAGATCCTGGAGGAATTGCCACACTGTCTTCCACAATGGTTGAACTAATTTACACTCCCACCAACAGTGTAAAAGTGTTCCTATTTCTCCACATCCTCTCCAGCATCTGTTGTCTCCCGATTTTTTAATGATCGCCATTCTAACTGGCGTGAGATGATATCTCAGTGTGGTTTTGACTTGCATTTCTCTAATGACCAGTAATGATGAGCATTGTTTCATATGTTTGTTGGCCTCATATATGTCCTCTTTTGAAAAGTGACTGTTCGTATCCTTTGCCCACTTTTGAATGGGGTGTTTGTTTTTTCTTGTATATCTGTTTTAGTTCTTTGTAAATTCTGGATATTAACCCTTTGTCAGATGGGTAGATTGCAAAAATTTTTTCCCGTTCTGTTGGTTGACGATTCACTCTAATGATGGTTTCTTTTGCTGTACAGAAGCTCTGGAGTTTAATTAGATCCCGTTTGTCTATCCTGGCTTCTATTGCCATTGCTTTTGGTGTTTTAGTCATGAAGTCCTTGCCTATGCCTATGCCCTGGATGGTTTTGCCTGTGTTTTCTTCTAGTGTTTTTATGGTGTTAGGTTTTATGTTTAAATTTTTGATCCATCTGGAGTTAATTTTAGTGTAAGGTGACAGGTAGGGGTCCAGTTTCTGCCTTCTGCACATTGCTAGCCAGTTTTTCCAACACCGTTTATTAAACATGGAGTCCTTCCCCATTGCTTGTTTTTGCTGAGTTTGTCAAAGATGAGATGGTTGTAGATGTGTGGTGTTTCTTCTGGGGTCTGTGTTCTGTGCCATTGGTCTATGTCTCTGTTTTGGTACCAGTACCATGCTGTTTTGATTACTGTAGCCTTGTAGTATAGTTTGAAGTCCAGCAGTGTGATGCCTCCAGCTTTGTTCTTTTTGCTTAGGATTGTCTTGGCTATTCAGGGTCTCCTGTGATTCCATATGAAGTTTAAAGTGTTTTTTTCCAGTTTTGTGAAGAAGGTGATTGGTAGCTTGATGGGGATAGCATTGAATCTATAGATTACTTTGGGCAGTATGGCCATTTTCACGATACTGATTCTTCCTAACCATCAGCATGGAATATTTCTCCATCTGTTTGTGTCTTCTCTTATTTCGTTGAGCAGTGGTTTGTAGTTCTCCTTGAAGAGGTGCTTTACATCCTTTGTTAGTTGTATTCCTAAGTATTTTATTCTCTTTGTAGCAATTGTGAATGGGAGTTCGCTCTTGATTTGGTTCTCTGTCTGTTATTGGTATATAGGAATGCTTGTGATTTTTGCACATTGATTTTGTATGCTGAGACTTTGCTGAAGTTGCTTATCAGTTTGAGAAGATTTTGGGCTGAGACAATGGGGTCTTCTAGATATACAATCATGTCATCTGCAAATAGAGACAGTTTGACTTCCTCCTTTCCTAATCGAATATGCTTTATTTGTTTTTCTTGCCTGATTGCTCTGACTAGAACTTCCAATACTATATTGAATAGGAGTGGTGAGAAAGGGCATCCTTGTCAAGTGCCTGATTTTAAAGGGAACGCTTCCAGCTTTTTCCTGTTCAGTATGATATTGGCTGTAGGTTTGCCATATATAGCCTTTATCATTTTATGATACGTTCCATCAATTCCTAGTTTATTGAGAGTTTTTAGCATGAAGGGCTCTTGAATTTTATCGAAGGCCTTCCCTGTATCTATTGAGATAATCATGTGGTTTTTGTCTTTGGTTCCGTTTATGTGATGGATTACATTTATGGATTTGCATATGTTGAACCAGCCTTGCATTCCCGGGATGAAGCCTACTTGGTCATGATGGTAAGCTTCTTGATGTGCTTGCTGTTGCAATCTGTTTGCCAGTATTTTATTGAAGATTTTTGCGTCGATATTCATCATGGGTATTCGCCTGAAGTTTTCTCTTTTAGTTGAGTCTCTGCCTGGTTTTGGTATCAGAATGATGTTGGTCTCATAAAATAAGTTAGGGAGGATTCCCTCCTTTTGTATTGTTTGATACAGTTTCAGAAGGAATGGAACCAGCTCCTCTTTGTACGTCTGGTAGAATTCGTCTGTGAACCCGTCTGGACCTGGACTTTTTTTGAATGGGAGGCTACTGATTGCTGCCTCTCCTTCAGCCCTTGTTATTGGTCTATTCAGGATTTCAACTTCCTCCTGGTTTAGTTTTGGTAGAGTACAAGTGTCTAGGAATTTATCCATTTCGTCCTGGTTTACTGGTTTATGTGAGTAGAGCTGTTTATAGTAATCTCTGATCGTAGTTTGTAGTTCTGTGGGATCAGTGGTGATATCCCTTTATCTTTTTTTATTGCATCCATTTGATTCTTCTCCCTTTTCTTTTTTATTAATCTGGCTTGCAGTCTGTCTATTTTGTTGATCTTTTCAAAAAACCAGCTCCTGGATTTATTGATTTTTTGAAGGTTTTTTTTTGTGTCTCTGTCTCCTTCAGTTCTGCTCTGATCTTAGTTATCTCTTGTCTTCTGCTAGCTTTTGAGTTTTTTTGATCTTGCTCCTCTAGTTCTTTCAATTTTGATGACAGGTTGTCGATTTTAGATCTTTCCTCTCTTCTCTGGTGGGCATTTATTGCTATAAATTTCCCTATCAATACTGCTTTAAAGGTGTCCCAGAGATTCTGGTAAGTTGTGTCTTCATTCTGGTTGGTTTCAAAGAACATCTTTATTTCTGCCTTCATTTCATTGTTTATCCAGTCAACATTCAGAAGCAAGTTGTTCAGGTTCCAAGTGGTTTTGCCCGTTTGAGTGTGTTTCTTGATCCTGAGTTCTAGTCTGATTGTGCTGTGGTCTGATAGACTGTTTATAATGATTTCTGTTCTTTTGCATTTGCTGTGGAGTGATTTGCTTCCAGTGATTTGGTCAGTTTTAGAGTAAGTGCAATGTGGTGCTGAGAAAAATGTATATTCTGTGGATTTGGGGTGGAAATGTTCTGTATATGTCTGTTAGATCCGCTTGGTCCAGCTCTGCATTCAAGTCCTGGATATCCTTGTTAATTTTCTGTCTCGATGATCTGTCTGATATACATGGTGGAGTGTTGAAGTCTCCCACTATTATTGTGTGGGAGTCTAAATCTCGTTTTAGGTCGTTCAGAACTTGCTTTATGTATCTGGGTGCTCCTGTGTTGGGGGGCGTATATATTTAGGATAGTTAGCTCTTCCTGTTGGATTGATCCTTTTAGCATTATGTAATGTCCTTCTTTGTCTCTTTTGATCTTTGTTGGTTTGAAGTCCATTTTATCAGAGACTATGATTGCAACCCCTGCTTTCTTTTGTTCTCCATTTGCTTGGTCAATCTTCTTCCAGCCCTTTATTTTGAGTCTGTGTGTCTTTGTATGTGAGATGGGTTTCTTGAATACAGCACACCGATGGGTTTTGACTTTTTATCCAGTTTGCCAGTCTGTGTCTTTTGATTGGGGTGTTTACGCCATTTACATTCAATGTTAATATTGTTATGTGTGAATTTGATCCTGCCATTTTGTTACTGGCTGGTTTTCTTTCTCATTAGTTGACTCATTTTCTTCATTGCATTTTTGGTCTTTGCCAACTGGTTTGCTTTTGCAGTGACTGGTTCTTGTTCCTTTCCATGCTTAGTGTTTCTTTCAGGAGCTCTTGTAGGACAGGTCTGGTGGTGACAAAAATCTCTCAATGATTGCTTGTCCATAAAGTATTTTATTTCTCCTTCACTTATGAAGTTTAGTTTGGCTGGATATGAGATTCTGGGTTAAAAGTCCTTTTCTTTAAGGATGTTGACTATTGGCCCTCACTCTCTTCTGGCTTGTAGAGTTTCTGCTGAGAGATCTGCTGTGAGTCTGATTGGCTTCCCTCTGGGTGACCTGACCTTTCTCTCTGGCTGCCTTTAGCATTTTTTCCTTCATTTCAACCCTGGTGAATCTGACGATTATGTGCCTTGGGTTGTTCTTCTTGAGGAATATCGTTGTGAAGGTCTCTGTATTTCTTGAATTTGAAATTTGGACTGCCTTGCTAGGCTTGGGAAGTTCTCCTGGATAATATCCTGGAGTGTGTTTTCCAGCTTGGATTCATTCTCCCCATCATATTCAGGTACACCGATCAAGCGTAGATTAGGTTTTTTCACATAATTCCATATTTCTTGGAGGCTTTGTTCATTTCTTTTCACTCTTTTTTCTCTTGTATTGCCTTCTCTTTTTTATTTCATTGAGTTGATCTTCAATCTCTGATATCCTTTCTTCTGCTTGATCGATTCGGCTATTAAAACTTGTGTTTGCTTCACATAGTTCTTGTGCTGTGTTTTTCAACTCCATCAAGTCGTTTATATTCTTCTCTAAGCTTGTTATTCTAGTTAGCATTTCGTCTAACCTTTTTTCAAGGTTTTTGGCTTCTTTGCATTGAGTTATAACGTGTTCCTTTAGCTCTGAAAAGTTTGTTAGTATCCACCTTCTGAATCCTGTTTCTGTCAGTTCTTCGTACTCCTTCTCAGTCAAGTTGTGATCCTGTGTTGTTGAGGAGTTGTGGTCCCTTGAAGGAGAAGAGGTGTTCTGGTCTTTGATGGTTTCACCTTTTTTGCACTGGTTTCTTCCCATCTTTGTGGATTTACCTGGCTGTGGTGTCAGAGAGCTGCTTGATGAGGTTGCTTGTCTGCCTGTGGGGGCGCTACTGGTTTTCTAAGGACTCCTTCAAGTTACTAGGGAAGCTTCCTGTGTCTTTTTTGTTTATGCTGGCAGATTAGGCTCGCCTCTTCTGCTGACCTGTAGGCGATGCTGGGTTGTCAAGAATGCTGTCCTGTTGCTATGTAGGCTTCCTGTGTTTTTGTTAAAACATGTAGCCCAGTCCCACCCCTCTAGTGGTGGCTTGTGCCCTTCCTCCACTGGGCTGGATCATTCAGGGTTCATCTCAGACTGTGGCACTGGCTACACAACCCACTAGAGTCAGAGCTTCAGCCCTCTGCGGTTTGTGGGGGAGATTAGGGACCCACCCAGCCGCACCCATCAGTCTCCCCGTTTTAGCTTTCTCTCTTTTCGGTTATGGGGTAGGGGATGCCAGCTGCTCCCACTTACAGCTTCCTCTCTCCGGGCCGGGGGGAGAGGGCGATAGCTCAGTCTGCAGACTCTTATTCAACTCTGCACTTGTAATTCTTGTCGCTTGACTGGCAAAGATTCCCTGTTCCGTGTATTGCTGAGGCTTTGGGGGAAGTGCTATATCTGGACCAGAGCGCCAGAGGTGGAGCCTCTGACTTGCCGGTCACATGCACTTTCTGGGTGAAGCAGCACCCCCTCCCCACCTCGGTCTGCCCTGAGTGGGCTTTGCTTACCCTCAAACCAGACCCGTTGAAATGCAGCTGTTACATCGGTTGGAGCTAGGAGATCTCTGGGTTTCTGCGTCTCTTTCACTGGGTGTTGTGTGCTGGAGTTGTGTCTAATCCGCCATCTTGGATCCTCCTCTCAGGAAATCAGTATTTTAAAGAGATATTGGCACTGCCATGTTTGTTGCAATGTTACTCACTATAGCCAAGATACAGAAGCAACCTAAATGCCTATCAGTGGATGAGTGGATAAATAACATATGGTACATATACACAACAAAATATTTTTTTAGCCATAAAAAATGGGATTTCATTCTTACAACACTGGTGAGCTGAAATGTGTACAGGGGATATGGTATGGAAGATCTACAATAAAATGTTTTCAAATGCTTCATCTTACTATGATTAAGTCTATATAATGAATTACTTTTGCTTTTTGTGTGATTTCCATAAATTCAAATTTTCATAAATGTTTATAAATGTCCATAAATTCAAATCCTGATCAGTCATTTCAAACATGCATTTGAGATTAATGGAAAATTTGTTTCAATTTATTTTTTAAAAAATTGGATGGGGATAAGACAATTTAGAAAATAATCAATATATTCAAGATGACTTTGGATTCTCTGTCTTGCCTTTATATATGAAAGAGTAATAATATGGAGGAATAATATGAAATCTAACAGAATATTTTAAACAATTTAAAAGTTTGAAAATATGTAAACGAAGTGAGACTTTGTCCAATAGTTCCTTTATTTTACTCTGTTAAATACATGGCTTTTGATTATTTAATGTAACCAAAAATATATTATCAGCTTCTTACATTCTGGGAAAATAATATATTCACAAAACTAACAGAGGGAGGAAAGAGAAATGACAATGAGAGCAGAGAGTGAAGGGAATGAAGAAAAAGAGAATGTGAAAGGAGGGAGTAGAAAAACAAAGCAAAGGGAGGGAGGGAAGAGAGGGAAACAGAGAGAGAAATTGTTTCCTTTTCCTTGCATGCCCTTTTTCTGAAAGTTGCTAGCAGATGACTTAACGAAGAAGGCCAAGTAAATTTAAGCAAATAGATGTCTTCAAGGTATGTGAATGACTCACTGAATTATTCATTTCTATTTTTATGTTTTGCATTTCAAAGATAAAATTTGAAAGTATTGACTCCATATTCTTCCTATAAAACTTCTGATGAATTTTTTTTTTAGCTCAGGAAGAGAAAAATACACAAAAGATAAACAAAATAAACAAAAATGTTAATTAAAAGAAAAGAGGTATCTTAACTCTGGGAATCTAACTTTCCAACTGTGTAGAATTGACAGCATAATGTGTCTTTAAAATAATACAAAAGAAAAGCATAATTTATAAACTGACTAAAATCTAGATTGATATTTCGTGAGGGCAAACAAAATATTTTACACTTTCAAGGTTAATATAGTCTTCCATGCGCACTAAAAAGTATCAGTTAAGACATAGCCAATTACAAAATTTGAATCAAGATTGTGCCTTTTTAAGGCCTATATCCAAGTCACCTCTGATCTTTCCTTTAAGCTAATTTGTATTTTCTGGGTTGTGATGTTGATACTTCAAATTTGCAATACATTACAATATCACACTTATTTTATTCCCTGCAGCTGCTGACTTTCACATATATGGAAAATGAGCAGGGTAAATACATAAGTGTACATTTATGAAGTTGTGGATAAAAATAAAAATAAAAAAATCCTTAACCATTTATTTCATATATAAGAAAAAACATAATAAAAAGTAGTAGGAAATTCTCCTCTCAGCATTATTCTACTATTGGGACAAATGTTAATTTTTTTCCTTATAATCATTTATATATTTCTAAATATATTCTCAAGTTTGAACATTTTTTTCCTTCAGAGCTGCATCATGAAAACTTTTTACTTGATATTTCTTTCAGCTCTTTGTTTTTCAGTGAATTACATTTCTATAGAAATTGTCAATAAAAATATGTCTGTCAAAATGCGTCTTCAAATTTTATGTCACATTCATGAGAGAGATTTTCCTATAACTCTGTCGGTAATCTGATATTGTGGCAAAGTGGTCAAGGTATGGATTTTAGAATTCAAATACTAAATTTAAAATTCTGTCACTGCTCTGACTCTGTGACCTTGGGCCTATTGCTAAATCTCCCTCTGACTTAATTTCTTTGGTCTAAAATAAGAGTCATGCTGGTGGCAACCTCACAGGGTAATCTCCAGGAGTATGAGATGACACATATATAGCACATAGTGCTGTGTAGGGCACACTGCTGATCTTCAATAAATCTGACCTATTTTTATTTTCAGCTTTGGCCAGGAGTTAGAAAATGACTCAGGGATTTTTCTTGATTTTTAATTATAAAAGTTCAAACTGCACATAAATGTGAAACAATCATCCACTTTATTGTTAGAAAACTTTAGTGAAAGAGTTGAAACATTTGCATCAAAATTTAAATTTACTTCCTTATTTCAGAAAAATGATAATACATTTCTACAGATCAATTTAAAAAAAAAATTCTCATGGTCTAAAATTCAAAAAGCTACAGGTAGTTTGTATAATTTATCTCATATGCTAAGTGCCATAAGAAAAGGACATAGAAAGTACTGTGTCAGGGCCCTTTTATTAGGTAAGCCAGGAAAGTTTTTCTGGGAGACAGCATTATGCAGACTTAACTGACAAGAAGGAAGGAGATGGGTAGGAAGCTGTACTATGAGTGGAGAGAAAACAAGTAATACAGCTTGGAGGCATATGTATCATTCTATACATGACCCCTACCCTCTCAAAAAATTGGATATGTATGAAACATTCTGTTGCCAGAAAGTTTTAATGATTTCCAGTCGGAGGACTAAAACCCAAATATATCTGTTATTGCTGAAAGACCAAAAGCGCCTCTCCTTGGCCTTTTGTGATCATTTGGGCATCAAAAAGAGAACGATAAAGCTTGGGTTATAGAATATATTGATTCCATAAAAAGTCCTGTGAATCTCATAATATGAATCTATAAAAACATCGATATATTCTATAATATAGAAAATCTAACATGTAATACGCACTGAAACATTTGTTATTTCAGTTTCAAAGCAGTAAAAATCTGGGAGTGGTTTTACCTGGTAGTTGGGTTCAAGGTCAGGTTGCAATCCTCTCAAGGCTTCGCTGTAGCTGGATGATCTGCTACTGAGCTAACACACCTGGATCCTGGCAGGCTTTAGATCCTCATGGGTCATTACTGAAGGCCTTTCAGGTACTACTGGATCTTGACTTATTCCAATAGAAAGAAACAGAGAAATCAGAATGAAAGCCACAGTGCTTTACATTTTATTTGTTTATTTTAAAAATAGATTTAGAGAGTACAAGCACATTTTTTGTTACATGGACATATTGTGTAGTGGTGTGGTCTGGGCTTTTAGTGTAATCATCACCCAAGTAGTGTAAATCATACCACATGGGTAATTTCTCCTCTCTCATCCTCCCACCCTTCCATGTTTTGGAGTCTCCTATTCCTGTTATTCTGCTATGTACGTTCCTGTGTACTCATTCTTACCTCCCACTTATAAGTGAAAACATGTGGTATTTGACTTCCTGTTTCTCAGTTATTTCACTTAAGATAATGGCTCCAGTTCCATCCATACTGCTGCAAAAGATATGATTTCAAATTTTATGACTGAGTAGAATTCCATGGTATATAAATATACCACATTTTCTTTATTCATTTGTCCACTGATGAGCACTTAGGCTGAGTCTATGACTTTGCTATTGTGAGTAGCGCTTTGGTAAACATGTGAGTGCAGGTGTCTTTTTTTGTATAATAATTTCTTTTTCTTTGGGTGGATACCCTGTAGTGAGATTGCTGGATTGAATGGTAATTCTAATTTTAGTTCTTTGAGGAAGCTTCATAGCATTTTCTATAGATGTCCTCATTTGGTAGAGTATGGTGGCACTCTAAACCCTGTGCTTTTGGAGGCCTGGGGTGGAGGATCACTTGAGACCAAGAATTTGAGTTACAGTAAGCTATGATTGCTGCACTGCATTCCAGCCTGGGAGACAGAGCAACACCCTGTCTCAAAACAAAAGCAAAAAAAACAAGCAAAAACAAGAAACCTTTTTATAACGTAGTCTCCAAAGTTGCTCACCATCATTTCGACTTCATTTTACTTGTTACAAGATAATAATCACTAAGTCTCAGCCATACTAACAGAAGAAGAATTTGAGTTCAACTCTGAAAGACACAAGTAGCAAATAATATGGATATATTTTTAGAACCTGTGAGTTATGACCTATGTGGCAAGAAAAAAATGATGTCAAACTGTATTTTTGAAAGATTGCGGATTAATCAAATGTTGTAAATGGAAAAGGTGACTCAGAAGATATAATACATTGTGATCTGGGAACTAAAACTTCAAGATTATACTCTTAATTGAAATGAGTTATTTACAAAGATAGACAAAATTTTTTGATAGTATTAACTGATGAAGTCAATATGAAAAAATGACAGGCCAGTTGACCAGGTAATGTCTGAAAAACTTACCTAAAAGAACACAAGGAGAAAGAACTGGCTTTCATGACAATTAAACAGTCATAAAATTGATGAGCTTGAAAAGACTCATTGAAGTAAACATGGAGTTTGACTGTAGCAACTTGGTCTACTGACTCATGGAGATTTGGATATGCTAGCAAATCTACAACTTTTCTAGGAATCAATTATTTAGTAACCCAGAACTTAAAACCTTGGCTTGGATGAAGAAGTAGGCTTTTCCACTCCTGTCTGATAAGATTAATATAATTCCAGAGATATAGAAGTGATTATGGATTGCACTGCAATTTTTAGAAGATATGAGAATACATGGAAATAATTAAGAAATTAATTCAATCAGTGATATTATCATTTTTATATAAATATAAGTATGAATATTATTATATTTTGTTTATACTTTGTTTGTAATTGAAGGTGTTTGCAAAACAACCATAGTAAGTTTATAAATAGCAACTTAAGTTCTGGATGTCTTTTAGTCAACAAGCTATTTTTTTCAATAAATTATTTTTTTCAAAAAATTTATTTTTAATTTTACCATATTTTAAACATAACTACATAACTATTTATTAACAGATTGATAATATTTATAAAGAAATATAGACTGTGTGCTTAATAGCAAATATTACCTTCCACGATCCTAAGACTCACACATCAAGATTTGAATGAACACTTTTGTGGAGACAGAATATATACAATAGTTAAATAATTGATCTCTTCATTTAAAATGAATATTAAGATTGAAGCACTAGAAAAGCAGCAATAAAAACCCAAATGAAAAATAAAAAGTTTCTTTGATAATAATAGTGCTCAAGTTGATTGTTTGGCTCTTTCTAAACTACCACCTTTACCACAAGGCAACTGAATTATTTTAAAGACTGTGCTTTACAATAAATAAAAAATTGGAATAATCCTATAATAATTTATATTATTCTTTAATTTAGGTATTTCTAGTCTTTTCTTTCCATTGTGCCTTTAATTCCTAAGGCTACAGCCTTAAGCCCTTTCCTGTCAAAAAGCTTACAAATGCCATTCCACGCATAAGCTTTCTCAGGAACACTTGTGCACTTTTTTCAACTTAATGAATTGATTTGTTTTTCATGTTTCAACTAGATTTAATAGTGCAGATAAAATGAAATAATAAGCACACTCAGATCTTGAAATGTAATAAAATGATCATATTTTTCTGTAAAGACTATTCGATGCTTCAATTTTCTTTCCTTTTAATCATAATGAGTTCAATCATTTGATGTACTCAATGCATAACAACTGAGCATCCTGGTGCATTTCAAAAAGCTGAATAATTTGGAAATAATTAGTGTTTTTTATAATACAAGTAAACTTCTGACCGTTTATATTTAAAAGAAGACTTTAGGAGAAAAATATCTGAATTACAGTAAAGAAAGCTAGAAAAAAGAATAAATTCAATTTGATAATGAATTTAAATTCCCTAAAGGTAAGGATACAGTTGCCACTTAATGTCTATTCAGAGTTAAATGTGTAGTTTGAATGCATTTTCATTAAGAATCAGCCACAAATTGTGAGCATTTTATAAAGTAAATTGAAGTAATGGGTTTAACATATTGAGCGAAATTGGGGCTCATAGTAATATTAAAAATGTTCATAATTTTAATCATAAAGAAAATGTAGTTTGTAAATTGTGATTAAAGATTGTCATTTTCTTGAAGCTAACAAGTCAACTACATAGAAAATGGGGTGAGGAAATGGCCATTGAGTAAATGCTAAACAGAGTAGAGGCTAAATAATGGGTAGGAGACACAAAGCTGTGGAAAATTACAAGCCTGGCAAAGTGACATTATGATTTTTTATTTCGTGTTTGCTGTGTCTTAAGGGACTCATTTTGAAGCATAGAGAATTAAGCATACATTAAATATGACAGAAAATTAGGAAAGGATTGGAAGACATAGAAGAATGCTAGCATTTGCTCAGTTTGTGTTGTTCATATGAACTCCCAATTATGTTTCATTGCCTTCATTAAAAATTAGATCAGTAATCCAGAAAGTCAAGTTAGTGCAGAAATTTGGAATTGCTGTAGTGCTTCTGTCAAAAAACTAACATGAAAACTCATATACAATATTCAAATAATAGAGTTCAGGAAGATGGTCAAGTACGATATCAACTTACAAAATCAATAATGTTTCTTCAAAACAGCATTTACCAATTAAAAAATATAGCAGCCACAGATTGCTGGGTATTACACCTCAAATTTCTGATTCAGTAGGATTAGGGTGGGGTGGATAATTTGCATGATTAGGAAGTTCCCAAGTGGTATTGCTGTTACTAGTCCAGGGTTCACATTGTGAGAGCCACTGCCCAACAAAAATCTGCACATGTGGACCAAGAGACATGTACAGGGAAGCTTATAGCAGCATCAGTCATTATTATAAAGTACTGACAACAATTCATTATGTCAATCAACAACAGAAACTGTAAATAACTCAGAGTATATTCAGACAATTGAACATTCTATAGTGGTATCAAAGAATAAACTACACCTATATACATTAACATAGCTCATTCTCACATTGAGCAAAAAATAAAATCTCAGAAAAATACATAAAGGAGGTTTTAATGAATAAAATTCAATGTGAAACAAATTAAGATATTAAATACTTATATGACATAAGAATAGGTTTAATTATTATTAAAACATAAAGAAAAGCAAGAACATGACTAACCCAATAATAGAGATAGTAGGTTTCCTCTGTAGGGTGTGTGGCTAGTGGGGAGATGCATTCATGGAGAGTATTGTTCTATTTATTAAGCTTAAGTTGAGTTATTGGATGTTTGTTTTATTCTAAGTTGTACAGATACATGATGCATACCTTTTCTATTTAGGGTATGTGTCAGAATAAAAAAATTATAAGACCATGTGACCTCCAAAAAAAAAAAAGAAAAAAAAAAGAACTTCATCCCAATTCCCAAAATGTTTGGCTGGAGTGTAGTGATACAGAAAACCAAAGGGAAGAACTAAATAAAATGGAAACCAGTAAACCATGTGAACGTTTTATTGCTAAACTTTTGAATACATTGAAACAGCAGCATCAACAGCATTCTGAAAATGAGAGAGAAGACTCTAAAGATCCTGAGGAATATTTATTGGGAAGATTTAGTTTCTGATGAGGATTTTTCTGCACTGTCCTTGGAATCAGCAAACACAGAAGATCTGGAACCTGTTAGAAAGGTGCAAAACACACCTAAATATTAGAGACTTCCAAAGGAAAGACGACAGTTTACTGTATTTAAACATTGGGATTCAAGTGTCGAAACTCTTAAAAGGCACCAGGTAGTGGTTGTGGCAGGTACAACAAGGAGTGGTAAAAGTACTCAAGTACCACATTTTCTGTCGGAAGATTGGCTTCTAAATGATTGGGGGAGCAAGTAAATGTAACATCATTGTCTGTACCCAGCCTCAAAAAGTCTCAGCAGTTCAGTTTAGCCACCAGAGTATGTGATGAATTGGACTGTGAAAATGGACCTGGAGGAAGGAATTCTTTGTGTGCATATCAGATCTAGATGTTATTTTGAGCTTGTGAATCTGCCAGTTTACTCTATTGTACAACAGGGGTTTTGCTGAGGAAACTTCATGGTCTTTTTACTAATGTGTCTCATATTATTGTAGGTGAGGTTCATGAAAGAAGTGTCCAGTCAGACTTCCTAATAACTATCACAAAGGAAATTTTACAGAAACATTCTGATCTATACTTGATTCTAATTAGTGCCACTGTGGACAGTGAAAATTTTTTTACATATTTCACACACTGTCCCATTCTCAGAATTTCAGGAAGCATTTATCCTGCTGAGATTTTTCATTGTGAAGATACAGCAGAAGAAACAGGCTTTATACTGGAAAAAGAGTCAGGATATTGTCAGAAATTTCTGGAGGAGGAAAAAGAAATAACCATTAATGTTACGAGCAAAGCAGGGAGAATGAAGAAAAATCAAGAATACATGTCAGTTCATACTAGAGTAAATGCTGATTTAAATATATCTTACTGAAAGTACAGCAATGGCACTCAGCATGAGTCCTCATAAAATCAACCTGGATTTCATTTTGGAACTTGTTGCATATTTAGATAAAAGTTCCCAATTTAGAAATATTGAAAGAGCAGTATTAATCTTTTTACCAGGCCTTGCTCATATTCAGCAGTTGTATAATCTCCTATCAAATGATAGAAGGTTTTATTCTGAATGATATAAAGTGGTAGCTCTGTGTGCTATTCTTTCTACCCAAGATGAAGTTGCAGCACTCACACTTCCTTCTTCAGGAGTCAGAAAGAGTGTTTTAGCAACAAATTTTGCAGAGACAGGTAGCACTATTCCAGATGTTGTCTTTGTAATTGATACTGGAAGAACAAAAGAAAATAAGTACCATGAAGGCAGATACAGGAGTTATTTGGTTGAGACATTTGTCAGTAAAGCCAGCGCTTTGCAGTGCCAGGAGAGAGGTGGGCAGGTCAGATGTCAGAGATAGCTTCTGCTTCTGTGTGTACACAAGAGAAAAATGTTGAAGGTTTTATGGATTATTCTGTTCCAGAAATCTTACATGTACCTTTAGAGAAATTATACCTTCATATTATGAATTGTAATCTTGATTCTCCTGAAGTTTTGCTTTCAAAGCCTTAGATCCTCCTCAGCTCCAAGTGATCAGCAATGCAATGAATTTGCTCCAAAAAATTGGAGCTCGTAAGCTAAATGAGCCTCAACTGACTCCGTTGGGACAACACCTTGCAGCTTTACCTATGTATGTCAGGATTCAAAGATGCTTGTTTTTGTTGCAATATTTGGCTGCCTTGACCCAATGGCAACACTAGCTGCAGCTATGACAAAGAAGTCTCCTTTTACCATACCAATTGGTCGAAAAGATGAAGCAGATCTGGCAAAATCAGCTTTGGCCATGATGGATTCGGACCAACTGATAATCTACAATGCATATCTAGGAGGGAAGAAAGCAAAACAAGAAGGAGGTTATCATTCTGAAATAATAACATTTTACCAGAGGAACTTTCTTAATTGAACATGAACTGTTCACCCTAGAAGTAATTCTTACCATAGCTCACTCTCTCAGACTCATGGATAAGTATAAAAGGCTTATTTTGGAAAAAAAGAATGCCCAGGAAAATATTTGACACATCGTATGGGTTTAATAAACATTTGTTGAATTAGAACAAAAAAAAAGGATTTTCTTAAAAATCTCAAAGAATAAAAATGTGGACAAAAATACCTATTATTTTACTACAAAAAGATCAAGGAGTTCAGCTTAACACAGGATACCAAAAAGTCAACAGGTAATAGACTGTGATAAAATCTATCACCTGTTATTTATATTTGAAATAGTTTAAAATAATATAAAATTAAATAATTGATAGAAAAAGCTATCCTCAAATCAATGAATTGAAATACAAAATCTGATTTCTCATGAATGTCTGACAATTTCATTAGTAATTATACAAATAAAAATGTAAATAATAACCATTTTATACTTGTATGGTTAGCAAAACATGAAATTTGATTATATAAATGTTTTGGTGAATATGTAGATAGTTTGAAACAAGTGTATAATGCTGGAAATAGTTTAATCAGAAGAATCCTTATGGAAATAAATATGGAAATATAAAATAAAATTGAAAATGAGTCTATATTGTGATCTGCAGTTAAAATCCTTATACCCAGAAATGCTTGCCCAGTTTCATGAGAATCATGTATAGAAACATTCGTGAAAGCGACATTTTTGCTAACATTTAGATAAAGGCAACTTAGATGTCTACTTATGGTAAATGAACAATAAAACATGGAGGAAGCCTGCATAAAAATATTGTGGAACATTTTGAAATAGGAAAATGTGTGCTTATATGCAACTGAAATAATTTTTATTTAAATGTTATATTAACAAAGAGTATAAGACTTACAACAGAATGTGAGAGGGAAGGTGGTAGAGATTGTAAATGAGAAATATATATGATAGTAAAAAAAATAAATAAAGGAAAGACCTTGCAAAACTTGATATGCCACGTGCTGTGGGGTATGATAAACTCTCTAATATGTACCTAAATTCAAAACAGAAAGAAAAAAAAATGATTTTAAGGAGGAAAAAAGGGAAGGAGGAGCCAAGAGGAGGGAGGAGAGAAAAGTAAAGAAGCAAACCTGTAAACTTCTCTTCTTTAAGATTTACACAGTTTATGTCTAAACATTGAAATTCCTTGTCTCTAGTTTGAGTAACAGTGACAAAGTTTATGTTTTTAACCTAAAGACTCCACCAAAAAACTATTATATAAACAAATTCAATAAACTGCAGGATACAAAATGATCAAGCAAAAATCAGTAGCATTTCTATATGCCAAGAGCAAACAATTTGAAAAAGAAATTACAAAAATATTGTCATTTGTAACAGCTACAAAGAAAATAAAATAGCTAAGAATAAACTTAACCAAGAAAGTAGATCTCTACGATGAAAACCATAAAACATTGAGCAACAAATTGAAGAAGATACAAAAAATGAACAGATACCCATTTTCATGAAAGAATCAATATTGTTAAGCTGTCCATACTATCCGAAGCAAACTACAAATGGAATCCAATCCCTATCAAAATACCAATGACATTCTTCACAGAAATAAAAAAATAAAAAAATAATCATATAATACATATGAAACCACAAAGGACCCAGAATACGCAAAGCTATCCTGAGCAAAGTGAACATAACTAGAGGAATCATGTTACCTATTTTCAAATTATACTACAGCTATAGCTACCAAATAGCATGGTACTGGCATAAAAACATACACACATACCAGTGGAACAGAATACAGGATCCGGATATAAATCCATATATTTACAGTAAACTCATTTTCAAAAAAGATTCCAAGAACATACATTGGGGAAATGACAGTCTCTTCAATAAGTGGTGCCAGGGAAATAAGATATCCATATGCAGAAAAATGAAACTAGACCCTTATCACTCATCATATTAAAAAAAAAACGAATCAAAATAAAGACTTAAATCTAAGGCCTAAACTTTGAAAATACTAATATATATATATATATATATATATGGAAATTCTCCAGGACATTGCTCTGCGGATTTCTCAAGAAATATACCAAAAGTGCAGGCAACTAAAGCAAAAATGGTCATACAAAGCTTCTATATGCAAAGGAAACAATTAACAAGGTGATGAGACAGCACATAGAATGAGAGAAAATGTTTATTAACAATCCATCTTGCAAGAAGGGATTAATAACGAGAATGTGTAAGGAGCTCACACACCTCAATAAGAAAAAAATCTAATAATCTGAATTTAAAATGAGCAAAAGGTCTGCATAAACATTTTTCAAAAGACATACAAATGAAAAACAGGAATATGAAAAGATGTCCAACATTACGGATCATCAGAGAAATGCAATTGAAAACTACCATGAGATATGACCTCATCCCCGTTAAAATGGCTCTTCCCCAAATGACAGGCAATAACAAATTCTGATGAGGATGTAAAGAAAAGGTAATCCTCATACACTGTTGGTGGGAATGTAAATTAGTACAACTGCTATGAAGAAGAGCATGCGGGTTCCTCAGAAACCTAAAATGAAGCTACCATATGTTCCAACAATCCCACTGTTTGCTAGGTACATATGCAAAAGAAAAGAAATAAGTATATTGAGCAGTTATCTGCACTCCCATTTTTACTGCAGCACCATTCACCATAGCAAAGATTTAGAAGCAATATAAATGTCCATCAGCATAAGAATGGATAAGGAAAATGTGGTACATATACACAATGGAGTACTATTCAGTCATAAAATATGATGAAATGCTGTCATTTGAAACAACATGTGTGGAACTGGAGGACATTCTGTTATGTGAAATAAGCGAAGCACAGACAGACACACTCCACATTTTCTCACTAATTTGTTGGAGCTGAAAATTAAAATAATTGAATGCATGGAAACAGAAAGTAAAATGAAGGTTTCCAGAGGCTGAGAAGGGTAGTGGGAGTGGGAGGAGGTGGAAGTGGGATTGGTTTAATGGATACAAAAATATAGTTAGATAGAATGAATAAAATCTAGTATTTGAGAGTACAACAGGGTACAGTCAATAACAATTGGTTTATTTTTAAATAAAAGAGTATACTTGGGATATTTGTAATACAAATAAATGATAAATGCTTGAGGTAATGGACACTGCATTTATCCTGATGTGATTATTATGCATTGTATGCATCACAATATCTCATGCACCCCATATATGTACACGTGCTATGACCTACAAAAATAAAAATTATATAAACAAAATTTGATGCATTTGCCATACAAGATAAAATACATCTTGCAAATATGAAATGAATTTGTCTGAAAACTAAGAATCCCTGCTGGTCTCAGAAACTACAGAAGAATTGTTTGGAAATGTGTCACACATTATGAATTTCAGCTTGCTGGCTCTGCCTTTTAGAATAGTAACACCAAATCATGTAAGTTCTGAAGTAGTTAATTTATTCTCAGATACCTCACTGTCATCTTTCTCTGTTTCTGTGTGTTAAGATGGCATGGTTATCTCAAAGGTAAGGCATGCTCCTGGAAGATATGGATGATCTACGTCTAATGAGTGACACATCACATTTTTATTTACTAGGACATAGCTTAGACCAAGGGGTGATTTTAGAGAGGTAGTATTGCCTCTACAGGTAGGTGTAAATATTAACAGAAAAAAATTGGATTCACAAAGAAATATAAAACTCCTTAGAAATCACAAAAGCTTAATTTAAAAAAAAATTAGTAATACTTTACATAGATATTATTTATTTCATGTGGTTTAAATTTTATTTTTACTAGCAATTCCATTTGAAATATTGATTTTTATTGTAGGACTTGATAATCTCT
Source organism: Ateles fusciceps (assembly GCA_036589455.1). Taxonomy (NCBI): domain Eukaryota; kingdom Metazoa; phylum Chordata; class Mammalia; order Primates; family Atelidae; genus Ateles; species Ateles fusciceps. The sequence goes on along the minus strand of JAZHEH010000253.1, from coordinate 1,361,433 downwards.
GATTTTCTAAAAATTTCAACCCATGAAAATGACATTTTATTGTAATGATATATCAGAATATCTACATCCGTCCCAGCTTGGTATCACTGGCCCTGTGTTTATTGGCCCAGGTGTGCTGTATACCCAAGAAGCCTGCCAGCAAGTGCTAGTAAGTTACCAGTTCAGTGCTGATTATATTCTGCTCCTAGGTTTCTTCTACCTTTGATTTCAGTAATTCAAGGCTAAATTCCCATATCCTGACTTGCACTTCAGGCCCAAACGAACTTCCTCTGCAGATGCTACCTCAGTAATAACTGCTGCTGAACCTCATTGGTGGTTATGCTTACCTAACAGGCCCCATAATAACCCTTCACTCTGCCTAGAGAAAAAATCTTAAATTTTGAAACTCTTTATAGAACTTGTTAATTACATCTCCTCTATTCTACCTTTATTCAACTGGTCTACAATTTTTGTTCTAATTTCTGAACTCGTAGCTTTGCAACTTTGCCTACAAATTAGAAAGATGTGCTTAATTGTCCATGTTTGCTATTGCAGCTTTTCCTTTGCCTAATACAATGTCTTGGTCAAAGGCTTCCACAGTCCATGCTAAGATGCTATAGATTGGAATGTAGGCATGAATGACTTAATTTGCTGCAAAAGTTGCTAAATGAGAAGGATAATACTCTGGAACTGGTATTGATCGTTAAGTTGGAACACTGCCAGAGGTGGTAAGACATGAAGACTCATAGGCATTTATTAGACTTGGCAAAATAATAAAGGAATAGTTGTTCTTATAGGATGCAGCACAGTTCTCTGGGCGGGCTTGGATTTACTCAGTTCTCACCCCTTTCTTGCTTGTAGTTTTCAAGAATAACTGCAGAATATATCAGGAATTCTGTGTGGGGGAGACCTCATAAGTGAGGAGGCAGGAGTCAGAAGCCTCAGCCTATTCCTATATAAATAATGAAGCAGAAAATAACTAGAGATATAACCATAGTAGTTATTCATAGGTAATCTTGGTTATTCATATGTGATCTTAGTTATTCATAGGTGATCTTAGTTCTTTTACTAATGCCTTTCAGGTGGGGAAGTGTGAACCCGGGGTGACGTTGTGAAAGGAATGACCCTGAGGCAAGACGCCTGAAGCCCTCTGTCATGCCTGTGTAAGGGCTGCTGGAGGGGCGCCTCAGCTGTTCAGCAGGGTAGCGCCAGCCCTGGGAAGGCGCCTGCTGTTTAGCCAGCTAGGGAAGGAGATGTCCAAGATGGTCGAGACGTCTCCTTCCTCGGGGGAGTAAGGAGAAAACTCCTCTCCTTCAAGCTCTTGAGGTAGGCCTGACGGCTGTCAGGTACACCCACAAACATCTGGGGGCTTAACTGTCTCTATGCAGTGCTGCGCTTCAGTGGTCACATTCCATGTCCACTCTCATGTTCCGCTTCTGCACCTGGTTCCATTTTGCTTAGAAGAGATAATTAGTAAAAGTGATATAAATCTTAATGTCTTTGTTCTTTCTTGACAAGTACAGAAAAGTGCAGACGCATTACACTCCTTACCTTATCTCAGCTACTAGAAGGCCTTGTGCCCATACCTGTATGACACGTGATATGCTTGACCCTATCACTGACCACCAAGGCCACGCCCTAGCTACCCTGCCCCCAGCTTTGTACTCAATAATAGTCAGAGTGTCCAGGCACTTGGGGCCACTGCCAGACTCCACGCTTTGGTTGGTAGTGGACCCCTGGGGCCCAACTCTCTTTTCTTTGTCTCTATGTCTTGTATCTTTTATTTCTACCGTTTCTCATCTCCACACCAGCAGAGAGGGGCTCAAAGGACCCTGTAGGGCTGGACCCTACAGAATGCAATATCCTGAGATAGGTAGAAACTGCCTGAAAAAGCCTGGGCTTTGTTCTTCTCTCCCATGGAAGTCAAGCTGAGCTTCCAAATTTTAGTTCAGTGAGTCAAGTTCTCCTGAACTATATAACCCACGGTGGGCTGAATTTTGAGGTCCTATAGTGGGACACATGTAGGTAAGACCCTCTCCTCCCCAGGCAGTTTTCTGGAGACTTAGGGGACCGGCTCACAAACCGTATGCATTTCGGGCATATGTTCAGGCTCCCCAGACTCAGACCTTGGTAGCCAGGACATTGTGACCCTGCTCACACTGGAGATGACTACAGATAATCCACTGGCAGATGAAATCCACAGATTTATCAAGGAATAGGCAAGTCATTGTTACCAAAATGTTGGCAGTATGCATCTGCTGGTAGTTTGATCCTACTGTGTGATTGTATAGAAAGTATTCCCATTCCCACAAACAACTACTTCAGTACTGGAGCAGCTGGGCTGCTAAGCAGTTTGTACCAGGCAGGGTAAAAACCAGAGGCTACTAATGTGAGCTCGTCACGTTAAATTGGCTATCGTCTGTCAGGGGTTTGATCTCAGGCATGAGGCAAAAGCTCAGCTAGTGGAATTGTTGCATACGTGTAGACTTAGACGAGAAGCAAGGGTCAGAAAGTGGGTCTAATTTAGAATTTTTAAGTTTCTCTGGTTAATACTAGGAATAATTTTAGGGCCTTCAGTGTACTGTTGGATAGCAAGTGATATTATACATGGCATGGGTAGAGATATTTATTGTTTTATTCACTTCTGTATCTCCCTCCCCCTAGATTAGTGTTTGATTTAGAGTAAGCATTCAGTAAATATATGCTTAATGTAGAACAGATAAACACAGGAATGGGAGGAAGGGTTTATAGTTTAAAGAATCAGGCAGGTCCTGACACAAACCCAGTTGTAAAATTGCTAATGATAAACCCTGTCAGTCAGAATAGTCCCATTGTGCATAAGAATGCATAAAAACACAGGCTAAAAGACAATAAATCCATGTTTGACGTAATTGAATAATTATTGTTTTTGTATTTACAACATAGATTGCAAAACTACTCAAGTAATCTAAACTACTAAATATATATTTAAAAATATTTACAAGTTATGTAACTCTGTAGTATAAGTACCATGTGTATTACTTTTTTGTTTGTTGTTTTATGTAAGTATCAAGAGAAAACAATTAGAAATTATAATAACCACAGGTCACATCTTTATTAGCATTCAATTAAGTTTCAATTACACTGTTAATCTTTTTGTCATGTCACCTATACTCTTAGGTGAAATAACAATTAGATCTGTGGAAACTTATAGAATCACTGTTTAGAGTATTAAATGAATTACTTAGCAAGATGTTTTTCTCATGGAAGAAAATTACTTTTTAAAAGTCACTTAGTATATTAATTTTTAAAAAATCATTTTTGAGAGTTAGGAGGCAGAGCAAGATGTCCGAATAGAATGCTTCATTGATCGTTCCCCCACAGGACCAACAAACTGAACAAGTATCCATGCAAGAAGACACTTTCATAAGAACCAAAAAATCAAATGAGTAATCTTAGGATCTGGTTTTAACATAATATCAAGGAAAAAGGCATTTAAGAGGGTGGAAAAGAAAATCTTTCATTGCCTACACCATCCTCCTCCAACTCCCGTCATTGCTGCTTGGAGAGAGTATCTCTGCTTGGAAGAGGGGGAATGAAATGAATGTAGTACTGTGCATTGGAACTCAGTGCTGCCTTATTACAGTGGAATACAACACAGAGCAGACTTATGCCAGTGTCCACAGAGGGAGAATTTAGACTAACCTTGGGCCACAAGAGAATTCTTAGCCCCATGGTTAGGGTTCTAGCCCCAGTTCGCTCCACTACCAGCTGACTAAAGTGGCCCAGGACCCAGAAGAAATTTGAGTGGCAGGCCACAAGGAGTACAGTCTTCGGGCAAGCTCTGGAGCTTCGCTGGTCTTGGAGGCTGTGGAATTGGAGTGTACACAGGTCAGTGCAAGACTAGCTGTGGTGGCCCAGAAAATGCCTATATCACTCCTCCCTCAACTGTAGGAGCTTAGGAAGACACTCCTTGGGGACAGGAGAGAGAAAAGTACAGAGGACTTTGTCTCGCAACTTTGGTAACAGCTCAGCCACAGTAAAATAAAGCATCAAGCAAACTCCTAAAGCCCCTAGTTCCATGCCTTAGCAAATGAATGATGTTTCTAGACTTACCCTGGGCCAGAAAGGAATTCACTATACTTGAGGAAGAACCCAGTGCTGTCAGAATTCACCACATGCTGAAAAACAGAGCCCTTGAGCCTTGAATAAACAGTAGTAGTAGTCAGGCAGTACTCACCATGGACCTTGGGCTAGTCCCAGAACTGTGCTAGCTTCAGGTGTGACCCAGCACAGTCCCATCTGTGTTTGCCATGAGAGTAGTCATATCATCCATCCCCCAACTCCAGGTATCCCTGGAGAGACTTCTTAAGATTGGCGGAAGAGACAAGGTTAAGATTGGAGGAAAGAGAAGGAGGAGAGGATGAGATGTTACCTGATAACCCAAATAATTCTGCTTTATCTACCCAGGCCTACCAAGGTGATGCCTCTATGAATCAGCAGTACAGTGTTTCTATGTAGGGCACTCCCTAGTGTTTATATGGCTGCACTGACCATAGGCTTAGATCATAACACCCAATTCCTTTGAATATGATGAAAACCTTCTCAAGAAGGTTGGGTTCAAACAAGCCCATACTGTAAAGATTCAAATAAATACCAAACTCTTTACTGCCCAGACAGTAATAAAAATCCGCCAGCATCAAGAATTTCCAAGAAAACACGACCTCACCAAACGAGTTAAATAAGGCCCCAGTTACCAATCTTGTAGTGACAGATATATGTGACCTCACAGAGTAAGAATTTAAAATAGCTCTCTTGAGGAAGCTCTGTGAACTTCAAGATAACACAGAGAAGCAAGTCAAAATTCTTTCAGAGAAATTTTTAAAAAGATTACAATAATAAAAAAGTCAAACAGAAAACCTGAAAATGAAATAGTCACTTGACATTCTGAAAATGCATCAGTGCCTATCAACAGCAGAATCGATTAAGCAGAAGAATTAGTGAGATTGAAGACAGCCTGTGTGAAAATACAGTAAGAGGAGAAAAAAATAAATTGAAAAAATGATTGCCAACAAGATCTAGAAAACAACTTCAAAAGGGAAAAGATGAGATTAATTGGCCTTAAAAAGGATGTAGAGACAGGACCATAGTGGAAATTTTACTGAAAGAAATAACAACAGAGAATTTTCCAAATGTAGTGAAAGATACAAATACTGAGGTCCAAGAAATTCATAAAACACCAAGAAGATTCTACCCAAGTAAGAGTAACAGGCTTATGTTAATCAAAATCTCAAAGTTCAAGGATAAAAGAAAGGATTCTAAAATCAGCACGAGGAAGAAGAAAACAACATATAAAGGAGCTCCTATATGTCTGGCAGCAGACTTCTCAGTGGAAACCTTACACGACAGGAGAGAGTGAGATAACATCCAAAGTGCTGAAGGAAAAAAAAATCTTTCAATCTAGAATATTATATCCAGCAAAATTATCTTTCAAACATGAAGGAAAAATCAACACATTTTCAGACAATCAAAAACTGGGAAATTCTGTAAACACCAGACCTGTGTTATAAGAAATGCTAAAGGGAGTTCTTCAGTCTGGAAGAAAAGGACACTGATGAACAAGAAATCACCACTCACTTGGGAATAGTAAATACACAGACAATACAGAATAAACCATATGTTACGCTACACAAAAGTATTTTTTAATTGAAATAATGTCAAATATCTTTTCTGACCAAATGTAATAAAACCAGAAATTAGTAAGAGGAACTTTGGAAACTATATAAACACATGTAAGTTAAATAATATGCTTCTGAATGACCACTGGGATAGTGAAGAAGAAGGAAGATGAAAAAATATTTCTTGAAACTAACAAAAGTATACACATAACATACCAAAAGCTATGGAATCCAGCAAAAGTAGTAGTAAGAGGGAATTTTTTAGCACTAAACATGTACATCTAAAAAGCAGCAAAGCTTCAAATAAATAACTTAAATTTACATGTTAAAAATTTAAAAAGTAAGAGTAATCCAAACCCAGAGTTCATAGAATAAAAGAAATGATAAAGATCACAGCAGAAATAAATGAAATTGAGACTAAAAAAATACAAAATTCCATTGAAAGGAAAAGATGGTTTATTGAAAATATGAAGAAAACTGCCAATTCTTTAGCTAGGCTAAGAATAAAGAGGGAAAATACCAAAAAATAAAGTCAGAAATGAAAAACGAGACATTAAAATTAATACTATAGAAATTCAAAGAATTTTAGAGATTATTATTATTAACTAAATGGCAACAAATTGAAAAATCTAGAATAAATGTAAAAATTTCTGGACAGATACAACCTACAAAGATTAGACCATAAAAAAATCCTAAACATGAATAGACCAATAACAAGTAATGATATAGAAGGAGTAACAAAAAGTCTCATCAAATGAAAGCCCAGAACCTGATGGCTTCACTGCTAAATTCTACCACTTAAATAAAAATTAATACCAATTATACTTATTTAAAAAATGTAGATGAAAGAATACTTCCAAACTCATTCTATGAGCCCAGCATAACTCTGATGCAAAAATCAGACAAACCCACAAGAAATAAAACACAACTACAGGTCAATGTTTCTGATATACATAGAGCCAAAGCATCAACAAAAAACTAGAAAACCAATTCAGTGACACAGTGAAAAGCTTATCCATCATGATCAAGTGATTCCTCCTGCCGATACAAGGATAATTAAACATGTGGAAATCAGTGTGACTCATCATGTCAGCCAAATGAAGGATAAAAACCATATGACCATTTCAAATGATATTTAAAAAGTATTCAATAAAATTCAACATACCTTTATAAAAACTATCACAAAAGTAAGTATACCTCAATATGATTAAAGCCATATATGACAAACTCATAACTAGTATCATGATGAATGGGGAAAACTGAAGGTCTTTCCTCTAACATCTGGAACAAGACAAAGATGCCCTCTGTCACCATTTATTCAACATGATACTAGAAGTCCTAGCCAGAGCAATCAGACAAGAGAAAGAAATCAAGGGCATCCAAATTAGAGAGGGTGTAATCAGATTCTGTTTTTTGAAAATGTTATGATCTTTTATTTAGAAAAAAAAGAAAAACCAAATCCACCAGAATATGATTCGAATGATAAACAAATTCAGTAAAGTTGCAGGATACAAAATCAACATATAAAAATCACTAGCATTTCTATATGTCAATAGTGAACAATATGAGAATTAAAAAACAAACAAGAATTTAATCCAATTTGCAATAGCTATAAATAAAATAAAATACCTGATATGGTTTGGCTGTGTCTCCACCCAGATCTCATCTTGAATTCCTATGTGTTGTGGGAATGACCCAGTGGGAGGTAATTGAATCATGGGGGCAGGTCTTTCCTGTGCTATTCTCATGGTCATGAATTAGTCTCATGAGATCTTAGGGTATTCTAAAAGGGGCATTTCCCTGCTCAATCTCTCCCATTGCCTGCTGCCATCACGTAAAACGTGACTTTCTGCTCCTTGCTTCCAGCCATGACTGTGAGGCTTCGCCAGCCACATGGAACTCTAAGTCAAATTAAACCTCTTTCTTTTATAAATTGCCCAGTCTCAGGTATGTCTTTATCAGTGAAAGTGAAACAATACAGTAAATTGGTACCGTTGTACCAATAGTGATGCATTGCTGAAAGACACATGAAAATCTGGAAGTGATTTTCGAACTAGGTAACAGACAGAGGTTGCAACAGTTAGGAGGGCTCAGACAAAGACAGGAAAATGTGAGAAAGTTTGGAACTTTCTAGAGACTTGTTGAATGGCTTTGACCAAAGGCCTGATATCAATGTGGACATTAAGGTCCAGGATGAGGGTTCTAAAATGCAATTGAGGGACTTGTTGGGAACTGGAGCAAAGGTGATTCTTGTTATGTTTTAGCAAAGAGACTGGCAGTATTTTGCCCCTGCCCTAGAGATTTGTGGAACTTTGAACTTGAGAAGGATGATTTAGGGTATCTGGTGGAAGAAATTTCTAAGCAGCAAAGCATTCAAGCGGTGACTTGGGTGCTGTTAGAGACATTCAGTTTTTTAAATGAAGCAGGGCATAAAAGTTCAGAAAATTTACATCCTGAAATGTGATAGAAAAGAAAGATCCATTTTCTGAGGAGAAATTCAAGCCAGATGCAGAAAAATGCTCAAGGTTAGTGACCATCAGAGAAATGCAAATCAAAACCATAACAAGATAATATTTTACCCCAATTAAAATGGCTTATATCTAAAAGACAGGCAGTAATGAATGCTGGTGAGGATGTGGAGAAATGGGAGCCCTTACACAGTTGGTGGGAATGTAAACTAGTATAGCCACTATGAAGAATAGTATGGAGGTTCCTCAAAAAAACTAAAAATACAATATGATCCAGCAATCTCACTGTTGTGTATATAAAAGAAAGATAATTAGTATATCAAAGAGATCTCTGCACTCCCATTTATTGCAACACCATTCACAGTAGCCAAGATAGGGAATCAACCTAAGTGTTCATCAACTGATGAATAATTGTTTTAAAACAGTGGTACAAATACACAATGGAAGAGTATTCATTCACAAGATGAAATCTTGACATTTGCAATAATATGGATGGAACTGAAGGACATTATGCTAAGTAAAATAAACCAGGCACAGAGAGACAAATATCACACTCTCATTCATATATAGGAGCTAAAAACAATTTAACCCATGGATATGAAGTAAAATGATGGTTATCAGAAGCAGGGAAGAATAGCAAATGGGGGAAACGGTAAAATGGGGATGGTTAATGGGTAGAAAATAGAATGAGTAAGATCTAGTATTCAGTAGCACAATATGGTGACTATAGTTAATAACTTATTGTATCTTTTTTAATAAGTGAAAGAGTGAAATTGGAATATTCCTAATACAAGGAAATCTTAAATGCTTAAGGTGTTGAATACTCTAATACCCTGATTTGATTATTACACATTGTATGCCTATATCAAAACATCACATGTACCCAACAAATACATACAACTATTCTGTAACCATAATTTCAAAAAATTTAAAAAAATTTGTTCTGTAACTTATCCAGTATTTCATCAATTTTTATTCTTAAGTGAACAGAAGTTATTCATTATTATCTATTACTTACCTGTGTGACATCAAGCAACATAAAAACAAGAATACAACCATAACAAATATAATCATTCAAGCAATCTTTTCAGTTACCCAATTATAATAAAATAAACTCAGTCCATTTGGTACAAAAAGTCTATTAGATTGGTGGATATTCTATAATAAAATAAAGTAGTATGTAGGATAACTAAATTTTTTTAGTTTTAATGATTTTATGTTGTTTATCATGAAAGTGGTTCTGTACCACCCATAAAATCAAACAAAAATCTTATTTATGTCTCTAAAAGAGAACAGAAAAAGAAACTTTAAAAAATGTATGTCCGTTGTTTCATTGTCAGAAAATGTGGTTGTAAGGGACTTCTTTATTATCTAGTACAAAAAGCACATTTGCAATTTTAGTGCAATTAACATTTTAATTATTGGTCTGTAACAAATGACAGCTGCCTAACACATTTATTATTATGCCACCAGTTAGGCAGTAAACTCAGTGACAGGACAAGTGTGGAGTGGAAAAATGATTTGTAGAAATGTTATAGTACTGTGGATTTAATTTTTTTACCCTGCCATGTCATGGCAGTGGAAATGTCAATGATTGACATGGATTGTTTGAGATTTCAGATTAACATTTTTTTTCTGGATTATGGTAAATAAAAAATGTGAGTAGAAACAACTGTTGTTATTTTTACTGCAGCACCCTTTATGCTGTAACAATGCACTATTTCTTGTGCATACATTTTTTTCAAAAACATCTTTTTCTCGTTAGTTTATTATTTTTTTATTTGTCCATAATCCTTCCAGTTATCTGGGCTCAAACTCTCAGATTAATATTTAATGCCTTCCTTGCTCTTTATGAATGAGTTGGCTGATGAATCATTTAACTCACATGCATGTAAACTCCTGTCTTTCCCATTCCATTTCCAAAGGCGCTGCCACTACCTTGTGTTCAGTCATAGTCCAGTATTGTTGTCATTGTTTATTTGCCTTTACCTGCCTCCTGAACATTTTTCACATGTTATTAGAATCCTACATATGTGGTCACCTGTTCGAATTGTTCTAAAATGTGTTTTCTTAATCACCTGATTCTTCTAGTCCTAAACTTTCACTAGCTTGACACTAACAAATTAAATTCAAAATATTATTTCAGCATTTTAAATCTTATAGAAGATAGTCCCAAGCTACATTTGCAGTATATCCCAGTATTCATGAAGTGCATTGTATGCACCAAAAATCAATTTGGTTCTTAAATCTCATCTCAAATGCCACTCAGGAGAATAGTTTTAATCCGAAGCCCTTAAACTGATAATATTCTCTTTAACTTCAAAGGTCTTTGTGCATGATTGATTATTCTTTTTTATTTTACAGAGAATTACATAGCTGTCTAATTTGCTAGATTTTAAGCCTCTTGAAGTCAATGTATATGTAAACATCACCTATTTACCTTAGCAAAAGCTTCTTGTAGCTATCATGTACTCTAAATTTTCATGTTATTCTGCAGATGATTTTAATTTAACAGTAAGTTTTATTTACATGGCTACTTTCTCTTCTATTCACCATATTGAAGAGTAGCCATAATGCTGTTTTATAAAAATAAAGAGAATACTACTAATGATGACGTAGTCCATTTTAAACACACTTTTGTGTCGGGCTTGTTATGGGGATTGAAGATAGAAAAGTCTTTTGAAACACTCTATCCTTAAGGCTTTAACCAAGTAAAAGAAGCAGACACAGTAACAAATCAATGCCAAAATATCATATCTCCATGCTGTAGAATGTGCAGAGAAAAGCAAAGATGAAAGTAAAGATGCATATCAGGGGAAAAGTAAGTCCACTTTGCATGATAAGGAGTTTCATCAGGAAGGTAGTATGTGAGCTGATCATGAAAAGGACATGCATACTTATGGACTAGAATTACTTGGCAAAGGCTCTGAGTGAGGTATTCTAGCATCTCCCAGCAATAGTAAACAGCTCAAAAGGTTAGGAGATGAAGTCTAACACAGTTGTAGGGTGGAGAGCTAACCGGCTGGAGAGATGCAGCAGAAACACTTGGTAAAGGCTATTCATGTGCTAGAGGGTCTGGAGAGTGTTTTTTCTGCAATGGGGACCTCTGACTGTATGCATTCTGGGATAGAACAGAGCTGACTTGGATTCACATTTTAGGAAAAACATGATTACAAAGTATGATTATGTTGGTTAACCTATTTACAGTTAAAGAAATAGCTTATAACTTTTAAATATCTTGCAGTTATTTTACATTTCTCAAAGAGGCTTTATGTATATGACTTCATTTATGCACTCATGTTGTATGAGGGCTGGAATCTAACCTTTCCAATGGTTCACTTACTTCTACTGAGCAGAGAAAAGGGTGCAGTGGTAAAGAAAATTAAAAAATATATTATTATTTCAACATTCAGAAGAAGTTGAAAACATTGCTAATTAACTGACTTTAGTAACATTGCCTTTACACTGGCCTTATTAGTATTTTGCATGCATATTTTCCTTGCTTTAATGTGAGTACATGTGATGTAGGAGCATAAAATGAGTGTTAGACTGCTCTGATTTGATCATTTTCTCAGTTTGGTTCTGCTCCTCATGCTTTGCGCGGTTATATTTATGGGCTTGCTGGTATCTTGTCCCTGCTTGATCCATATCTCAAACCTAGGCTTAAAAAGTCAAAAATGATTTTTCACAGTTCATGGGTCAGACAAATACATGCGAGCTAAGTTTTCACAATGAGTCAAGGCACAAACGCATCTTAGGAAGCTGTCAGGTATGCTCTGAGGACAAATATGATGAAAAATGATGAAAATTGATACAATGCGAGGTTTTTAAAAAGTGTTTTTTTCTTTATAGTAATGTTAAAATTAAAATACAGCAATAATTAAAAATAAATTGTATACCAATTCCCTTCTTTTTACAAATTATAGATTGTTTTAAATTTGAAAACATGACTCTGTCATCTCATTAAAATTTGGGAGTAATTTTTGACTTTTATATCTTTATACAGACATTAAGGTAAGTTAGTTAAAACATAATTAATGCACTATATAAAAATATTGTTGGTTGGTTCTTTACATATTAGACAAAGGGTTAAAGATTAATATCTCCTCTCTATTCACAGATAGTATAATTAGTATATTACCACAGTTGCTCTGCTAGCTTTGGAAATTGTGGATGTGGAAAGCAAATGAGTGCTCAATGTTTATCACATATCTGTAAAAGAATAAAATATTCTAGTGTCATGATGGCTAAAAATTTTCTAGAGAGTCCATGCAAACAATTTTGAATTTTATTTTATTCTAGGATACATAAATTATTGCTCTAAGCTGTCACTTTCCTCTGTGTGTGTTCACCTGAGCTCAGTTACTATTTGAGTTCTAGACACTCTTTAAAGCTGTCTGACCTGTCTGTCATATGACTTTAGTGGCTTAATTGGTGAGGTCATGCCTGAATACTTTTTTGGCCAGATCATGAGCCCTTATTCTGTAATACTTTAATTTGGCTTCTAATGTTAATTTATCATTTGAGATACAAAGCACAGCAGTGTTACTCTCTCTAGGTAAGCTTTTACAGAAATAATTGTGAGCTGACTAGTCATGACCTTGGCTTTATCTATGCTCAATTTTTGATCTAAAACTTCAGTGAACGTCAATTTTGAAATCATTTTCAAGTACACTGAGAAATAGCATTTGAAGCTTGGGACCATAAATTCTCCTTTAGATATTTCCCTGTTCAGGGTAGATTGAGTAGGATTAAAGGGAGCAGTCATGCACTCAGGGTTAAATAAAAAAGGTATTACACTTGAATGGTAATTTAGGTAGGACGGATGTTTTTCACATTACAGACACAGGGGTAAAGCACAGCAGGAAACTATTCAGTGGGGAAGATAAAGGGAAATGATGCTTTAAGCCTCCCTGACCCACAAACAGAAAGAAAAGCCATTATTAACTGAAACCAAGAGCAAGTATAAGGCAGGGACAAACAATCATGCTATGAATCACCCAGGTAGGTTAGTTGCAGTTTGCTTGCACCAGATACAAAAGTTCAGTAATTAGGAATGTGATAAGCAAGGTTTAGTCATGTGGTTAATGACAGATATTAAGCTGTGATTTAAAATAATATGTTACAGTAGCAAATAATAGAGGAAAATGTACATTAAAACCAATATGATATATATTTTGCACATATTAGTTTAAAAAATAAACGAAACTACCAGGTCTGAGTTGTGAACCCAAAAAATCTGAGATAGGGCTCAGTCAATTTTGAAAGTTTATTTTGCCAAGGTTAAGGATACACCTTTGCCACAGCCTCTGGAGGTCCTGAGGACATGTGCCCAGGGTAGCTGGGCATAGCTTGGTTTTATACATTTTAGGGAGCCATGAGAAATCAATCAATACAGGTAAAATGTACATCGATTCATTCTGGAAAGGTGGGAAAACTTGAAGCAGGGGAAGGGGCTTCCAGGTCATAGGTAGATAAGAGATGAATGATTGCATTCTTTTGAGTTTCTAAATAGCCTTCCACTGAATACACAATTTACAGAATTATGCCTTAGTGTGGCTCAGTGAAACAATAGGTCAGAGGAAGCAATCAGATACATATTTGTCTCATGAGCAGAGGGATGGCTTTGAGTTCTGTCTATCCTTCGTCCACAAAGAATTTTCTTTATCATACAGTGAAGTTATCAAATGTTTGCTTTGCAATTTATATAAATGGTATTACATTATATAGACATGTACTCCAGGAGACAATCTTAAGAATTTTACAATAATAAGATTATAATGGAAAAAAAACAAAATATCCCAAATATATATGTGATGAATATTTGGTGAAAGATGAATGGGAAATAGTGGTATATTTATATATTAATATACAGCATGGAAAATAAATCATCTACAGCTGCATTCATCAGTATTGTTTAATCAGGTATATGAATCTCAGGGAAAAGTTCAAAAACAAGCAAAATTTTATAATATGTTGTTTAAGGATAAAATTATACAGAAATTCAAGGAATGGTAAATGCAATATTTTAGGTAAAGATTACTTGGGATGAAAATAGACTGGAAGCAGGGCACTTGCTTTTGAGTAGCGGATATGACTTAACGAAATAGTTCATAATTTGGGCAGTCAAGGATGGTGTGTTCATTCAAACAGTTCACTGTATAACTTAGGTGCCATTTTGTTACATCAAATTTTCATGATTAAAAAAGTTTTTAAAGCAACAAAATCAACATATAGAGGTATTTTTATTATCAGAAAGAAAATGAGCAGGGAAAAACTTTCAATCCTATTATCTTCTACTAATTACACTAAAATGAATAACCCTCAAATTTACATATGTAGAAAAAATAAGTTTTAGAAAATTTAAAAGAAAATTAGAATGCAATAGGTAACTGAAGTCTTTGTTTATATCTGCACATACTTTGTAATCCAAAGAAAGTACCTAATAAATACAGGTTTATAATAAATTTATCTCAAGAAATATTACACACAAAGGATATAGCATCAAAAAAAAGGAGAAAGATAGATGGGTTGAAGTTGTCAAACCTAGGTTCAGTTAGATTATTGTTGAAAATATTGTACACAAATCATATATAGATTACACTGACTCAGGCTGTGGTGCCTTAGAAAGGCAGAAGACTATATTGCCCTGCCCACTTTGACTGGCTCTGTCAGAGGGTTTTGATTCTGGATGGAATTCATGCTAACCCAAAGGATGAGACCTCCTAGTTTTCTTAATATATATGAATATCTACAAGTGTCATATATGTACGTTTAATGATGAGTATTTATATATATGACACTGTATATATTATATATACTATATATAGACAATGTATATATATACTATAGACACTGTATGTGTGTGTATATATACATATATATCTACATAATGTATATATACACATTGTAGATAGACATACAATATGTATATGTATATACATATATACATTGTAGATATAGATACATATATACACATGTATACACAATATATACATATTGTGTGTGTGTGTGTGTGTGTATATATATATATATATATATACACACATTGTAGATATTTTAGTATCTGGCCCAGTGTATTAGGAAAAGTTGAGTTGTGATTGCAGAATCAGAAATGATGGCAAAGCCAACAAACAGAAAATCCAGGTTTGTCTTTAAAATAGCTTCTCTTAGGACTCTTTGGGGGAGGGGAAAAAAAGCAAAGTTGGAGCATTCTGTATTTTCCGTATTTACCTTCACTATTTCAGAAAGTACCCATTAAATGTAAGATAGAGTACAATTAAATGAAAAGACAAATTTTTGCATGTGATAAATTTTTGAAGTGGAAATACTATTGCATCTCTTTTCCATTTACTTTATCATCTTCTTAATTGGTCAGTTATATCAACATATTTGCTTTACTTCCAAAAATGTTCCCAAAGCTAGGAGTTGGTTTTGGAAAATTTTATGACATTCATCTCTACACACTTATTTTCTATAAAACAATAATTGTCTTTTAAAGAACTGTCACTTCTGATTGAAAATGTTTTATTTTCAATTGGCCATAAAAAATCCGATGAATTTTGAAATGGAGGCATTGATTCAATAATATATATTTCTAAAATAGTAAAATGATTTATATTGCTTGAACTCTATGCTAGCAGATTTCCAGGAAAGATTAGATAAAACACCAATAGCATTATTTCTCTAGGACATAAAGTAATAATATTCTTTTGCAGTTATTTAGAACCTGGTATGTTTACTTATAAGTGAATTTAATGAATCTAACAAATACAATCAAAACGATATTTTCTGGAATAAGTATTTTCCTAAGACTCATTCCACATAATCACACATTTTCTATACTTTCAATGACAGTTTGATAAGATTTTTAAAATAAACTTACTGTAAATTAACAGTTTTTCTGGAGGATGGTTTTTAACTCTGTGAGGTTTATAACTTAATTTGCTTGACACATTACTGTAGCAATTGGTATAGATAGGGCTTACTGTTATCTCTCGCTAGTAACGTCACTGTTGTCTTATATTCTTCAAAGATATCCCTGAGACAAGAATTTGAGAGGATGTAGTTTATTTGGGAAGTATAAGGGACAATAGGATGAGGGTGGAAAAAATGATAGAGGGTAGGAAAGTCAGCTATAAAGAGAGCTCTATTGTGGCAGTGTTTTCTTTCTATTGTCTCCTGGAGCTTACTTTATGGGAAAACCTGGAAAATGGCCCACAACATGTGCTTCAGTTTCATCTGGTCCCAAAGATGAGAAGTCCCCTAGTTACGTCTAAATGTTTTGTTGTTTGCTGATATTATAAATGGAATTTTTTCTTAGTTTCCTCTCCAGATTGTTCCTTGTAATTGTATAAGGATGAGGGAGCTGAGATGTTTTTGCATCAGGTCTCAAGAGTCTTTGGTTTAAAGTTATTGTTATAGGGTAAGGTTATTAATTATTTGGTGCTTTCTGTTGACTTCATGCTGTCATTGTAGCTTTACATAAATTGTGATGGGGAGAGGAGCCATTGAACAGAGTGAAATTGACATTGGCATATGGTAGTCTGCCAGACCACTGAAAGAGGATCCAGGAAGTGTGAGACCTATAGCTATGTTCTTTTATCAAGATTGTTTTGGCTATTCTAAGTCCCTTGAGTTTCCAAATACATTTTATGATGGAATTTTCTGTTCTTCCAAAATATGTTATTGGGATTTTGATAGAGGTTACATTGAATGTATAGAAACCTTTGGATAGCATTAACTCTTAAAAGTATTAAGTTTTTAAATCCAAGAACATGGAATGTCTTTCCATTTATTGATATCTTTAATTTCTTTCAGTAGTATTTTGCTGTTTTCAGTGCATATGCATTTCATCTCCCTAGTTATGTCTAAATTTTTTGTTGTTTGCTGCTATTATAAATGGAATTTTTTCTTACTTTCCTCTCCAGATTGTTCCTTATAATTGTATAAGAACACAACGAATTTTTGTGTGTTTATTTTCTATCATGCAACTTTGCTAGATTTATTTAATAATGTTTTGTGGAATCTTTAGGGTTTCTGTACACCATATTATGAGTTCTGTGTACATTAATAATCTTACTTCTTCCTTTCCAATTTGAATGCCTTTTATTTCTTTTTCTTGCCTGGGTAAGAATTTGAGTACTATGTTAAATAAAACTGGTGACAACAATGTACAGTAATGTACTGTATGTTTTTAGTATAAATAGAAGTAAACTTGAAAATAATGTAAGAGAAAAGTTATATGTAAGAATATTGTTAGATAAGTTACTTAATTGTACCTCAATGTGTATAATAGTAAGTAAAGAAAAATATTTTAAAATTTAAACAGAAATGCAAGGGACATAAATTATCTCAACAATTTTAAAAGGCCACAAAATTGGGGGACTTTTATTGTCTGAATTTAAATTTCAGTCTAAAATAAATGTTATCAAGACATTGTGGCATTGGCATAAGGAGAGAGAAATCAATAAAATAGAGTAGTTTTTCTATAATTGACCTATACTTATATGAGCAAATAATTTTTGACAAAGCAACTTCATCTGTTCCATTCAGAAAGAAGAGCATTTTCAAAAAAATGATATAAGAATATTAGGTATCTGTATTAAAAATGATGAGCTGTGAACCTTCCTTACACTATATACAAAATTTATTTTGAGATGGATTACTGACTTAAAGTTTAAATCAAACACTATATAGTTTTAAAAGAAAGTAGAAGAAAACATCTTTGTAATCTGAGATTAACAAAGGCTGTCCCCTTAAATTATCCAAAAAAATCTAATCATAAAATTATCTGATTAAAAGGATCTTAAAAAAATTTAATATGTATTTATGAACTACATATATATAATTCAAAATACATTAAAATGAATAATGCAAATTTGCAAAGAAAATATTTGCAATACAAATATTTGCAAAATAGTTAAAGAACATATAAACAACTCCTGAAGCTCAGTGATAGAGAAAAGTCATACTAGGAAAATTGGTAAAATATTTAAACAGGCCGGGCACGGTGGCTCACGCCTGTAATCTCAGCACTTTGGGAGGCCGAGGCGGGCGGATCACGAGGTGAAGAGATTGAGACCATCCTGGTCAACATGGTGAAACCCCGTCTCTACTAAAAATACAAAAAAAAATAGCTGGGCGTGGCGGTGCGCGCCTGTAGTCCCAGCTACTCAGGAGGCTGAGGCAGGAGAATTGCTTGAACCCGGGCGGCGGAGGTTGCAGTGAGCCGAGGTAGCGTCAGTGCACTCCAGCCTGGCGCCTGGTGACCGAGTGAGACTCTGTCTTAAAAAAAAAAAAAAATTAAAAAGTCCTTATGCAAACAGCTTAGGGCAGTGATCAATAATAGATTATTTAAAAGAGTAGTATCAGTAAGTTATCAGGATAATGCAAAATAAAACCCCAATGCGGTACAAATATACATGCACCAAAGTGGCTATAATTAGAAGGACTGATAAAACCAAATGTTGGGAAGGACTGGTGATCACAGTGTAAAATGATACAACCACTTTGGATAATTCTTTGACATTTTCTTATACGTTTAAACACACAGTTTGTAGTAATACATTTTTATGAAAATTTTCAAAGCAACTTTATAATAGTCTCAAGCTGCAAATAACGTAATGTCTACCGTCAGAAATATGGATAATTTGTGATTCACTAAATAATGGACATGTACTCATCAATAAAGAGGGATTAACAATCAATGTACAAAATAACATGGGTAAATCTCCCAAAAATGTCATGTGAAAGAAATCTTACCATAGGATTGTATAGAACATCATTCTAGTATCTGTAATTTTAGACAGTGGCATTCCAAGACGGAGAGGGTAATAGTGGAAGTAGTATCTCTTCTGAGCCGAGTATTTTAATACATGATTGTTTTGAAAATTACCAGTTTATAGTGATATTTAAAAGATAAGTTTTAGTTGGATTTTATTGTTTTAAATTCTCTACCAGCAATGCGCAATGTATTGCCAGCACACAGATCAGATTTCTACTGCCATTTTCCCCCTTGCATACACTGTTGTTCTAGAACGGACAAACTTAATTCCTTTATATTATCTGCTATTGCTGTGAATGAACCACTCAGAAATGTAGAGACTTAAGCAACCACCATTTATTTCTCACTGCTGTGTGTGTTGGCTGACCAGTTCTGTTCATCTGGAGCAGGCTTGCTTATGCATCCCAGTGGCAGTATGGCAAGAGGCTGCTTGCTTTCCAAAGACCTGTCAGGCGATGACACAGCACACCCTGCATACCTCTTCATTCTTCTAACAGGCTGTCCTGGGCAGTGACGGTGTCCAAGAAAGAAAGTGAAACTGTAGAAGCACCTTTTGACACTTCCGGGTCATGTTTGCCACTGCTGAATTGAATAAAAAGTTACAAGTCAAGTGCTGAGGCCGTGTGGGAGCCCACCATCGAAGGCCATAGATGCAGGTAAGGTGTGAAAACTTGGGGCCATTATTGTAATTGATCTACCATAACTCCCTTTTCAGGGATTGCTCTAACCACTTGTGATACGAAACTGAAGATAAAGTCTGAGATGCTGAGTGGCAGATGAGATAGAAAAAGGGTGATGAGTTGACATTGCTTGTGGGGATGACTGGTAGAGGACAGCCTCAAATGGAACGGCCCATTTCTATCCAAATGTCTGATTAACTTGCTTTTCTCTGCTTCTGCCCATATTTTGTTCAATAGTCACACCAATCACTGTGTCACTATATTACGTAAAGTAATTGGAGCACATAATCCGAGAAACTGGTCATTCACTCTGCTAATCCCTAATTATATTATTATCACTTCATGTCTTGTATATGAGATAAAAGTATTTTGAAAGGGTAAACACTAGTGAAAGCAGTTGGTAGAGGTGATTTGTGGAGACGTATTTTTGTTTTTACCTTGCAATATGATTATCTCTCAGTGTTTGTAATGTGTGGAAATACCTGAAAGGCTTTAATATGAATAAATAATTAAAAAAGTAAAAAATGTCAAATAGTTTTCTACTATTTCAATATATCCTCTTCACAATTGTTACTATTTAATAAATTTTATTATATGTTAGGAAGGAATTATATATATTACGTGTATATATCTCGAGATTATAATTATATATAATTATATACAATTGTATGTATAGATTGTATATAATTGTGTATATACATATGTGTATATAATTGTATATATATACAGATTGTATATAATTATATACAATTGTATAAAATTATGTATATACAGATTGTATATAATTATATATAATCTATATTCAGTATATATATAATTCAGTTCTATAATTATATATGTACTATATATATAATTCTGGATATATAATTATATATATTAAATATATTCTGTGTATATAATTATATATATACAGAATTATATATTTCTGTGTATATATATGGTATATATATAATTATATATATAAAGAATATATATAATTATATATATGTATTTTATTATACATTATATATAATATATAATTATAAATATATAATTACATGTAATTATAATTATATGTAAGTATATATATGTAATTATATATATGTTATCATATATATAAATATAATTATATTCAATCATATACAATTATATAATTATATATACTTATAATTTAAATAATTATATATAATTATACTTTATAATTATATATACTGTAATGATATAATTATATATATTATATATTATATTTTTTATGATATATACTGTAGATATATAATTACATATATAAATGTAAATATATATACAAAAATATAATTCTGTATATTTTGTGTATGTATATATAAATACAGAATTGTATATTTCCATATATATTGTATAGAATATATATTTTATATATATAATATTAACATATATATTTATATGTATCCAACATGTATGTAATATGTTATATATATAATATATGAATTATATAGAATTATATATTGTTATACATATAATTATGTATATCCTGTATATGTATATAATTTTATACATATACATAATTATATATAGTATATTTTATTATATATTCTGCATATATTATATATACTTATATATAATTATAATTACATGTATGATTATAAATTATATATATTTATATTATATATAAATATAAAATTATATATAATGTAAATATATAATATATATAATCATATATATCCTGTATATATACACTTATATATATATATATATATACAAGGATATATGTAATTATATAATATATATTATATATAATTATGTATATTATATATGTGTGTATATATACACATTATATATTATATATAATTGTTATATTAATTTTTATATATAGATATTATATATATACATTATATATATCCTGTATATATATATTATATATATATCCTGTATATAAAAAGAAATATATTTAATATATATATGTATATTATATATAAATTATATATATTAGAAATTATAAAGTATATATACATGCATGTGTATATAGTTATATATATAATTATACATATATAGAGGATACATAATTATATATAATTATATATCCTGTATATGTATAATTTTATATATATATATAATATATATAATTATATAATATTTATATAATCATATATAATTATAGAAAATATATATAATAAAAAATATATAATTGTATCTACCAGATATATAATTATATATATTTTTACTATATATTCTGTATATATGTACATATATACATACATACATATAAGTATAATATATAATGTATATATAATATATGTAATGATATATATAATGTATCCAATATATAAGATATATATTTATATTTATAATTATATACATATACAAGTTATATATAAATATAACATGTATAATTATATTTATGATAGTATATAAGTATAGTGTATATATTTGTGTATATAATCCTGTATATATATTCTGGGTATATATATATTCTGTATACATATATAATTCTGTATATATAGACTGCATATATATAATTATATAATTCTGTACATATATATTCTGTATGTATATCATTACATAATTATATATTGTATATATATAATTATACATTTTTATATCATCTGTATATATATATTGTAGATATATATTTATAGATATATGTTACAGAATATATAATAAAAATGTTTTATATATTCTGTATATATATACTGAAGGTGTATATATTTAGATATATACAATTATATATATCTAATATATACACAAATATAATAAATATAAAATTTAAAAATATATATACATAATTATATATCTACAGGATTTATATAATTATATATATATTTTATATATTTGTTTTATATATGATGTAATATAATTATATATATAATATTGTATATATACTTTATATATAGTTATATATAATGTAATCATATAGAAATATATATTTGTAAGTATATGTATATATATAATCACATTATATAATTATATAATTATATATAATGCAATCATGTATATCACATAATTAAATCATATATAATATAAATTATATATGCAATTACAATTATATATAATTACATATATACTTTATATATATTGTTTATAATTACATATATAATTACATATATGTTTTATATGTATTTTTATATGTAACACATACAGAATATAAATTATATATATCATTATAATACATAACCATATATAATTATATATGACATTGTTACATTTTATATATATATTTTTATATAATTGTTATATATAATAATTGTATATACTTTATATTGTCATATAATCATATATAATTATATGTAATATCTAGTATTTATATAGATATAATCACATTATATATGATTATATATAATTATATTACATTATATATAATATAAATATATAATAAAAAATATAAATATCCTGTAGATAATTATATAATATACTGTATATATATATACTGTAGATATATATAATTATGTATGTAAATATTAAGATATATAGTTATACATATCTACAGTATATATATAACAGAATATATAATAAAAATATAATTTATAATTACTGTATATCAATAAATATGTATTTGTATATACCTACAATATATAAATAATATATATATCTATAATTATATATAGCTACTGTGTATATATACAGAATATATAAAACAGATATATATCCTGTATATATACTATAGCTAAATATAATTATATAAATATATATATATCAATGATATATCTACAAAATATGTAATAAAATATATATATTATAGATACATGATATATATATAATATAGATATATGTATTATAGAGAATATATGTACAGAATTATATAATTGTATATATACACAGTATATACAGAATTATATATATATATAACAGAATATATATATACCCAGAATATATATGTACAGAATTATATATATACACATAATATATATATATATACACACACATATATATATATATATACAGAATAATATATATATAAGCAGAATTGGAACAGTCTCTTGAAACACATTTCAACTTTTTGTGCACATTTTGTAGTGAATCAATATATGACACTTTGCAAGAGTCATACATTTACTATAACTGTGGAAGTGATTATTCTAAACTCTGTAAGAAATCACAGATGTGATTTCACTACAAGGTTCCTAATGATGTAACATTTATCTGAAGCAAACTAAGTGGGATATACTATTTGGATAAACTAATGCATCTGAAACATTTTTAAAATAAAATGAGTTACTTATTTTTTTTTCTCACTCTATTCTCATAGTGAAAAGTTTTGAAAGCCACACTTAGTTTTTTTAATTACTAGATAATTTTTAAAGAGATAGAAAATGATTTTATTTCGAACACTTTTAGAAGTAATATAAACAGTCTGAGGAACTTATACAGGTTTTCATTTTATTTGTAATAATTTTCTGTTTTTACAACAAATAAATATGTGATATATCTAAAAATAGTCATATAACCATTGGAAATATTCTTTAAAATGTGTTATTCCACACTCTCCATCAATAGTATAATGTCTCTTCAGAAACTGTTGTTTTCTGAACTTTAAACATTCTGGATTCTGGGAGTTTTTTTCAGTGATATAACTATAATGCAATGTGTGTAGAATTTATAAAGGGTTTCTATCAAGAAGATACAAGGTGTAGGATGAGAATTTTACATTTAAGTGTATATAAATATATTGAGGGACACTGACCAACTACAAGAAACTTTATTAACAGCAATCAAGCTTACTGCCATACACTTATTCAACACATCCTCCAAATTGTTCTAAAATGTTCATCAGCCTTCTATTTCAAATTTGCTATTTATTTGCTCATCATTACTTATATGGTAAGGTTTGCGTCTCTAAACGCCTTATAACTTGACCTGGTTTCCTCTTGATTTCTGTCATTTATCTTTGGCAGACAGAATACACTACATACAATTCCTGTAAAATTGTATCATCCTTGAAGCCTTCCTACATTTTTCCATGTTAGTCCTTCTGCCAAGAACTCTGTTTCAACTCACATGTAAGTAAGTTTTAAAGATTTCGGTCAAATTTTAATTCCTCCTGATAACTACTTCTCCCTTGCCTCTCCATAGGATGGGCTAAATATCTTTCATAGGTTTTTCCCTCTTTTCTAAGCTAGCATGTGAATATCTCCGTGACAGCACATCTCATGTGAAAATAGATTATATTTTTGTATATGTTCTCAACATTTACTTCCTTGAAGGTGTTTTTTTGGCCATAGATATACAGAACCATGCTTTTCAAAAAAACTTTCATTTCAGAAAACTGAGTCCACTATCAAAGGATAAATCTATATTAGCATTATAATATTTAATATAACAATTGGATTAACCTAAAGATAATTCCAAATAAAGAAATTCATAGACATTGAACAATGGTAAAGACCTTTGATTAAATATATTATCTCTCAAAAGAAATTTTCTTGCTATTGTCCTGTCTACTCATGTCTTCTTTTAAAGCTTAAATTATTTCTTTCATTTATTAGCAAATGCTTTTACAAACTCTATGTTGTTATATTTGAAACAAAACGTCACAAGTTTGATTTGGATCTTTTTGTTGTGCTTATTATTTTAGATGTTACTTACATTTTAGATTTTATATATTTAAATTTACCTGTCTATATTTCTGTTTTCTGCCAGATAATATTTTCTCCTGCCTTTTCATTTAAAAAAAAAAACTTTGAAGTTTTTTAATGCATGAAGAATGCGAAGATTTGAATATTCACTTTTCTCTTTCAAACTAGTTTTTAACAAGTAAAATTTCAAAAAGGCTAATTATAAAATGATTTCAGACAGAAATTCAATCCAGTTAAAGACAAAGTATTGAAACAGTTTTCTGATGAATAATAATGTAATATGACTGAGAATATAAAATGTATATAGTAGTCATTAAGAGACTAGATTAAAAAGTAAATTTAGTCATATGATATACTATATTAAATATCAAAATGGCATCCATAAAAAGTCATGGTAATGCAATCAGAAAGACCAAAGCAGGTATACCTGCATTTCTTGTACCAAAGAAAAACACAGAAACAAGTTAAATACATAAAAATATTCATATGTTTTAAAATGGAGAAGTTTACACATTAAACATTATTCTCAGATAAATGCTTTAAAGATTACTAAAAAAGGTCATTTAAAAACCGTGTTTTTGTTGTAATATCCCCATTCTCTAATTCACATGACATGAATCTGGATGCCATCTTTGACTCCTCTTTCTTATCTTCCACATGGCACCCAAGGGTTTATTCTAACTCTTCAGTGTATCTTACAACTAAATCTTGACTACCATTCCTAAAAGACACTCCTCAACTATTGATGCTTACTGTCTCCTACAAAGACAATTATAATAGTGTCAGCAGAGGTCAATGAGTAAGCTTAAATTATACCCTACCTAGAAATAAGAACGCAGCTTTCCCTTCTGGAGTGTCAAAGAAGTCAAGTGGAGAACGTCATCTCCACCCTCACCTGGGTGTAATGATGTATTATCATCTCCTTCCTCAACAGGCATAGTGTCACAGGAAGCCTGATAAAACAGAGGATTCAAAGAAAACACAAAGGTTCATAACATAATATCCAAAATGCCCAGGAAGATCCAGGAAAACGCCACCACTAGGAAACTACCCCAATGTTGAGCTAACACAAGGAAACAAAGGCAAAAAGGAAATGTCTAACTCTGTACCAAAGCAGTAATACAGAACAATATTAACAGAACATTGTTAACTGCTATATTCCTTTGAAATTCAAAATCTTACTCCTTTAGAATATCTGGCATTTAAGATTAAGCTTAGGTAATAATTATAACTGTATTTCGATAATCTATTGTGTGTCAATACTCTGAAAACTGAGAGGATATAATCACATTAAGGGTTAGTATGTAGAGTGTTTAGAAGACTATTTGTTCCAAAATAATTTTTCTAGGTTACTAGCTCTAGCACCTGCAAACTAGTACCTTTTTTGTGTCCACTAAAATCTGAAAATATCTGATAAATATTAGAGACTTAAATGCATAATAAATATGTTTGAATTAAGGAAAGGAGGTATTAAAAGGTTAAAATCTATCATGTTTCTGAAAGATAAATGAGGAAGGCAATTTATGCTGGTGAAAACTGGAAGATAGGGGTGATCATTGAAAAATAATATTGTCCTGTATGTGTTATTTTTACTTTCTTTCATATTTTACAAATGTTTTTATTTATGTTATTCTGCTTGTTTTATACTTTTTATTCTTAGGGCACATAAGAATATATATTGTATAAAAATACCTATTTTAGAATTTTATTTAAAATTTGCATGTATCTCTGTTCAGTCAGATTATGAATATGTGTGTCTATAGATAGATAAAGCTACATTAAATAAAGCTGTGAATATTTGATAAGTGTTTTAATAATTATGTAACTATGTAAATATAAAAATCGATATAGATAACTGGTCGATGTTCTTAGTATTTTAGTTATTAAATTTAACAAGTATACAAATAATGAATTTTTAAAAATCACATGGAGCTTTTCCATTTTTCTGCTTTAAGATATAAAAAAGAAATAGTTTTCAGATCCACCTCTAATAATTGTATACATAATATAGTATAATACATGCTTTTTAAGTAGAATCTATCAAGCATGACACACCAAACATCTTACTGTAATATCAAATCATTAGATATGAGATGCACAAGTTTCCTGTCAAGATGCATGAGGCAGTGTGAACCAGGCAGAGTAAATATCATGTTTCTCCCTCAGCAAGCCCACTTTAGATGCATAGTCCTAATCTTCAGGTCAATTTAGGCCTCCACCAACTGGTCTTGTTAAACATTTAAAAAAAATACAAATCAGCATTTCTGCATTTATCAAAGTGAAAAAAAGTACTGTGAGTATGAAAGCAGTCCTTTTGAAAGAATTCCATAAATACTATAAAATAGTTATCTTAAGCCTTTTAAAATAAATGGCGTTTGAGAATTATTCACATAAGGTATCTTTACTGGTAAAAACTCGAAAGTGTGATTGTTTACTTGATATGAATGACCCCATGAACTCTTGAAATGAAGGAATATAGATAATTGTGTTTTATACTCACAGCTATAATCTGCATTGTGTAAAATCTACTCAGAACTGCTATAATACAATATTACAGTCTATTGTAATCCTAATGTTTTCATTCTAAGCATTTCTAAATTTCTCTGCTTAACAATTTTAAATTGAACTGTAAGGTAAAAACATAATTTAGGTTACTGGAAGTCAATTAACTACTCTGCATGATACTTGAGAAAAATTGTCTTACACAGTTGTAATTTCAGAAAATAAAAAGCTTCATTTTTGTTTTTAGAGTAGCTCACATCAAGGACAATTATGCTACAGGAATGTATTTTTAGCTCCAACCTAGCAGAGAATAAAGACAATTTTTTATTCTCTTTTATATTGTTGACTCCACAGTAGCCCCATAACTGAAGAACTTTTCACTAAATATTGTAGCATATTCAGTGCTTTGGGTCCCTTTAGGGAATGTTGTTTTAAAAAAGATTAAACCACTGATGATGACTTTAGCTTTTAACCTCAGTCATAAAATCCAAGCACTCTACTATATCCCTACAATTTAAATGCAAATAATCTTTAAACAAAACTAATCTTGAGGGCTTTTAGATAGTGAATGATAAATGGAAGGGAATTTTATAAAGTGCGATAGTGAGCAACTCTGATTTCTTTTTCACATCAATCATCCCTCCACACGGATCAACAATTAAAATAGTTCCTGTGCTTTTGAGGGAGTCTGAGAAAAGCAAGTTCATCATTTAGCTGCCGGTGGCATTGCCTTGGGGAGAAATAAGCTGATCCAAAGGGTAAGTGTTAATTGAAAAACATGGAAGGAACCTGAATATCCTTTCTCTATGTTTGCTTACCTACAGAACCAAACCTGAGTTGTGCCCACAAAGCTCAATAATCTTGACTAAAATCGTGCATACTTAATAAAAGAAAGGCTTCAATTTTTATAGTTGAGCTCTTTTTTAATAATGAAATTATCTTTTCAAAAAACTACTTTCAGAAGAATTTTTTGATAAAAATTATATATAACATTCAATAGAAAATGTACTCTTTTTATTTTTTCACAATCTTGCTGTTTATATTATTGTAAATCAAAAAATGTAATAAAGTTTGTGTTCAGCTTTTTTACTATGAATTATTTTTGAGACATAGAAAATAGCAGCAAATAAGGAAAAAATTAAATTAAAAATAAAAGAAAATAATATAAAGCCTTTACTAAAAGATCTTGACTTCTTAGTGAAGAAGTTGATTCTGAGTCTGGGGAAGGGAATGTACACATTGAGCCTGGATTATTTTGTTATACCAAAGGTAAGAAATAGCCAAAGAATAATTAAAATAGATGTAGCAGACAAGATGTTATTTTGAAGAGCCAGTCACTGGCCAGATATTAATAATAATAATCTGAATTCATAATGACATAAAAAATGAAGAAATAAGAGAGAAAGGAAATCTCTTCCTTACAGAAGATCAACTAATAAATATAAAACGGAGTCAGAAAAGTATCAGCAGATGGTAAACACAACATATCAAATTGATAAATAAAACCAGTTATTACTTACAAGACATAATAATTTCATAGTAAGAATACTTGGTAGATTCCTTAACCATGTCATCAAATTCATATCACAATACTGGGACAAATAAACATCATGTGCTTCCAGATATATTGAGAAAGACAGTCATCACTTTTATAGTATTCCTACCAAAACACATGCAAAACTCAAACTGAAGAACAAGTCTAAAAAACAATTCACTAGTTCTCTTCAAAAATGGGAAAGGGAAGAAACACCAAGAAGGTCAAGGAGATGCTCTGGATCAAGAAAGATGAGACGACAGAGTGTAATCCATGATAATTTCTTGGACCCTGAACCAGGAAAAGATATTTCTAAAGCACATTATTGGAACAGTTGACGATATTTGAATATGAAGTGTGGATTAGGTAATATTATACCAATATTTGTAACACTGTACTGCAGTTATGTAAGAGTACACTCTTTTCCTTAGGAAGCATACTATAGGGACGTGATTGTATAACTTACTCTCAACTGGTTCAAGAAAATGTATACATCTACATACATACATATGTGTGTATATATTCATGCACACATGGAGAAAGAGACACGGATAATAAGGTGAATGGAGAAAAGTATGAATATTTTGTCAAACTAAGTAAAAAGTCTATGGAAGTTCTTTGAACTATTTTTGCATCTTTTAGACTATTTTAAATTATATAAAAATAAATAAATGTTTTTGAAGGAAGAAATGAGAATTTTATTACACAACTAAGTTGATAGAGATAAAAATCTTCTTTTATCAAAGAATCAAAGGCATCATTTATCATCATATCATAAGAAACACTAGAAATAAATACAACTAATGTGTAAATCAGATTGAATCTAAAATGTACATGTGGAATCACAACTTCTTTAACCAAATATTTGAAGTGATCCTGAATGAATCAAGGGACTAAACATTTTAAATAATTTCTTTCTGATTATTTTTAAAATTACTCTGCTGCACTAGCAACATGTAGCACATACACACAAAAATATTCTTAGATTCTCAATCCTTTCTTTCCCTGTTTAGTCTACTTTCTTGCAACAATATCTGATTATAATAGTCATGTGTCTTGTCTACAGACAAAACAACTACCCAGAAAAATTGCTGAGGGTTCTTTATCTAAAGACTTGAACACAGATAAAGAAAATAATGAGAATAACAGAATAAACAAACTTTGGAAGAGAAAATTAGTTACATATTACTGCTCATTTAACTATATATATTGTTGAAGCATTTCAGTTGGGTTCAAATATAAATCTCTAGTTTCTCTTTACAAATAACTAGAGAAACGCCTTAGCTGATACTAACTGGGAGGACAGATATTTACTTTTCTCATATACTCTAGAATCCTTTATTTTCAAGTTATAATACAAATTTTCATGTCATTGTTTTTCTTTCCATTTTTTGTATTTCACTTAGTAAATTATTCAACATGTAATTACTAGGTCATTAAGTATCCCAAAGGAGTAAGAAAATAAATGGTAAAATGATTTCTGATCTTGGATTTGCAATTTAGGAGGAGAGATAGATACATGGACTGATTTTTGTTATTGTATAGCTCTGATTTTGTCAGGGATTTTAGTACTATATGCAATGTATCAATAATCTGTGTATAGTTGTTTAAAGTTAACTTTAAGTATAGTGCTACTGTTATTAAAGAGAGTTGCTTCTCCAATAGCTCTTTTAAATATCACTTTGGTATTTTATTTTTTTTGAGAAAGCGCACTTAAACTAGCCATTTATTATTATTTTTAAATAAATTTATAGGGTACAAGTGCAGTTTTTTCCTGGAATAAATTGCACACTGGTTCATGGCTTTTAGGATATCTACCAGTTGAATAATGTACGATGTAGCCATTAAGTCATTTCGCATTATTCACCCTCTCTCACACTCTCACCCTTCTGAGTCTTCTTTATCTATCATTCCACTCTCTATGTCCATGTGTGCTATTTTTCAACTCCCACTTATGAGTGAAAACGTGATATTTGACTGTGTTTGACTTGTTTCATTTCAGATAATGACCTCCAGTGGCATACATTTTGCTGCAAAATACATAATTTGATTCCTTCATATGCCTGAAAAGTATTCCCTTGGCTTTTTTAAGTTTAAAATGATTGACCTAGATTTGAATCTTATTTTTTCCCTAATTTGAGATCCTTCCACCTTTTGTCTGTAATATTGTCAATCTGTAATAATGGGGAGAGCTATATTCTGTTTTTGTGTTTTTTAGATGGTGGAAACTCTCCTAATAAAAAAAACAAAAACAAAAATATAGCTCTCCTCACCATTAGGCAGAAATCTAGTATGAGCAGGCTGAAACTATTAAATATCTCTCAAGTGTCACTCTCTACCCCACCAGAGCAGTTCTGGTTTCCCTTTTAACCATTTCCTTTCTGTCATTATGCGGGTGCTGTTAACATTGCTCCTATGTCCCAAATCAGCAACAGTTTCCCATCATGTACAGGATAATGTCAATAGTATTTTGATCTGCTGTTCATTCACTACCTTGACAACCTCTTCTCACCTTTGAAGCTGTTCAAATATAATTTCCTTCTATGAAAGAAGACATTTTTCCTTAAAATCCACTCTTCACACTTATTAACTTTTATTTATATATAACGCTTATATTTCTTGGTAATTTTTACATGTGTATTTTACCTGCTCCTTAAGACTATGGGAAGTGTACTAACTTTGTATACCTTTCCATACCCTATCTCCACGGACCACGCTATATTCAACCCCTAGTATGATGCCTGGAACAGAGTAAGTTCTCTTTAGATTCATGTGGCTAATCAAGAGCTTCATGGAGCCTTTGGCTATGTCATTACTAAGTAGAAAGAGTGTGGGAAGTGGATTTGTACAGGCCCACATTTGAATTCTGACTATAGAATTCATAAACTGAGTGATCTCAGGGAAGTTGATTAGTCTTAGGAACATTACATTCCTGATAAGAAAACAAATATTGACCTTACCTTTCTTGAAGGGTTGCTGTGACAAATACATAGAAATAATGTATATAAAGTTCTAAAATAAGATGTGGAATGGAGCAGCACAGAAAGTGTATTGGCCATAAATATCTAGAGCACCCATGACACACACACACACACACACACACACACACACACACACACACACACAGAAGATTCTAAGAAAGCTAAGAGCTCTGAAGATGCAGAACTAGAGGGACTATGACTCCACAGAGGAAGAACCTCAGAGTCAAAAGAAAAACGGCCTGAGAGGAAAACAAATGAAGACTGTAACAAAGAACTAAGAGAAACGTAATGAGGATAAACAGAACTAAAAATGTACTGAATGTGAACTGTACAAAACAATTAGACTTATGTTTTATATTCTGTTATATATGAAATTAAAATGTGTAACCAAAATTATACAAAAGACATAAATATACATTCAATTAAAATCTTCTAATGTTCTAGTTTCATTTTGGAGGTGATAGAAGTCATAATTTGTGTTAGAATGAATGAATAATGTATATTATAATCTTTAGGGTAACCAATTAAACCAATTAAAGGAAAGCAAAAGAGTAGACAAATTTACATAAAGGGAAAATAAAGTAATATAAAATAGTATATAATCAGACTGCCTTAACTTCCCTCACCTCTCTGAACTCCTATCCCCTAACTGTCCTCATGGAGTCTGGCAGGGACATATCCATCTCAGATTCTTTGTTTTGGAAGTCTGGCACAGCTTTCCCTCGATACATGCATGGTTCTGGCTCTCCGCACATTTGGGTTTTATATTTCCTATATTTCTTCCCTTCATGATTTTCTTCTTAGCTCTTACCACTAACATACAATGTATTTTACCTATTTACCTTACTGATTTTTCTTGCTCACTAGACAGTAGTTCCATTTCTGTTTATCTTGTTCACCACTGTGTTCCCAGTACCTATACTTGTGCTTCAACCATAGTAGGTAATTCATAAATAATTTTGAATGAATTGATACTTGCCTATTAGAAGGAATGGAGAGAACATAGTTATGGTCTGAATGTTTATGTCACCATAAATTTGTATGTTGAAATTCTAAGCCTCAAGATGAAGACTCTGGGAGATGGTTAACCATGAAGGCTGAGTGGGATGAGTGCCCCCAGGGGAGGTGTTTTTCTCCTTCCACCATGAGCAGACACAGTGAGAAGCCTACATCTATGAGGAGCACGCCCTAGCCAGACACTGAATTTGCCAATGTTTTGATCTGGGACTTCCCAGACTCCAGAACTGGGAGAAATAATTTTTATTTATATGCCACTCATTTTGATGTTATTTTGTTATAATAGCTCATATGGACTAGATCAAACATTGACTTCCAATTTTGGGAAGATGAATTGGAAATAATCAAGGGAAAACAAGATATTGTGTTATTTGGAGAATTAATTCATGCTTCAAATAGCCAACTGTCTTTTTAAAAGTAGAAACAGTATAACTGCAATCATTTCATTTTTAAAACCAAATGATCTCATTTTTAAAATGAAAGGTCAGATCACATGAGCACCCAAGTAAAATTTAAGATAATAGGAGACATTAAGACTAGACTTTGAAATCTGATACTCTCTGGAAATTAGAGGGTGTAGGGAAACCATGTCCACTCATTGTTTTGTACTGTATTTAAAATATTGCATAGGATTAGTAAATACTATTATATACTATTTAATAAATGTTTATAGATTTCTTTTGGTGGCAACATTTGTGCACTTAGCATCTTCTTATATGTTTATATAAAAATTATATAAATAATGCATGAAAATTCGATAGCATAAAATTAAAAGAAAGAAACTAGAGCACTACAGTACCAAGTTTAAAGTGAATCTTTTATTATGACATTGGGTCCAATTAAGTTTGAAATGCCATAGTTAATTAATTCTCCATTGAAACGAAGCATATAGCCTGGGAACACGTCAAGACCTTAACACCGCTTCTATCTGTTATTTTATGAAGGATTAGATAGAAAACTCCAAAGGTACAGAAAGCTGATAAAAAGAGATTGCATTTGCTACTGTTTATATTTCTACCCTCCAAAACCCAGGTTTAAATGTAATCCCCAATAAGGTAGAATTGACAGATGGAGCCCTTGAGAGGTGATTGAGTCATAAGGTCTCCGCCCTTATAATGGGTTGATACCTTCATAAATTAATGAATTCATAGGTTATTATGAGAATACAATTATGGATCCATAAGAAAAGAAAGAAAGACCTCAGCACACATGCTCCCCTCATCATAGGATGCCCTGTGCCCCTTCAAGACTCTGCAGAGTTGCCATCGGCAGGAAGACTCTCCCCACATGTGCCTCCTTGAACTTGGACTTTCCAGTTCCGGAACAGTAAGAACTAAATCTTACCCCACTCCCACTTTTCTTAACAAATGAATTACCTGTTTTCAAGTATTCTGTTGTAAGCAACAGAAAACCAATACAAAATTAGAGCTGCTTTCCATTGGTAATCAACCTTTTACAGAGGATGGGTAATCTGAAGGGAACACGGGGAAGAAGAGTTTTAACTTCATACCCAGTAAAGAAGTTTTTGTCTTTGTGTTTTAAGTATGTGTTAATTTTATCAGTTAAAGTGGGTAGGAAAAAATGTTTATAATCATAGGAAATACTGAATGTTTCATTTGCTTTTTAGAAAAATGGTTATTTTTCTTTTTCACTTAATTCTTCTGTTATGCATTTATTAAAAGAAATACAAATAAATTTTTGCTCCTTATTTAGTACCTTATTGAATTGTAAACTGCATATCATCCTGATTCTTTTATACTATCTGCTTAAATTATAAAACTTATATTTTGTTCTTTTCCTTACTAAATATTTATTGAGCACTTATTTGCCAAGGACTCTTCTGTGTGCTAAGGATATATTGAATAGTAAGACTGAAAACATTCCTGAATGCATGAGACCTGCATATTAGTTGTGTGGAGTCATATTAATAGCATAATTGTATAATATTTAAAAGGTAATAATTGGGAAAAAATAAAGCAGGTAACGACAAAAGGGACAGGAAATTTTAAGAACAGTTGCCAATGTGTGACTCATTGAAAAAGTGATTTGATT
Organism: Ateles fusciceps; assembly: GCA_036589455.1. Classification (NCBI taxonomy): domain Eukaryota; kingdom Metazoa; phylum Chordata; class Mammalia; order Primates; family Atelidae; genus Ateles; species Ateles fusciceps. The sequence continues at coordinate 1,326,252 of JAZHEH010000253.1, read as the reverse complement.
TGAATTATTTTTTGACGTCTGATGCTGCTTTGAGAATAGATTCTAAAGAATAAGCATTAGTCCTGGAAAAGTGCTAATCTTCTGTACTAATAATTAAATAATTTGGAGAAAAAATTGGCAAAGTTAATGAGAAGTGGTCAAATTCTACATTTTTTTCTTAAAAAAATAGAATCAAGATATTTTGCCTGATAGATTAGCTATAGGCATTAAAAGAAAAGAAATTAAGACATGAAGCAAATGGTAGAATGAAGTGCCATTAATGAGAGGAGGAGAAATTCAGATGAGTGGGTTTGTGCACAATATGAGAAGTTCACATTAATGTTTAACTGAGTGTTACAGTACCAAATGGGAATACTGAGTACATTAGTTGTACATAAGATTCTGGATTTTCCATGCTAAATCTGAGATGGAGCTATAAATTCTAGATTTTCTCTATATAAGTGGTCTGTAAAGTAACATAATTGTGTGGAATTACTAAAATAATCGCATATAGAGATAAACGAAGAGTTTCACAGATTCAGCACTAAACATTCCAATATTAAAAAGACGAAGAGAAGGCATAGAAGTACCAAAACTAAATGAGTTGTAGGAGTAAGATGGAGAAAAATGAAGGGAGAGTGTCATGCCCTGAAAATTATGAACAAAGTATACAAAAAAAGAGAAACTACCTTGCCAGCTTAAAGGCTGCTGACAGGTCAAATACAATAAAAACTGATAATTTGTCATTGGATTTAACAATATGGAAGTAACTGGAGATTTTGATAATAGTATTTTAGAAGAATGGTGGTACAAGAACAGGATCTTCTATACAAAGGGCAGAATTGACCTAATATGGATTCAGGGAGTACCCTTCAATAGTAGCAGGGGACAAAGCAGAGTATATGCAGGCAGGGAGGTTATACACAAGGTGAAAGTTTCTTAAAATTTTCTTCCAATTACTTCAGTTTTCTCAGTGAAATACTAAGCAAAATAATGAATTGAAAGTGGGGATGGAACGAAAAAGATCCTATTTTAGGTGCTTATATTTCTCGTTAATCTTTTATGGTTTTTCTTTAAACTCCTACTTTTTGCAGAGTTTTCAAATAACTTTTTCCCCATTCTCTATCATGGATCCTTCAGAAATAATTCAGTAATTGAACATTTACTAACTTTTGCTTCAGAGACAAACTAGCATCTGTTTGTTGTCTGTTAATCAAGTTTTCCATTTATATTTTGTATAGCACCATTTACAGGTCTAAAAGCCTTTTCTATTCACAAACTACATGAACTAATTAAACAATGTCATTGAATAAAGAAATGCCTATATATTCATTAGACACCAAGAAATAAAACACTAAGTAGGAAGAAAATGAAGAAAAATGGAATGCACATATGCACATATATGTATATATGTATATGTGTGTGAGAGAGAAAAAAGAGGGAGTTAGCGTTTAAAGGTGATGCTTTCTTTGGAACCACAGAAAATTACCAGATTAAAAATAGTACCCCTGACATTTACAAAACAAGAAGAATCACAATGAAGGCAGTACCTATGCTAACTGCATTCTCTTTAAGTTACACAAGAGGCTTCAACATAAATGAGCTCTTTTAGTTTTCAAAAGTGCTCTGTGAGGTAGATAATATTTTTATTCCTATTTTATAGACGAAAACTCTAAAGCTTTTGGTAGTATATTACTTGTCCAAATTCACATAGCAAGTAAGCAGTAAAACTAGAATTCAAAGCCAGACAGTGCTTGGTTGCACTAAATCACTAGTAGACTAAATAATTCACCTACATGGGATAGTATTATAGTTTTATTGGAAGACTGAAGAATTACCATACATTTTTAATGAAAAGTTCTTTTTACTATATTAGATATTTTTTGAAGACCCCTTTTAGTAGAATGACTTTTGTTTTCAAAAGCAGATATGAATCAAAACTTAAACTACACTCTAGCTACTGAGGTGGAGGATTTATGATGATGTCATTCTGTAAAGAACAAAGCAAAACATTTAATAAAGTGTTTCTCCTTGAATGTTATGATGGTATCATGCCTGTGAAAACAGAAGATTGATGTGAAAAAATGCCACTCTTTTAACTTGCTTAAAAAAACCTTTCTATGAACATATTTCTCCTATCTAAACAAAAAAAGTTTCTTACATCGCTATGTAAAGACCTTTAAGGGTGTGTGTTAGAATCATAAAACATAATTGTTAATATTGATTAAATGCACATTATTAGTCTATACTTTCCTAAAGCACTTTACATTTATAATGTCACTTAATTGTTGCACTAGAACTCCACATTTGGTGTTTTAATAACTCCAGTTTACAGATGAGGAAACTGAAGGATGAAAAGTTAAGTAATTAGTCCAAATTGAAGAGGTAATAAGTGAAGCAGAGAGATGAAATAATTATTTATCTATTATCTTATTCAAAATAGACTTTAAGTGTGCATCATTCTATTAAAATTACTCTGGTAAAGAGCTTCTGGAAATAATAAAACCTGCATTTTCTATAAGTTAGCATCAGAAAACATGATTAACTCCATATTCAACTCATAATTTTCTATTCATCCCAAAACCCTTGTTCTGTGTTGGTTTCTTAAACTGTTTTTCTGATTAATAGATGACTCAATGACTCTTTTTTTTTTTTAAGAGATCTCTTCACTAAAAAAGATACTGAAGGCTTTACAAGGAATTCCCATTAAAATCTGAATCAATTTGTCCATTATTTTTATGCTTTTAGATTACATCTGTGCTTCATTTCATTACTTAAAAAGATTAGTGACTGCTACATGCTCTTTAATTAGTACCAATTATACAATCAATTAAAAGGTAGAAATTATAGAGAAGAATAACTCTTACAGTCACTTTTCGTTACAACTGGAAAGGTAGATTAACAATAGAAGAACATACTGTATTACAGAAATTTTCAGCGTGTATTTTTTGTATCCTGTTTTTTATGTGTGTTGACAGTATTTTAAGAAGTGTGCACAATCCATTCAGCTATGGAACCAAACTACATTTCTAGCTTTGAATTATTGTGCTCTTGGAAGAGATGGAACACTTTTGTTTTGCAAGGTAATCATTTGGGAAGAAAATATGTTTTTAAGGTATCATATCTTTTAATCATGAATCATTTTATATTGAAAAATTGATGAACTAGTTTTTAGTGATTTATGTAGGACTGCCTGGAAATCACAAATAAACCAATCAAACATAATTGCAGATAAATTTCTTAAATCTAAATTCTAGATATATGCATGACTTTACCATGAACATTTGAAATAGTCTAGGTTTCCTTATATTCAGGTAACTTTAACTGCCTCAATTACTATTGCCTTTATTGTAAACAAAAACATGAAATGAAAAGCATCATAATTAAAATGCCTAACTATCCAAATGCTTTCCACATTTTACTCAATGCACTGCTTTTTTTATTTTCCTGTAAATTTGCTGAAAGAGAAGCTGAAATAATGGAATTAAATGAAGACATGAAAAAATATCCAAAGTCTCAGCGTTAAGAAATCAATGAAACCACATTAAAATCAAGTAGTAATTTGTCAAAAAGGTTTCTGCATATTAATGGTTAGAAAGGTTTGCCAAGCACATGTAACTTTTGAAGAAACTGCTTCAATTGGCACAATATCCTCAGGAACAAATAATATAGAATATCATGGATATCTTTCAAGGCTATTTCTGTGATTTTTCAATGGAGACATTCCTTCAGATAATACATGTATATGCTACTGTGCTTGTAAAATTGCTGATGGTAAGAGATATTTGTATTCAGAATAGATACTATAAAAAATAGTATTAATAGCTTATAGAGATACATACAGAGTGTCTTTAAAGGATCAGAAGGTAATAGAGAAAAACTGTATTCTTTGAGAAAGAATGTATGATTATCAGAAATACAATTTTAATATTAATTTAGCTTGTAAGACAAATTCATCACAATTGCACAAATATATGAAATGAATTAACAGCAACATTAATCAAAAAATACTAGTAAAATATTTTAAATGGAGAACAACATATAGTACATAAATAAGTCAATATGACAAAGTTGAAGTAGAAATTTTTCCTATAATATTGAAATATTTTTGAAAATGGGAATTACAGAATATTAGATGTCGCATTATTTGTTTGTGATTTGCACATTACAATTACTATGTTTAAATATAAAATTGCATGACATTATTTAACCGCATTACAAAACTGTGGTCATTCATTGTCTATAAATAAATGGAATATATGAATAAGTAACTTGATAAATATTTTCACTCAGTTTTTTTTTTCATTTGATGTTTTTCATCTTAGTTTTTTGAAAAATATGGTATTGAATTTATTAGTTTATTTCATGAAATAATGGTCTAGTACCTCTCTGTTCATCTGTATTTGATCTCCAGTTTTTACCACAGCTATATTTTATGTGCTCCCATTGTTTTATTTAGGGACCTATAACTGGACTATGATTAATATTGTACATAATCTCTTCTCCCTTAACTCTATGAGACTCACAAATTTAAATTTGATTCTGTGAATATCTACTCTATATATGTTTCCATGAAAATATATTGGGCTCTGTACAGCTAACTCAGGGAACTTTGCTTTGCTTTTGTGCATTACGATTTTCCAGAATTATAAGGTTCAATAAAGTATTATTGAAGCAAATAATTGGAGCTATTTCTCCTCAGAGTCTATATTCGAAGTAACTAAGATATATGAGGGACATCCTTTTCCATTCACCTGAATAGTATCTGTTGTCTAGTTTTACTCTGTAATAAAGTCAAGCATTAACTTTTCCTCCTAGTGTCCAGTTTCCCTATATGGCTTGCCACTGAAAGCAGGTGTCAAACATTACTTTAGTCTCTACATTTTCATTTGTGAATAAAGGGCATTTAATCTATAAAATAACTGATATTGTATTTCACTTTATGGTGAAAGTGAGGATCATGTTAACTTGTACTTTAGGTTGAAGCATATGGAAAATGTGCGCCTTGATAAAGTAAGTATAACTTGTTCTAGAGCAACAGCAGAAAGTCAAAGCCTCTATCAATAACCATACAGCTGCCCATGATTAACCACAAGTCATAAACAGACAGAAAAAAATGTGAGAAAGAGTATCATTGTGTATTTTAAAATCTCAAAATTATGCAAAAATTCAAAAGATTTGTTCACTGGGAGAGATCTCCAGTACTAAGAGCAGAGAGTTCTACATTGAGTACTATTTATATCACCTCATTTGATTATTCCAGAAATAGTCAAGTATGATTAATTTTTGGAAATAGATTAAGTGATTTCTTTGAGGGCCCTGTGTTAGAAAATGATTAAGCCTGGAGAAGAACCAAAGTCCTCTAACTTTAAATCAAAATATTGTATCCAACTGTTGAATGCATGATGAGAAAAGTTGGGTGTAAGTTGCTTTTAACTCCAATTTTCTTTTTTTGTACAATCAAATATTTTTCATCTATTCTTCTTCCTATGTAAAAACATAAGTTAGTTCCTATGACACCCAGTCACAATCTTCCTTGGATTTGTGCACTAATGTATATTCAGAGACACTAAAGATATTCCCAAAGCCACTGCATTTTCCCTAGATTATGCCTTGTCACATAGTAGTTGCACAACAGACATTTATTTTGTGACTAAAATAATGAACTTTCCATGACTGTATTTGGGAGAAATTATTTTAACTACCAGCATTGCTCCAAAGATGGTTTATTAAAATGTTAAAAGTGATATGAACATTTGTGATGGACAAAGTTTCTCTTGAAGAGGTGCAACATATGTGTGATACATACTATGTATAACATCTATATATCTATCTTCTTTAAGATAAATCTGTTAATTATAAAATGTGTTATATCTAAAGTTGTCTAAGGAGTTGGAATGTGTAATATAAGTTTCTAGAAGCTTAAACTTTTAGTTAACATATACCCACCAGAAAATAACATGCCAATATTTCTCAATGACTTTTTATGATCCTTAGACAGCAAGGTCACAATTTAGTATTATTTGTGAAATATCTCCAACAGCTTCCTGTTGGGACCTGCATATAAAACTCAGAACTCCTTTTTTTTCCTCCCAAAACAGAGTCTCGTTCTGTCACCCAGGCTGAAGTGCAGTGACCCGTGAATGACACATATCTGACTCCGATCTCATCTTGTATCCTGTACAAATGTTGTCCTTATAGCTTCTTGTTGTTTCATATGCTTACATATAATTTTATTACCTTATATAGTGATTAATATATGTGTGTATATAGAAATTCATATTGATATATTCTATTGGTTCTAGAATTGTATAAAACAAGTATCGTACTCTGTGTAGTTTTTCTGAATTTGATCTTTTCATTCAACGTTATGTTTCCATGATTTATCTGTGTTATATGCATTATAATATTTGTTTACACTTTTAAGTAATATTCTATAATGCTAAAGACTGAATGTTTATGTCCCCCCCAAGGTTCATATGTTGAAGGCTAATTCCCAAGGTGATGGTGTTTACAGGTGGGACTTTCGGAGACAAGTAATTAAGTCGTGAGCATAGAGCACTCATGAATGGAATCAGTGCCCTTAGAAGAGAAAGAGACTGCAGTTATCTCTGTGTGTGTCTTTGTCTTTCTCCCTCTCTTCAGGCCATGTAAGGATACGATGAGAAGGCAGTTGTCTCCAGACACAGGATCTGCTAGTGTTTTGAAGTTGGAATTCCCAGCCTCTAAAACTTTGAGAAATAAATAATTGTCTTTTAAGTCTCCCAGTCTATGTTATTCTTACCCTAGCAGCACATAGCGACTAAAACATATTGTGTGAAGATACCAACATCTCATTTATCGATTTTGTTCATCAGTGGACATAGGGTTTGATTCTAGGTTTTGTTGTTAAAATCAGCGCTGCTATGAACATTCTTATACGTGTCTTTTGGTCAACTGCTGAAATATTTTGTCATGCGTATGAACACGAGTGTAATTTTTAGGCATGAGTATGGGGTGCTCAACTTTAGAAGATAATGCTGAATTTTATACTAGAAAGTTGTGTCAGTTAGCACTTTCATTACCAAAACTAGGAGATGTCATTTGTGCAATACTTCTCAAGTATTTGATGTTGTCTGATTATTATTATTATTTGCCATTCCGAAGAGTGTAAAATGAAATTTCATTGTGGTCAAATATTGTTCTTGTTGATAATGAAACTGATGATACTGAGCATCTCTTTTTATGGTGATCTTTGTTTTTTATTTTCCTACTGGGGAATGACTGCATATATTTGCTAATTTTTCTATAGCATTACATAGTAAATTGTTTTAGAAATGACCCCAGTCATTTGTCTCACCCCAAAGGTCCTTTATCAATTCTGCCCTCAAGTTAGGGTCTGTATTTCCTCCCATTGACTTTGAACTGGCCCTGTGACTTGATTTGACAAGTAGAATGATTACAGAAGCAATCCTGTGTAACTTCTGGGTCTAGACTTAGAAAGCTCTTAGTACTTCTGTTTTCACGCTTGCAAAGCCTGAGCCATCAGTTAAATAAAGAATCCTGACAAACAAGCTAGATGAAGAGGTCACATGGAGATAAGACCTGAAAGATGTGACCACATGTTCTCACTTATAAGTGGGAGCTAAATGGTAAGAACTTATTAACAGAAAGAAGGAAACAACAGACTTTGAGGTCTACCTGAGGGGGGAGGGCGAAAGGAGTAGGAGGAGCAGAAAAGGTAACTATTGGGTACTGTGCTTAATACCTGGGTGGTGAAATAATATGTACAACAACCGCTGTGACATGTGTTTACCTATGTAACAAACCTTCACATGCACCCCCAAACCTAAAATAAAAGTTAAAAAAAAAAGAGTCCCACTTGTTCTCAAGCATTTGACTACTCCAGAGCAGTTGCTGAAAATGTCTGAGTCATGTCATTTTGGACTTTTCTGTCCTTGTCCGTCCCTCACATGCATACAATGTAGCCCAGAGACAAGTTGTTTCCATTGAGCATTGCCTAAATTGCAGAACCATTAAAAAGAAATGGATCCTGTTTTAATCCAATAAATGCTGGGGTGGTTTGTTACATAGCAACAGATTATGAAAAGATACTGTTTTCTTATTATACATTCTTTACATTTTTCATGCCAGAGTTTGAGTTATATGAACTACACATTTTTTCCCAGTTTATAGCTTGATTTTTAACTCTTTAACATATCTTCGGATGAACAGAAGTTTTTGAACTTAATATAACCACATATAAAATGCTCACTCTTTAATAGTGAACACTTTTGCAGACTTTTGAAAATCTACCACTTCTCAATATCAAAAATATATTCATCTATATTTTCTTTCAAACATTTTAAAGCTTTCTCTGTGGTATTTCAAGTGTTCAGCCATCTGGATTTCAATTATGGATATGTTTTGATGGAGGAATTCAGTTTCATTTTTCTGTCCATATGGATAACAAATTTTTGCTGCTCATTTTGCCACCTCAGCCCTAAATCAAAGTGGCATATTTGTGTGGATCTATTTTGGGGTTCACTGTCTTGTTCTATATGTCAATTTGCCCAACTTTGCACACTTTTTACACTGTCTGAATTACTATAGCTTAAAATAAGCCTTGGGTTTTAGCAAAGGCATTTCTTCCACATTTTCCTTCTTGAGAGAGGTTTAAACTGTTTATAGTCATTTGTTACTTTATGTTAATTTTAGAATATTGAATCTGTAGATAAGTTTGGATGTGTAGAAAAGTAATATATTTATGATACTCATTCTACCTATTGTTATTGGGTATATCTCATTATTTTAGAGTTTTGATTTTTTAGTAGATAAATTTTATAATTTTCTATGCACAGGTCTTGCACATTTATTACAGTAATTTCTAGATGCTTTTAACTTTTCTTGCTATTTAATTTTCTAAATATGGCTTGTAAGCATTTTAATTTGCTTTTGGATCAATCTGCTTATTCTTCTTGCTTCAGTCCACCTTATTATTTACCTTATTTTTGCTAATACTGATACATCTGTAGCATCTTCCTCCCACTCATACTTTTAAACAATCATGTCAATGGCAAGTGGTGACTATTTGCTGTCTTTATAATACTCATGCTTGTATATTTTTCTTTAACACTTGCCTCCTGCAATGTTGAATATGCATAGCGTTAATGGGCTTCCCTTGATTATGAAGGAGATACCTCTCTCAATACTCATTCAGAGTTATGTTTATTGAAAACATTTTAACTTTATGTTTATTAGGTTAAATAATTTTTAATGTATTCCAGATATCCTAAGGACTTCTGTCTAAGCATTTTTTAAAAGAATAGGCATCAAATTGTATCAATTTTTTAACAGAATGAGACAATCCTTTTTTTCTATAATTTAGCAATTGACTCAACCATCTATTGATTTTCTTTATTGTAACAAAGTTATTTTTTATTTCTAGAAGCTTCAATTACAGTTTTATTTCCAAGTGTTTTTCTAACATTTCGCTTGTGGACTGCTTTATTTAGAAACTGCATAAATTGTTTATTTAAACATTTTATACATAGATATTCTGTATTCTGTGATTGATACTCAAAATATAAATAATCCTTAGGATTAAAATCAGTTGCATATTATTTCTTCAGAACTAAGTATTGATGGGATTCTTGAGTGTTTAATAATCTCTGACTGTGAATTTATTGCTTCATCTAGTTTATTTATTTATTTATTTATTTATTGCATTTTAGGTTTGGGGGTACAGGTGAAGAACATGGAAGATTGTTGCATAGGTACACACATGGCAAGTGTGATTTGCTGCCTTCCTCCCCCATCACCTATATCTGGCATTTCTCCCCCATGCTATCCCTCCCCAACTCCCCACCCCCCCCACTATCCCCTCCCCCTTTTTTCTCCCCGACAGACCCCAGTGTGTGATACTCCCCTCCCTGTGTCCATGTGTTCCCATTGTTCAACACCCGCCTATGAGTGAGAACATGCGGTGTTTGATTTTCTGTTCTTGTGTCAGTTTGCTGAGAATGATGGTTTCCAGGTTCATCCATGTCCCCTACAAAGGACACGAACTCATTGTTTTTGATGGCTGCATAATATTCCATGGTGTATATGTGCCACATTTTCCCTGTCCAGTCTATCATCGATGGGCATTTGGGTTGGTTCCAGGTCTTTGCTATTGTAAACTGTGCTGCAATGAACATTCGTGTGCATGTGTCCTTATAGTAGAACGATTTATAGTCTTTTGGATATATACCCAGTAATGGGATTGCTGGATCAAATGGAATTTCTATTTCTACGTCCTTGAGGAATCGCCACACCGTCTTCCACAATGGTTGAACTAATTTACACTCCCACCAACAGTGTAAAAGCGTTCCTATTTCTCCACATCCTCTCCAGCATCTGTTGTCTCCAGATTTTTTTAATGATCGCCATTCTAACTGGCGTGAGATGGTATCTTAATGTAGTTTTGATTTGCATTTCTCTAATGACCAGTGATGATGAGCATTTTTTCATATGTTTGTTGGCTTCATGTATGTCTTCTTTTGTAAAGTGTCTGTTCATATCCTTCGCCCACTTTTGAATGGGCTTGTTTGTTTTTTTCTTGTAAATGTGTTTCAGTTCTTTGTAGATTCTGGTTATCAGCCCTTTGTCAGATGGGTAGACTGCAAAAATTTTTTCCCATTCTGTTGGTTGCCGATTCACTCTAATGACTGTTTCTTTTGCTGTGCAGAAGCTATGGAGTTTGATTAGGTCCCATTTGTCTATTTTGGCTTTTGTTGCCACTGCTTTTGGTGTTTTGGTCTTGAAGTCCTTGCCTACGCCTATGTCCTGATGGTTTTGCCTAGATTTTCTTCTAGGGTTTTTATGGTGTTAGGTCTTATGTTTAAGTCTTTAATCCATCTGGAGTTAATTTTAGTGTAAGGTGTCAGGAAGGGGTCCAGCTTCTGCTTTCTGCACATGACTAGCCAGTTTTCCCAACACCATTTATTAAACAGGGACTCGCTTCCACATTGTTTGTTTTTGTCAGGTTTGTCAAAGATTAGGTGGTTGTAGATGTGTTGTGTTGTGTCGGAGGTCTCTGTCCTGCTCCATTGGTCTATATCTCTGTTTTGGTACCAGTACCATGCTGTTTTGATTACTGTAGCTTTGTAGTATAATTTGAAGTCCGGGAGTGTGATGCCTCCCGCTTTGTTCTTTTTGCTTAGAATTGACTTGGCTATGCGGGCTCTCTTTTGGTTCCATATGAAGTTTAAGGTGTTTTTTTCCAGTTCTTCAAAGAAGGTCATTGGTAGCTTGATAGGGATAGCATTGAATCTGTAAATTACTTTGGGCAGTATGGCCATTTTGACAATATTGATTCTTCCTAGCCATGAACATGGAATATTTCTCCATCTGTTTGTGTCCTCTCTTATTTCATTGAGCAGTGGTTTGTAGTTCTCCTTGAACTACAAAGTGGTTTGTAGTTCTCTTTGTAGCGATTGTGAATGGCAGTTGGTTCTTGATTTGGCTGTCTTTAAGTCTGTTATTGGTGTATAGGAATGCTTGTGATTTTTGCACATTGATCTTATATCCTGAGACTTTGCTGAAGTTGCTTATCAGTTTCAGGAGATTTTGGGCTGAGACGATGGGGTTTTCTAGATATACAATCATATCGTCTGCAAATAGAGACAATTTGACTTCCTCCTTTCCTATTTGAATACCCTTTATTTCTTTTTCTTGCCTGATTGCTCTGGCTAGAACTTCCAGTACTATATTGAATAGGAGTGGTGAGAGAGGACATCCTTGTCTAGTGCCAGATTTCAAAGGGAATGCTTCTAGTTTTTGCCCATTCAGTATGATATTGGCTGTTGGTTTGTCATAAATAGCTTTTATCATTTTGAGATACGTTCCATCAATACCTAGTTTATTGAGAGTTTTTAGCATAAAGGGCTGTTGAATTTTGTCAAAGGCCTTCTCTGCATCAATTGAGATTATCATGTGGTTTTTGTCTTTGGTTCTGTTTATGTGGTGGATTATGTTTATAGATTTGCGTATGTTGAACCAGCCTTGCATCCCTGGGATGAAGCCTATTTGATCATGGTGGATAAGCTTTTTGATGTGCTGTTGCAATTGGTTTGCCAGTATTTTATTGAAGATTTTTGCATCTATGTTCATCATGGATATTGGCCTGAAGTTTTCTTTTCTTGCTGAGTCTCTGCCAGGTTTTGGTATCAGGATGATGTTGGTCTCATAAAATGATTTAGGAAGGATTCCCCTCTCTTTGGATTGTTTGGAATAGTTTCAAAAGGAATGGTACCAGCTCCTCTTTGTATGTCTGGTAGAATTCGACTGTGAACCCATCTGGACCTGGGCTTTTTTTGGGTGGTAGGCTCTTAATTGCTGCCTCAACTTCAGACCTTGTTATTGGTCTATTCAGGGTTTCACTCTCTTCCTGGTTTAGGCTTGGGAGGATGCATGTGTCCAGGAATTTATCCATTTCTTCCAGGTTTACTAGTTTATGTGCATAGAGTTGTTTGTAATAATCTCTGATGATGGTTTGAATTTCTGTGGAATCTGTGGTGATATCCCCTTTATCGTTTTTTATTGCATTTATTTGATTATTTTCTCTTTTCTTTTTTATTAATCTGGCTCGTGGTCTGTCTATTTTGTTGACCTTTTCAAAAAACCAGCTCCTGGATTTGTTGATTTTTTGAAGAGTTTTTCGTGTCTCTATCTCCTTCAGTTCTGCTCTGATCTTAGTTATTTCTTGTCTTCTGCTAGGTTTTGAGTTTTTTTGATCTTGCTCCTCTAGCTCTTTCAATTTTGATGATAGGTTGTCAATTTTAGATCTCTCCTTGCTTCTCATGTGGGCATTTATTGCTATATACTTTCCTCTAGAGACTGCTTTAAATGTGTCCCAGATATTCTGGTATGTTGTGTCTTCGTTCTCGTTGGTTTCAAAGAACATCTTCATTTCTGCCTTCATTTCATTGTTTATCCAGTCAATATTCAAGAGCCAGTTGTTCAGTTTCCATGAAGCTGTGTGGTTCTGAGTCAGTTTCTGAATTCTGAGTTCTAACTTGATTGCACTGTGGTCTGAGAGACTGTTTGTTATGATTTCTGTTCTTTTGCATTTGCTGAGGAGTGATTTACTTCCAATTATGTGGTCAATTTTAGAGTAGGTGTGATGTGGTGCTGAGAAGAATGTATATTCTGTGGATTTGGGGTGGAGAGTTCTGTAAATGTCTATTAGGTTTGCTTGATCCAGGTGTGAGTTCAAGTCCTGGATATCCTTGTTAATTTTCTGTCTTGTTGATCTGTCTAACATTGACAACGGGGGTGTTCAAGTCTCCCACTATTATTGTGTGGGAATCTAAGTCTCTTTGTAAGTCATTGAGAACTTGCCTTATGTATCTGGGTGCTCCTGTATTGGGTGCGTATATATTTAGGATGGTTAGCTCTTCTTGTTGCATTGATCCTTTTACCATTATGTAATGTCCTTCTTTGTCTCTTTTGATCTTTGTTGTTTTAAAGTCTATTTTATCAGAGATGAGAATTGCAACTCCTGCTTTTTTTTGCTCTCCATTTGCTTGGTAAATCTTCCTCCATCCCTTTATTTTGAGCCTTTGTGTATCTCTGCATGTGAGATGGGGTTTCCTGGATACAGCACAGCGATGGGTTTTGGCTTTTTTATCCAGTTTGCCTGTCTATGTCTTTTAATTGGGGCATTTAGTCCATTTACATTTAGGGTTAATATTGTTATGTGTGAATTTGATCCTGCCATTTTGATGCTAGGTGGCTGTTTTGTCTGTTAGTTGATGCAGTTTCTTCATTGTGTTGATGGTCTTTACTGTTTGGTATGTTTTTGGAGTGGCTGGTACTGGTTGTTCCTTTCTATGTTTAGTGCCTCTTTCAGGAGCTCTTGTAAAGCAGGCCTGGTGGTGATGAAATCTCTGAGTACTTGCTTGTTCGCAAAGGATTTTATTTTTCCTTCACTTATGAAGCTCAGTTTGGCTGGATATGAAATTCTGGGTTGAAAAGTTCTTTTCTTTAAGGATGTTGAATATTGGCCCCCCACTCTCTTCTGGCTTGTAGGGTTTCTGCTGAGAGATCTGCTGTGAGTCTGATGGGCTTCCCTTTGTGGGTAACCCGACCTTTCTCTCTGGCTGCCCTTAGCATTTTCTCCTTCATTTCAACCCTGGTGAATCTACGATTATGTGCCTTGGGGGTTGCTCTTCTTGAGGAATATCTTTGTGGTGTTCTCTGTATTTCCTGGACTTGAATATTGGCCTGCTTTCCTATGTTGGGGGAAGTTCTCCTGGATAATATCCTAAGAGTATTTTCCAGCTTGGATTCATCCTCTCCTTCACATTCAGGTACACCTATCAAACGTAGATTAGGTCTTTTCACATAGTCCCATATTTCTTGGAGACTTTGTTCATTCCTTTTTACCCTTTTTTCTCTACTCTTTCCTTCTCGTTTTATTTCATTGAGTTGATCTTCGACCTCTGATATCCTTTCTTCTGCTTGGTCAATTCGGCTGTTGAAACTTGTGTATGCTTCGCAAAGTTATTGTGTTGTGTTTTTCAGCTCCATCAATTCACTTACATTCCTCTCTAAGTTGGTTATTCTCATTAGCATTTCATCAAATCTTTTTTCAAGGTTGTTAGTTTGTTTGCATTGGGTTAGAACATGTTCTTTTAGCTCACAGAAGTTTTCTTACTACCCACCTTCTGAAGCTTGATTCAGTCATTTCATCACACTCATTGTCCATCCAGCCTTGTTCCCTTGCTGGTGAGGAGTTGTGATCCCTTGTAGGAGGAGAGGCGTTCTGGTTTCAGTGTTTACCTCCTTTTTGCCCTGGTTTCTTCCCATCTTTGTGGATTTATCTATGTGTGGTCTTTGTGGTTGGTGATTTTCAGATGGGGTCTCTCAGTGGACGTCCCGTTTGTTGATGATGAAGTTATTTATTTCTGTTTCTTAGTTTTCCTTCTAACAGTCTGGCCCCTCTGCTGTAGGACTGCTGAGGTCCCTCTCCCCGGCCCTGCTTGCCTGGGGGGATCACCTGCAGCAGCTGCAGAACAGTAACGGTTGCTGCCAGTCTCTTCTTCTGCTATCTTTGTCCCAGAAGAATACCCGCCAGATGTCCGTCTGAGCACTCCTTTGTGAGGTGACTCGTTGGATATGCGGGGATCAGGGAGCTGCTTGAGGAGACAGAGTTTCCTTTATAGGAGCTCAAGTGCTGAGCTGTGAGGTCCGTTGTTCATTCACAGTTGCTGGGCAGGTACGTTTAAGTCTGCTGCAGCAGAACTCATAAACCCCTTTTTTCCCCAGGGGCTCTGTCCCCGGGGAGTTAGGGCTTTATTTATGAGTTTCCCTGGTGCTGCTGCCTTTTTCTCAGGGCTGCCTTGCCCAGCGATGAGGCAGCCTAGTCACTGTTTGCCTACAGAGGCTTTGCTGAGCTGCTGTGGGCTCCGCCCAGCTGCCCCTATGAACTTCCCTGCAGTCCTGTTTATACGGGTGTAGTGAGAACTGCCTAGGCAATGGCAAACTCCCCTCTGTAGCGGCAGACTGCCCTCAGTAATGGCGGACGCCCCTCCCCCCACAGAGCTGGGCCGTCCCGGACTCGGCTGTGCTTGCTGTGAAACTCTGGATCCAGAGCGTTTCCGATGGCTGTTTTTTTGTGGGGGGTGGGACCAGCCGAGCCTGATCACCTGGCTCCCTGCCTCAGAGTCTCCCAGGTGTGCCAGCCGCCTGTTGAAAAGGCGCCGGGATCTGTGTGATTTCCCGTGCGGCGACCCACTGCGCCGGCTGAGACCACGGGCGCGGAGATTCGTGGCGTTTTTTTGCCCGGGAAATCTCCCGGCCTGGCTGCCTGTTTCAGTCCCCTTTTTAATCAGATGAATGGGCGGCTCTGCCTTCCCCGGAGCTCCAATTGCCAGCTAAAACGGCACCCTGGACCCACGTATTTTGTATGGGGGAACCGCTGCGCCGGGACGCCGCCCAAACAGCAGCGCCGGCGAAAACAGTCGCACCGGCAAAAACTGCTGCGCCGGCCAAACCAGCCGCGCTGGCGACCCGTGGGGCTCTGGGAATCTCCTGGTCTGTGGGCAATAAAAAATCTGTCTGGCAATGCGGCGTCCACTCACCCTCCACGCTTTCACTGGGAGCTGCAATCCTCAGCTGCTCCTAATCGGCCATCTTCGCTTCATCTAGTTCTATACTGGTTCTGGGTTCTGTATTGAAGCTTTTCACCAGAAAACGTTTGCTTCTAACATTGACTCTTAAGTAGTTATCTCAGGTTCATGTTTTTTACCTTGTTGTTTTCCAAAGTTTAGTAGCCCCACTCAAATTATCAGGTATTATGCTTGGAGCAATCATACTCCTCCTGGATGCTTATGGGTCCTAAAGGGCTTCCTATAGCTCTCTGCACCTTCATTACTCAGGCCTGGATCCCCAATGTATTTTTTCTTTCCTGACTGGCTTGTCTCTTTTCCTACTACCCTAGGGTCTGTGATTCTTCCAACCCAGATCACATTTGTATAATTGGAGACATTCTTTAATTTTATACTTTAAATAGATTTGGAAAGGCTGATGGGTGTTCTTAATTAAAGGGAATTGAATGGGCAGTGTTTAAGAGTAGAACTGCCAGTATAGTCTGAAAATGCACAATTGTAGCAAGGTGTCATGCATCTTATATTTAAAGCTTAAAACAAGAATTCTTCCTCCCACAGCCCACCTTCCCCACCCTGTGACACTGATGCTATCAGGCCACTGAGGGCAGTCAATGGGACTCAGGTCTTAGTAGTTACTTCACGGATCTTAACTGACAGAATTTCCATTATGATGAATGCTAATATGATTTCGGAGGTAGGCAGAAAAAGAGAAGATGGTTGGCTACACAGTGATATTAACATTGTGTCTAGAAGTACTATATGACATTTCAGCTCACATTTTGTTGGCCATAGAAAATCACATAGGAATAGTTTAATTAAAGTAGGTGGAATATTTCTCCTTTATGAATGATAATACTACATATCTGTGACTAGTTCTAATGGGTAGAATATTCTTCACTTCTATCATAAAAATTTGTTTCTCACTCAGATATAATATGCTTACTCCTCCCAAGGTAGGCAACCCAAAAGTCCAACACAATAACCATCATACCCTATGATCTGGCCTTTATGATAATCTTAGATCTGGTCTCTGCCTTCAGATCTATATGTCAAGAAGACAAGTAATATACTCTCCACAAATTCATGAAAGGAGATAGGTTTGGGACAAGAGAACTGCCATAAACACTCACATTTTGAAAGGGAAGGATTAGAACCATACATTCTCCATTCCCAGGATGTGAGTTCCTACATCTCACATCCTGGAAATGGAGACTGTTCTTAGATTAGGCTAAGATTTTGCTCACAGAAAGTAGTTTCTTAAGTTCATTGTCTACATCAGCCTGTCATCATCCAGTTTCTTTGTTTTCTTTTTAATTACCTTCTTGCAGGTTGAGCAGCCTTCTCAAGCCCCCTTCCTGCACATACAATACAGGGGAGTCATGGGAGGGCTTTAAGTACTGAACAATTGTTTCTTTTAAAATTTCTTATTAGACAAATGTTTCAGGAACTTGATAGGCTGCTTTTTTATTTGACTCTGCTTCATTCCATGTGCTAAAAATCACAGCCACAATTTTTTGGAGACATAACTAAGTATGATGAAACTGAATGTGTTCCTCCCCCCAAAAATGTATATGTTGAGATCCTAAACTACAGTATGATGGTATTTGGAAGTGGGTCCTTTGGAAGGTAATTTGGTTATGAGGTTGGAGCTCTCATGAATGGAATTAGCATCCTTATAAGAGACACTAAGGAGAGTGTTTGCTCTCTTCCAGCCGTGTAAGGATATAATGAGAAACAAGAGTCTGAAACCAGGAAGAGGACCCTCACCTGAACCCATCCTTGTCAGCATCTTGACCTCTGACTTCCAGGCTCTAGAGCTGTGGGAAATAAAGTTTTGTTGCTTATAAGCCACCAAATGTATGACACTTATTTGCAAAAGCCCAAACTAAGGTACCGAGTAACGAAGTTTTGTGTAACATGAGCATACCAGTTCTCCACAGAAAAGCCATGCTTTATTGAAGTTGCCTCTTTTAACCTCTAAGTCTCTGATATCTGTTTTCATAACAGCCAATAATTTTCTGAACTCATTTTTTTTTATAATAACTTGTCTAATGCAGCTGACAGTTCACAACTTTCACTCTTAAATTCCCTTTTCCACCCTTTGAATCCAGCAGATCATGTTTTAGTAAATAATATCTTAA
Organism: Ateles fusciceps; assembly: GCA_036589455.1. Taxonomy (NCBI): domain Eukaryota; kingdom Metazoa; phylum Chordata; class Mammalia; order Primates; family Atelidae; genus Ateles; species Ateles fusciceps. Next base: position 1,307,999 of record JAZHEH010000253.1, on the reverse strand, counting down.
TAGTATGCATCTACACCCATTTGTTTATATATTGTCTATAGTTCTTTTCCTGCTGTAACAGCAGAGTTGAGTAGTTGCAATAGAGAATGTATTTCCCACAAACCCAGAATATTTTACTACCTGCCCCTTTATAAAAAATATTTGCCAACTCTTGATCCAGAACCAAAAGCTTATTATATACAAGTGGTTTACCAAATTTTTGCTACTACATCACATAAATATATCCAAAAGCATGTAACACCAATAACTTCCAACCTCCAATAACATTTATCTCAGTATCCTGGCTGGCTTCAGATTACCACAGCCAGGTAGCAGAATGCAGTGCTGTAACAATATTATTGCCAAGTGCAATTTAGGAATATACTTGTGTATTAAAAGATCATAAACTTATATGGAATTTTCAATCAGAACCACAAAAGGCATTAAAATGTGTAGTAAAATAGGAATAAAGAAAGAACAAGGGCAGAAAATAAAACAGTAAAAAATATGGTAGATATTAATCCAACAATATCAATAATTACTTTAAATTTCAATCACCTAAATTAAAATACAGAGGTTGCTAGTGTATTTTTAAAAACCAAACTATATTTTGTCTACAAGAAAGCCACTTTAAGTACAAAGAAACAGAGATTAAAATGTAAGACAGAAAGATATATTATGCTAACACAAATCAAAAGAAAGTATGAATAGTTGTTTTAATTTCAAATAGGGCAGAATTCAGAGCTAGGTAAGTTCTTAGCAATAAAGAGGGGCATTACATAACTGTAAAAGGGCCAATACTCCAGGGAGACATAACAATCTTTAATGTGTAGCTGCCTAAAGGCAGATCACCAAAGTACATGATGGCAAAACTGATACAACTGCCAAAAGAAATAGATGTATACACTATTTAGTAGGAGACTTCAGTACCTGTTCAGCAGAAATATAAAAAGCTAACAGAAAAACAGCAAAGGTACAATTAACAGTATCATCAGTCCACTGGATATGATTGAAATCTGCAGACTATATCATCCAACATCAGCAGGTTACACATTTTTCTCAAGCTCATGTGGAACATTCACCAAGATAGACCATAGTCTGGGCCATAAAACACACCTTAGCCAATTTCAGACAATGAAAATCCAACAGTGTCTGCTCTCTTATTACAATGGAATTGGACTAGAGATCAATAACAGGAAGGTGGCTAGGAAAATACAAGACACTTAAAGACTAAAAAACACATGTCTCAATATAACATGGATCAAAAAAGACAAATTTCTAAAATATTTAAGACATCTAAAGACAAATTTCTAAAATATTTAACTAAATAGAAATAAAAGTGTAACATAAAATTTGTGGGATCCAATAAAAGTGTGCTTACAAGGAAATTTATATAAGCACTGGATGCATATATTAGAAAATAAGAAATATGTAAAAGCAACCATCTAAACTTCTGCATTAAGAAATTAGAAAAAGTAGGCTAAATTAAATCTGAAGTAAGGAAAGGAAAAAAATTAGGAAAATAAGGAAATTACGATGAGGTAAGACACAAATTGCTAATATCAGAAATGAGTGATGTGACATCACTACAGATCTTACATTCAATGAATAATAAAGGAATATTATGTACAATTCCATGCCCACAAATTTCATAACCTAGGAAAACAGACCAATTACTTGAAATACACAGTCTGCCAAAATTCACAGAAAAAGAAATAGACATTTTCAATAGGTCTTTATTTTTTTTAAAGAAATTGCATGAGTAATTAATCTTCCAAAACAGAAAGTACTTTGTCCAAATTGTTTCACTGGTTAATTGTACCCCAAATTAAAAAATATAAATTATAACACTTTTATACAAACTCCTTCAGGAAATAGAAGTAGAAGAATATTTTCTAACTCATTCTGTGAGGCCAGAATTATGTGAATAGCAAAACAAGACAAAACCAGTATAAGAAATTAAAACTATAAACCAATGTTCCTAAGGAACATAGATGCAAATCTCTACAACAAAATATTAACAAATCAAATTTAACAATGTATGCAAAGAGTTACAATAATGATCAAGTGAGATTTATCTCAGGTATAAAAAGCTTATTTAACACTTGAAAATAAGTTAATGCAGTTATCATATCAACAGGCTAAAAAATAAAAATTACAAGATCTTATTAATAGATGAAAAAAAGCAACTGACAAAATCTAACACTCATTTAAAACAAAAGCTCTTTGCAGACTACAATGAGAAGGATACGTCCTGAACTTAACAAATATCATCTAAAAGAATCCTCTAACATCATACTTAAAGGTAAAAAAACTAGAATCCTTCCTGCTAAGATGGGGCAAAGCAAGGATGTGCCCACTCACCACTGCTTTTTAATATTATACTGGGGGTCCTAGTTAATGTAATAATGATACAGGAGGTAGAAAAAAATTATTTAGGCAGATAGTGAGGCAAAAAAGTCCTCAGCAGAATTTCTTTACTAACAAAAGGCAGTCCCCGAAATAATTTCTTTTCTAACAAGGAGCAGCCTGAAAAATTGAGCTGCAAGCATAGATAAAGCTGGAGCTTGCATGTGGGAATGCTGGCAGCTGTACCAATAGAAAAGGTTAAATTAAATTAGCAGGCAGTTAATGGGCGATAGGCATGTCCAACATGGAGGTTCCATCTTCCTTTTCTTTGTTACCATATGTACAGTGAGAAGGAAATGGGCAACAGGTGTAGCTCAGGCAGAGAATCCACCTGCATAATAAAGATTAGGTTGGGGGCTACCAGAGATTCATGCCCTATGCAAATGGCACATCTAGTCCAACCGGTTTTTTGCACCTAATATAGGCAGACAGCACCTCCTTACCAGCTTATCTATAAAATGCCCTGCATTTCACTGCAGATCCAGCAACCTATTTTTCCAGGAGCCCTCTCTGTAGCAGAGAGCTATTCTCTTTCTTTTGCCTATTAAACTTCTGTTCCTCACCTCACTCTTGTGTGTCCATATCCTTGATCTTCATGGCCATGAGAAAGTGAACCTCGGGTATCACCCAGACAATGATACTATTACAATAAGACAAGGAAAGAAAAAGGAATGCAGATTGGGAAGAAAATATAGATTTGTCTTTGTTATCTGATAACACAATCATCTATATAAAAAATCTGAAAGAATCAACATAAGAACTCTTGGATTAATAAGCAATTATACTAAGTTTGCAGGATGCAATAATAATATGCAAATGCCAATAACTTTCCTATATACCAACAAAATGAAGAATTTTTAGTTAAAAATACATCATTATTTATGTTAACACTTCAAAATGAAATACATTGACGTAAGTCTAATAATGCATGTACAAGATCTGTATAAAGAAAACCACGCAACTCTGATGAAGAAAATCAAAGAGAGAGTCAATATTTTCAAGAGGTCAGTTCTTTCTAACTGATGTATCAATTCAATACAATCTCAATCGAAATTCCACCAACTTATTTTGTGGATGTTGAAAGATTGATTCTAATGTTTATATGAAGAGGCAAATGACCCAGAAAAGTCAATTCAGTATTGAAGGAGAATAACAAAGTCCTAGGACTAACACTGCCCTAATTCAAGACTTACTATAAAACACAATAATTAAGATAGTGAGCTACTGGCAAAAGGATAAACAAATACAAAAATGATACAGAATAAGAAGTCCAGAAATATACTCATATAAATTTGATATCCTTGAAAAAGAATAGCAATACGCTGAAGAAAATATAATCATCAATAAATTTTGCTAAACTGGACATCTACATGCAAAAAAGTGAAGCTAGACACAGATCTTAAGCTCTTCACAAAAATTAACTTGAAATGCATGATAGGCCTAAATGTAAACTCAAAAATATTAAACACCTAGAAGATAGTATAGGAGAAAACCTAGATGACCCTGAATATGGTAATGACTTTAGATACAACACCAAAAAAATTATCTATGAAAGAAATTTTATTGATGATTTACACTTTATAAAAATTAGAAACTTCTGCTCTATGAAAGACAATAACAAGATAATGAAAAGACAAGCCACAGACTAGGGGAAAGGATTTGCAAAATACATATCTTGCAGTGAGCTGAGATTGTGCCATTGCACTCTAGCTGGGAGACAAGAGCAAAACTCCATCTCAAAAAAACAAAAAAACCAGTTTTCCAAAATACAAAAGTTTCTTACAACTTAACAGTAAGAATATTAACAACTCCATTAAAATATGTCCAAAACTGTAAGAGACAATGCACTGAAGAAGATACACACACAATGAACAAGTAACTGACTATTGGGTACTATGTTTATTATGTAGGTCACTAAATAATCTGACTACCAAACTTCTGTAACACAAATATTATTTATATAACAAATCTGCATTTACACGCCTGAACCTAAAATAAGTTGTTTTTTTTTAAGTTGTTCAACGCCATATCTAATTAGGGAATTACAAATTTAAATAATAATGAGACACTATTCTACACCTGTTAAAATGGGCTATGTATGTTGTGGAGCAACATACATAGTCTCATTCATTGCTGATGGGAATGCAAATGCAAAGTGGACACTTTGAAAGACAATTTGGCAATTTCTTACAAAACTGAACATACTTCTACCATATGATCCAGCAAATGCACTTCTTGATATTTACCCAAAGAAGTCGATAATTATGTCTACACAAAAACCTGCACACATATGTGCATAGCAAATTTAATTATAATTGCTAAAACTTGGAAGCAACTGAAATGCTCTTCAGTGGGTGAATGCATAAACAAACTGTGGTACATGAAGACACTGGAATATTTTTTAGTGCTTAAAAATGTATTATCCAGCCATGGAAACACATGGAGGGACTTTAAATTTATATTACTGTAGGATAGAAGACAATCTGGAAAGGCCATGTTTGTATGATTTCAACTATCTGACATTCTGGAAAAGGCAAAACTATAGAAACAGTAAACAGATCAGTGATTGCCAGGGATTAGAGAAAATAATGAAATGAATAGGCAAAGCACAGTTTTTACACAGTGAAACTATTCAGCGTAATACTGAAATGGTGGATACATGTCATTCATTGTTCATTTCTCCAAATGTCAATCAGGTTCCTATATACCAACAATAAAAAAGTGAAATTTTAAGCTAAAAATGCACTATTATTTATGTTAACATCCCTAAAATGAAATATATTGCTATAAATAGTACAAAAGCTCTGTGCGGAAACCTCATACTGCTGTATTGTACAACACCAAGAGCGAACCCTAATGTAAACTATAAACTCTGGATCATAATATTGTTCAGTGTAGGTTCAGTGATTGTAATAAATGTACACTTTTGTTGCAGGATGTTGATAGTGAGGGAAGTTATGTGTAGGAGAATGGGGTAGTCAGAAACTCAGTGCCCCTTTTGCTTAATTTTTTGCTGTAAATCTAAAACTGCTCTAAAAACAAAATTAATTTTTAAAAAGAGTTTTTAAGAAGCAGACACATACATACATACATGTATGATAAATATAATAAAGGGTAAATATTGACTCTAGGTATTCTAATAAATGCTATTTTTTTATTAGCTACTGTCATTTATAGGGGATGGGAAACAAGGAAAGTATTACTAGAACTAAAATTAAATTGTCAATATAATCCAAAATAGAATCAACCTAAATTGGGGTTACTACTGAGGTTAGTAGTAATATCTCTATTGAACTTAAAGTTCACTACTGTGTAAATTATAAAACATCAGAAGTTTTTTTTTTTTTTTTTTTTTGGCTGTAATTGCTCATGACATCTGTTTATCTGTCACTTCATTTTAGTTTTTTTTAATTTAATTTAATTTTTTTATTGCATTTTAGGTTTTGTGGTACATGTGAAGAACATGTAAGATTGTTGCATAGGTACACACATGGCAGTGTGATTTGCTGCCTTCCTCCCCATCATCAATATCTGGCATTTCTCCCTATGCTATCCCTCCCCAACTCCTCACCCCCCCACTGTCCCTCCCCTGTTTCCCCCAACAGACCCCAATGTGTGATGCTCCCCTCCCCTGTGTCCATGTGTTCTCATTGTTCAACACCCGCCTGTGAGAACATGCAGTTTGATTTTCTGTTCTTGTGTCAGTTTGCTGAGAATGATGGTTTCCAGGTTCATCCATGTCCCAACAAAGGACACGAACTCATTGTTTTTTATGGCTGCATAGTATTCCATGGTGTATATGTGCCACATTTTCCCTGTCCAGTCTATCATCAGTGGACATTTGGGTTGGTTCCAAGTCTTTGCTATTGTAAATAGCGCTGCAATGAACATATGTGTGCATGTGTCCTTATAATAGAATGATTTATAATCCTTTGGATATATACCCAGTAATGGGATTGTTGGGTCAAATGGAATTTCTGTTTCTAGGTCCTTGAGGAATGGCCACACTGTCTTCCACAATGGTTGAACTAATTTATACTCCCACTAATAGTGTAAAAGTGTTTCTATTTCTCCACATTCTCTCCAGCATCTGTTGTCTCCAGATTTTTTAATGATCGCCATTCTAACTGGCTTGAGATGGTATCTCAATGTAGTTTTGATTTGCATTTCTCTAATGACCAGCGATGATGAGCATTTTTTCATATGTTTGTTGGCCTCATGTATGTCTTCTTTTGTAAAGTGTCTGTTCATATCCTTCGCCCACTTTTGAATGGGATTGTTTGTTTTTTTCTTGTAAATATGTTTTAGTTCTTTGTAGATTCTGGATATTAGCCCTTTGTGAGATGGGTAGATTGCAAAAATTTTTTCCCATTCTGTTGGTTGCCGATTCACTCTAATGACTGTTTCTTTTGCTGTGCAGAAGCTGTGGAGTTTGATTAGGTCCCATTAGTCTATTTTGGCTTTTGTTGCCAATGCTTTTGTTGTTTTGGTCATGAAGTCCTTGCCTATACCTATGTCCTGAATGGTTTTGCCTAGATTTTCTTCTAGGGTTTTTATGGTGTTAGGTCTTATGTTTAAGTCTTTAATCCATCTGGAGTTAATTTTAATGTAAGGTGTCAGGAAGGCGTCCAGTTTCTGCTTTCTGCACATGGCTAGTCCGTTTTCCCAACACCATTTATTAAATAGGGAGTCCTTTCCCCATTGCTTGTTTTTGTCAGGTTTGTCAAAGATCAGATGGTTGTAGATGTGTGGTGTTGCTTTCAAGGCCTCTGTTCTGTTCCATTGGTCTATATCTCTGTTTTGGTACCAGTACCATGCTGTTCTGGTTACTGTAGCCTTATAGTATAGTTTGAGTCAGGTAGTGTGATGCCTCCAGCCTTGTTCTTTTTGCTTGGGATTGTCTTGGCAATATGGGCTCTGTCTTGGTTCCATATAAAATTTAGAGTAGTTTTTTTCCACTTTTATGAAGAAAGTCAATGGTAGCTTGATGGAGATAGCATCAAATCTATAAATTACTTTGGGCAGGATGGCCATTGTTAACAATATTGATTCTTTCTATCCATAAACATGGAATGTTTTTAGATTTGTTTGTGTTCTCTCTTATTTCCTTGAACAGCGGTTTGTAGTTCTCCTTGAAGAGGTTCTTCACATCTCTTGTAAGTTATATTCCTAAGTATTTAATTCTCTTTGTAGCAGTTGTGAAAGGGAGTTTGCTCATGACTTGGCTCTCTGTTTGTCTGTTATTGGTGTATATGAATGCTTGTGATTTTTGCATATTGATTTTGTATCCTGAGATTTCTGAAGTTGCCTATCAGCTTAAGAAGATTTTGGGCTGAGACAATGGGGTTTGCTAAATATAACATCATGTCACCTGCAAACAGAGACAATTTGACTTCCTCTCTTCCTATTTGAATATGCTTTATTTCTTTCTTTTGCTCGATTGCTCTGGCCAGAACTTCTACTACTATGTTGAACAGGATGGTGAGAGAGGGCATCGTTGTCATGTGTCAGTTTCCAAAGGGAATGCTACAGTATGATATTTGCTGGGGATTTGTCATAAATATTTCTTATTATTTTTAGATACGTTCCATCAATACCTAGTTTTTTGAGAGTTTTTAGTATGAAGGGATGTTGCATTTTATCAAAGCCCTTTTCTGCATCTATTGAGATAATCATGTGGTTTTTGTCATTGGTTTTGTTTATGTGATGGATTACATTTATTGATTTGTGTACGTTGAACAAGACTTGCATCCAGGAATGAAGCCGACTTGTGGTGGATAAGCTTTTCCATGTGCTGCTGGATTCAGTTTGCCAATATTTTATTGAGGATTTTTGCACTGATGTTCATCAGGGATATTGGCCTGAAATTTTCTTTTTATTGTGTCTCTCCCATGTTTTGCTAACAAGATAATGCTGCCTTATATATACAACATACCAGAATATCTGTGACACAGCTAAGGCAGTGTTAACAGGAAAATTTATAGCATATGTTCACATCAAAAAGTTAGAAAGATCTCAAGTTAACAACCTAACATGTCAACTAAAAGAACTAGAGAACCAAGAACAAATCAACGCTAAAGATAGCAGAAGATAAGACTTAACTAAAATCAGGGCTGAACTGAAGGAGATTGAGACACAAAATAAACATTCAAAAGATCAATGAATCCAGGAGCAGTTTTTTTTTTTTGATAAAAACATTATTCAAATGGATAGACTGCTAGTTAGACTAATAAAAGAGAGAAGATTCAAATAAACATAATGAGAAACAACAAGGGGGATATTACCACTGACCCAACAGAAATACAAATAACCATCAGAGAATGTTATGAACATCCTCTATGAATATAAGTTAGAAAATCTAGAAGAAATGGATAAATTTCTGGACACATACACCCTCTCAAGACTGAACCATGAAGAAATTGAGTCCCTGAACAGACCAATAATGAGCTCTGAAATTGAGTTACTAATAAATAGCCTACCAACCACAAAAAGTTTAGAGCCAGATAGATTCACAGCTGAATTCTATCAGATGTACAAAGATAAGCTGGTACTGTTCCTAATAAAACTATTACAAAAAATTGAGAAGGGAATCTTCAATTTTTGAGGAATCCCTAACTCATTTTATAAAGCCAGTATCATCCTGATATCTTATGTTGTCATAAACACAAAATTTCTGAACATTTGTCATGACATATTACACCTCCTTTAGGGGTAAACTGGTGTATATGATAGAAGGTATAGGTTAATTAATAATCTAATTGAAGTCATTTTGTAATATTTGAATTAGAAAGGGTTTTTATTATAACATTTCTAACAAATATTTGTGCTCAATATTTATGTGTCATTCAAAATGTAATATATCTCTCTCATATTTTGCATGAGAACATTCTGTTATGCAGATAGAAGTGAGATAGTTTTTAGGTATTTATAACTGAACTTTGTATTTTAAATTAAGAATTATTTTAATAGAATGTAAAGAAAAGAGTGTAACAAAAAGAGCCAGATGTTGGCCTTTCAATTAAGAAAACAGTAAGCCTCAATAAAATAACAAAGAACCAATACCCCCATTTCAACAAAGCAGCAAACAAAGCAAAAGCTGTAACAGATGCTGTTTTGAATATTATCAAACACTTTACATAGAGGAAACTCCCTTGAAAGTTTACTAGTTAGAACATGCCAATTTTTTATTAATTCTGTTTTCTCTCAGTGCTCAAGAACTCAAGCAGAACACCTACTTGCCCCTGTAGTGTTAGAGGTAGAAGTAATGATCAAGTAATTTAAAAGAAATAAAATTCTGAATCCAGATGGCTATAGGGCAAACTATAAAACTTTTAAAAAAAGTTTAGCATACTCATTAAAAAAAGCCTTTCCTTACATATGATAGAACATTTTACAGCTGACACAGCAAAGAGTACTTTCAACATAATCTCTAACACTTTCTGATTTCATCCTGTATAGTAAGCTCAACATGATTCTATTACAATTCTGGTGAAATGATCCACAGACATTGTTTGTTGATACAAGTCAAGTGTCTGTTAATGTACCATTCTGTGTGTGTCTGTGTGTGTGTGTACCTGTGTTTACATGTGTGCATACAGCTGTTTAAGTGTTTAAGGACCTAATTAAAGGTATGGTTACTCTCTGAAAGAAATGCACATTTAACAAATCTGTAAAATTATGGGAAATTTTGTGAACCTTAATATTTACATGTTGTTCTCTAAAGAAACAAGGACCATAAAGTTAAAATTGAAAACGTATAAAAAATTACTATGAAATAAAAGTCACCTTTCAAATCAGAGAGGAAAGAATACTCAATAAATAATGTTGGAAAATGTTTAGAAAAGTGTATACATTAAATCCCTACCTCACACTATTTTACAGAGAATTCATAGGATATTAAAACCATAAATAGATTTTAGATAATTTTTTAAATTAGAGAAATAATAGGACAGCAAATATGTGCTCTCAAGCTAGGAGAGGGCTTTTTCAAAAAGACATGAAAAATAAAAGCTATAATGGGAAATGAAATAAATTTAAACATGTCAAAACTATAAACCTCCTCACGAGAATAATTACTATTAACAGATTTTAAAGACTTGGCTCTGAATTAGAGAATACTTTGATATAATAGCTGAATAATATTAAAAATTTAAAGACAGTAATATTTTCAAGGGAAATGTAAGCCCAGATTTAAGCAGACATTTACAGAAGCAGAAACACAAATGTATATTAAATATATGAGAATATGTTTGATTCTATTAGTTATTGGTCAAATCAGTTTAAAACAGCAGTGAAACATCATTTACCATCAAATTGTCAAAAATTAGAAGTTAAAAAATTCTGACTATTGGTATGTATTGTGCCAAACCCCTATCAACTCCAGTGAAGATGACACCTGGTGCAAGAAAAAAAACAAAAAAAATGATAAAGACCTAGAGGCAGCAGACAAGATGTGGAGTTTTATGGAGAGCTTACATACGAGGTAGACAGTCCAGTGTTGGTGGGTTGAGCAGTATTACTGCATGGCCCAGTGGTGGTGGCTGAGCAGAAGTACTGCAACCACTTGCAGAAGGCATGCCATTTGTATAGCATTTTCACTTAGCACCCTTTCCCTGACAATCTCTTCTTGGTAAATGTATTAGGCCATTCTTGCATTGCTATGAAGGAATACCTGAGACTGGGTAATTTATTAAATAAAGAGCTATAATTGGTTCACGGTTCCACAGGGTGTACAGAAAGCACAGTGGCATCTTCTGTTGAGGTAGCTTCCAACTGGGACAGAGGCAGATGGAGAGCAGACAGATCATATGGCAAAAGCAGGAGCAGGAAAGAGTTGGGAGCAGAGGAAGGTGCCACAGACTTTTAAACAACCAGATCTCCTGAGAACTCCCTCACTGTGGTGAAGACAACACTAACCCATGAAGGATCAACCCCTATGACACAAACACCTCCCACAAGCCCTACCTCCATCTTTGTGGATTAAAATTCAACTTGAGATTTGGGCTGGGACAGATATCTAAACTATATCAGCAACCTTTATTTAACCCAAAACTTGGGGCCTCAATCCCCTCTACAGCTCATGTTCCATGGGACAAACTAGGCCTCAGACCTTCCTCATAGATAAGGAACACATCATTAGATTGGCCACTCCCAATTCCCTAGCTTTGAACACACATTCAGGTGCATATGCTATATAAATAAGGTCATTCTGAGGGTATGCTTAAGTCATTGCTATCAGATACATCTATCATACAGTATATATATGGGAACAAGAGGAAATTTTACATGTAGCTTATAGGTTTATACTTTGTTATAGTTATTTTGGAGGATTTATCTTATTTGCATAAAACCAAGAAAAATAAACACATTATGGCATAGAAAGTCTTTTAGTGGGATCTACACTAGAGAAAATGAATACTTGCACAATATTTGTGCAAAGTTGCTCATTGCAGTATATTTCCTAATCATGACAAACCTGGAAACAATCTAAATGTCCCTAAATTGAGGAAGTGTGGTATAAACTAAGGTTCAGTTTATGCCTCAGTTAAAAACGCGATAGCTTTGTATTGCTGGACATAGATCTTATTAAATGAAAAAAATTAATCACTGAACATTAGATTAAACATAATACCATTTAGGTAAGAAACAGACAAACCAACAATATTCTGAATATTTGCAGTTGCACAGAATATGTATTGTACAGAAATATTATATAAAATTACCTTCAGGCAATGTGTATGAGGTGCCTATGAAATGTAAATTAGTGTTATGTTTAGACTTAGGTTTTAAACACATAATATATCAAGGTATTTCACTGTATGTATGTGAACATTCTAAAACCTGAAACACCTCTGACCCCAAACATTTTAAATAAAAGATGCTCACTTGTATATATAATTCTCCCAACAGATTGAAAATAATTTTATGATATTGTATAACAAGAAACATGAGACATTCATTAAGGAAAATAAACTAGTAAGAACAAAATTTTGACATAAACATCTACAAAATATAAATGAAATATGCTAGATACGTAAAATTTCCATTTATGCTAATCAGAAACAATTGACTATCAGTAATTTTATACGGTTCAACCTAATATTTTTGGAACCATTCACAGTCTGTTTAAAATTATACTCTTCTCTTTTGTATAAGAGACATTATTGTGATTGATCAGTGGTCAGTTACTATCAATCATTTAAAGTTACATTTAAAATTATCTGTAAAATTATAAAAATAACTTTACAATTGAAAAGAAAGTTTCTTAACAACATTAGAACAGAACTAGAGTCAATTTGAAAAAAGAAAACTAAAGTAAATAAAAAGATATAAAATGCACAAAATAGATACAAAAATTCTTCAATAGGATGAACAAGTCATGGAATTTGAGATTGTAAAATGTCAGATTCAATTAGAAAATACAGATATATTAAATAAAATTAAACAACATGCTTCTGAATGAGGAAATAACGAAGTTAAGGTAGAAATCAAAAAGTTCTTTGCAAATAATGAGAACAAGTCCAGGTGTGGTGGCTCATGTATGTAATCCCAGCACTTTGGGAGACTGAGGTGGGTGGATTATAAGGCCAGGAGATCGAGACAGCCTGGCCAACAGGTTGAAACCCCCTCTCTACTAAAAATACAAAAATTAGCCTGGAGTGGTGGCACACACCTGTATCTCAGCTACTCAGGGGGCTGAGGCAGAAGAATCACTTAAACCTGGGAGGTGGAGGTTGCAGTGAGCCGAGATCGTGTCATTGCACTCCAACCTGGGCAACAAGAGAGACCCCATCTCAAAAAAAAAAATTAAGTAAAATGGAAGGAAGGAAGGGAGGAAGGGAGGAGGGAGGGAGGGAGGGAGGAGGGAGGGAGGGAGGAGGGAGGGAGGGAGGCAGGGAGGCAGGGAGGGAGGGAGGGAGGGAGGGAGGGATGAGAACAAAGATAAAACACACCAGAATCTCTGGGACACACTAAGACACTATGAAGAAGGAAATTTATAGCACTAAATGCCCACATGATAAAGTTAGAAAGATCTTAAGTTAATAACCTATCATCACAACTAAAAGAACTAGAGAACAAACAACAAACCAACCCCAAATCTAGCAGAAGACAAAGAATAACCAAAATCTGAGCTGAAATGAAGGAGATTGAGAAAAGAAAAACCATTCAAAAGATCCATGAATCCAGGATTTGGTTTTGTGAAAAGACTAATAAGAGATATAGGCCACTAGCAAAACTAATAAGCAAGAAAACAGAGAATATCCAAATAAACACAATTAGAAATGACAAAGGGATGTTAGCACTAATTAAAAAGAAATACAAACAACCATCAGAAACTACTATGAACACCTCTATGCACATAAACTGGAAAACCTAAAAGATAAGGGAAAATTACGGGACACATATCCACCCAAGACTGAACCAGAAAGAAACAGATTCCTTGAACAAACAAGAAAAGCAAATACTGCGTGTTCTCACTTATTAGTTGGAGCTAAATTATGAGAACACATGGACACAAAGGGTAGAACAACAGAGACTATTTGAAGATGAAGGGTGAGAGGAGGAAGAGAATCAGAAAAAAATAACTACTGGCTACTCGGCTTAGTTACTGGTGATGAAATAATCTATACAACTATCCTCTGTGACATAAGTTTACCTATATAACAAACTGGGACACGTACCCATGAACCTAAAATAAAAGTTAAAATAATGTGTAATCTCACTTTCAATTAAATAAATGAAACTAAATATTAATAAACACAAAAGCTGCCAAACAGTCCTTCTATAATATTAGCTAGCATTGATTTTGTACAACTAGTATGTCCTAGGGACTTTATAAAGCCCTTTCAGTAGATTATCTGGTTCAGTCTTTATAAAACAAAATTAATGCCTTAATTGTTCTCAAGTATCTTGTCAATTCTCAAGGGAGAGTTTGACCTAAAAGGTTGTTCAATATATTTTGGATTGTTGAGTAAATGAGTGAAGTGCAGAAATTAAAGAATGGAGAGATTAACTTCCCAGGGTTACATAACTAGAAACTGGTACAATTGGGATTTAAATTTGGGATTTAAACTTGAGTCTTTTGACACCAGTTACTACCTAAACATCATGAAATATTGCCTTTGTAGACGTTTATAATTTTGGTAAAATTATGAGACAACTGGTAATACATAGTTTTCTTTGGTAGTACGATTTAGTACAAAAATATGGGAAGTATTTGGCAATTTATATCTTTAATCTAACTGCAAGGCTGGGTGTGGTGGCCCATGCCTGTAATCCCAGCACTTTGGGAGGCAGAGGCAGGAGGATCACTTGAGCCCAGGAGTTCAAGACCAACCTGGACAACATAGGAAGACCATGTATCTACAAAAAAAAAAAAAAAAAAAAGCTATGCATCGTGGTGTGCACCTGTGGGTACAGCTACTTGCAAGGCTGAGGCGAGCAGATCACTTGAGCCTGGAAATTCAAGGCTGTAGTGAGCCATGACGGCACCACTGTACCAGCCTAGATGACAGTGTGATATTCTGTCTCTACAAATAAAGAAATAAAAATAAAATAAAACTGCACACTCCTTCTCAGCTCACGTTTACAATTCATACTGAAGTTACTCAAAGTAATATTTTAAAATCTTTATTGGCAAATTGTGTGTAATTAGAAAAAAATAGAAAAAATAGAAAGCCTGTCTCTATAAAGCAATAGCACATTTAAAAACATATTCCATTGTACCCCATGAATATATACAATTATTTGTTAATTTATAAAAATAATCATAAAATTATCTATCTATAATATTAAGCAGCATTGAAAATAATATATTAGATTTATGTGTATTTACATTAACTAAAGTTCATGCAATCCACATACATTTTACTGCAAAAGAGAGAGAACACAATAAAATTTACTTCTCTGACCTAAAGGCAGAGAGTGCAGAGATAGTAGTGAGGTCCCATTAACAAGAGATCTTATTGTTCTGCCATCCTCAAAATGTGGGTTTCATCACATGTCCCATATTGGCTGCTTGTGCTTACACAGTAGCAGCTACATTATAGGCATTAGGAAAAACAAAGGGAAGGAGAAGTATACATCTTCTTCCTCAAAGTCACTGGTTCTCAAAGCCTGTGAACCAGCAAGTCAGCATCATCGGGATACTTGTCTAAAATGTAAATATTCAGGCCTCATACCAGTCTTTTTGAATCAGAAACTGGGGTTGGGGCCTTCCACTTTGTCTCAACAAGCCTTCCAGATTATTCTGATACAGGTAATTTTTCAGTGTTCTAAAGATAGTTCTGGGAAATTTTATACACTTAGAATGCCTTCCAATCATTCAGAATTTGTCATATGACCATGACAAACTGCAAATCAGGATAAAAAGTAAAATAAAATCTACTGTGGGTAGCCACAAGAAAAGCTTATCTTACAGGTATGTTAACGAAATTTGAGAATGAATAAAAAGGGGCAATAGGCAGTTTGCTACATTCACAACAGAACGTTAACATTAATAAAAGATAAAGTAATTTATATAAGATTATATAATCTTAATACATGATAATCATGTATAATTTACTAAAAATCAATATATGCTATTACATTTTTGAATGTATGTTTCCATATGAGTAGCAGTATACATTTACATGTCCCCAGAATAAGAAGATGCATTTGGTGGAAGAGGAGACTTTTACATTTTTCTTTTGACTTCTATACATTTCTTTTTCAAATAGTATATGCTACTTGGATAATTTAAAACAAAGAAAAAGAAAAAATATTCCTTCAAGAGACTTAATTGACAAATTAACAGTTTGCGGTTGAAAACAATATGTTGCCAAGAATGAAAATGAAAGCAAATATCTAAATATTACATGTTTTTGCCATTATACTTTAGGATGTGATTGTAGTAGTTGAATGGAAACTCGGTGTTCTTTTTCTATGTATAATTCAGGATAAGTCCAAAAATGATGGCATAGCTGCCAGAATTCTTGCAAGAAATCACATAATGATTCATAAATCCTATGAGAAGGCAAAATTAAAATCAGTCAATTATATTGCTTGTTAGCAACTGTGTGACGTTTTCTGAATTATGTAGATCACTGGTCTTTGAAATATAGTCCTTGAATCAGCAGCAGCAGAATCACCAAGAAACTGGTTAGAAATTCATATTCTTGGGCACTAACCCACACCTATTCAATCAGAAACTCTATGGGTGGAGCCCAATAATGTTCTTTTTAAAAAAAAACTCTGCAGGTGATTCTAATGGGAGCTCAAGTTTGAGAACCACTGACCTAGATAATTACCTTACCCTCTTGCTTTGTTTCCCTTCTGCAAACATGTCAGTAATTGCTATGGAAATGTATTATAATACAGTCAACATGCAATTATCTCTGATATTCAGGGAGCAGAATGATTTGGACAAGAGAATACCATGGATAATCCCCACATCTCTCTTTAGCTATTAGATTCAGACTCCGCCCACCCATAGATTTTTTGCCAGAGCCCCTAATGAGAACTGTAATTGACTGACTCCTGTTTCAGGTCTTTTATTTCCTGGCCCACTCTCTGGTGAAGGTGCTAATGAGCAGTGAAATAGCCTGAAGGCAGACAGCAGGAGGGGAAGAGGAGAGAGCCTTGTCCTTCTGAATATTTGAGAATATACTATAATATCAGAAACAATTTTTTAAAAACCCTCTTCTTCCTGTCCTAAAACTTCTAAACATGACAATATTATATTATTTTTAAACATTTTATAGTCAAACTTTGAGCCACTATAATGGTAGTCATATATTCTCAATATTACTGTCTGTCCCTTCAACTCCAGGCTGATGGTTTCCCTTTTCTTTAGTTCTGTTTGACTAGTTGTTTCAATCTATTCTTTTCTATCACCGCTATCAACAAAGCTTTTCTTTCCTTCCCTCTATATCTCTGTAAACTTTCATCTCCTTGTTCAATTGGCTTTGAATGCTAGTCTGAAAACCTGCTTAAAAACAGATGAGACAGAAAGGAAAAGTAAAATAACATTAAATACCAGGACACTATTATAGATTTAATTCCAAAGGAGTTTCAGGGTTTGCAACATCAAATAAACCTCAGTTTGAAGGGTATTATTTGACTTTTCTTTCTGTAATGCTTTCTGAAAAGTGGTAGCAAGAAAAAAATCTTTTTAGAAATTATTTTGTGATTTTGTTCAAAAAAATAAAAAACTCCTATTATCAACATAGTCATAATCATACCAAATTCTTCTTTTTCTATATTTTTTGTTTTGATTCCAAAGATAACCCCTCCAAAAAACTATTATATCCTAAATCTTAAAGGCAATTTTATGAGTTTTCTTAGACATGTATTGTTATCTATCACTTAGTACAGTCAAAAGGACTGGTAATATAACTGGCATGTTTACCCAACGATATTGATGAGACAGTTACTACCAGCATTGATGCTGAAGCCATCTCCATTGCCAACACTGATACTACTATATTAATCCTAATTCTCTTCCTGTGAGGCTGAGTCATGTGCCATATTTGATGTGATTTAGCTCATTGATCTGTTAGATATCTTTGTTGAAATCAATGTGAAGCAAGGTTGTAGTTAATTATTAGAGTAATGTTTTCAAAGTTTTACAACATAGAAATGTAACTGAAATTCAAATACCAAAAATAATGTTTAGCTTAAGTTACCATCACTGCTTTTGTTAAAATGTACTGTAAGTCTTCCTCTTCAAAATTGTTTCCTTTAGAAGCCCTTATGTAAGTATTCTCATTAATTTTAAGATGTTTTAAATTTTAAAAAATAGAATGTTTTAAAAATTATTTGTAATAATTCTCAATGTTTCAAAAATTATTTGTAATAATTCTCAATGTTTCCAAAGGATTATATGTTGACATTGAATCTGAATTCTGATAGAGTAAAAAATATTTGTAACCATTTCTTATGAATGAAGTATGTATTCAAGCTTAATGAAAATAAAACATGTTAAAAAAGAGAATATGTGTTTTGGTGGCTGTATAAATTCTATATTTTGGTCGTTAGCATCAATTAAGAAGTAAGTTACAAGCTATGTTTTTATGTGTTTTTCCAGAATGGTCTGGTTTACCGATGTACTGTTACATTGTTGATGAAAGTATATGGCAGATACTACTTAATGGCTTAATATGATGTCAAGGATACTCAATTTTGTAATATAATCAGTCCTTAACTAAGCCAACTATGCCACCATAATTGATGAAAAGCAGTAAAATCACATGGGCACAGTAGCTCATGCCTGTAATCCCAGCACTTTGGGAGGCCAAACAGGCTGATTGCCTGAACTCAGGAGCTCAACATCAGCCTGGGAAACACAGTGAAACCTCATCTCTACTAAAATACAAAAAAAGTAGCCAGGCATGGTGGCATGTGCCCGTAGTCCCAGCTACTCAGGAGGCGGAGGCAGGAGAATTGCTTCAACCTGGGAGGTGGAGGTTGCAGTGAGCTGAGATTGTGAGATGGCACCACTGCACTCCAGCCTGGGCTACAGAGCAAGACTCCATCAAGAAGAAAGAGGAAAAGGAAAGAAAGAGAGAAAGAAAAGAAAAGAAAAGAAGGAAGGAAGGAAGGGGAAAGAAAAGAAAGGAAAGAAGGAAAGGAAGGAAGGGAAAAGAAAAGAAAGAAAAGAAGAAAGGAAAGAAGGAAAGGAAGGGAAACTATATTTAGAAATTGGAACTTGAATTTTTCCCTATACACATCCTCAAACTCTGTATTTTCATTTTGTTATCTGTGGTGCATGAAAGAGCAGTGCTTTTATCTAAAACAGTTCAAGACAGCATATTCAATACCCTATTTAATCTCTGAATTCTAAATAAAGGCATATTTGTTTTGTACCTGTCACTGGAAAGAATAAACAAAGCAATAATGTATTTTAAATAAGCCGTTATTAGTTTTGCTATTAAATATGTTCAACCGTAACTTTAAGTCAGCAGCTGTTCTCACATAGAGAAACAGACTTTTCCATTATTTTCACAGTGCCAGACTTTATGAAAATAATTCCTACCATTTTTAATCATGCTTATTGACATGCTTAAAGAGTTACAAACATCTGGGAATCCAAAAATTTCTGCCTATATTTAAATCCAAATCTTGAGTATTATTTTTTTTTAAATACTGTAAATCTAAAAAAAAAGTATAAACACTGAAATTAAAATAGTCACTATATTACAGAGTTGCTAATGTTACTAAATACAAACTACCCTAAAAGTCAGTGACTTAAAACAATATTGTATCATGCTCGCGGATTCTGTGAATCAGGAACTCAAATACAATTCAGCAAGAATAACTATTTATACTCCATAATGTCTAGATACTCAGTTCAGAAAATTTGAAGGCTGGTGGTGACTCAAGAATTTGGGCTGGAAAAGGTGTTTGTTTGTGTATCTAGCTCCTGGGCTGGAAATGACTTGAACGTAAGAACTGCCACCAGCTTTCTCTCCTGTAAAGTAAATGCTAAAAGTAGAATGGCTGCGTGATTTGCTACATATCTGCTTAAATGTTTAGAAAACATAGTTTTCCTAACAGGTTACACCATTTTCCATTCCTACCAGCAGTGGATGAAGGAGAATATACATATGATATTGGTCATCATCATAATTTGGGCATCAAAGATAATTCTATATATGTTTTCCATATGCATTTATTATTATTTTATTTTTATGGGTATATAGTAGGTGCATATATTTATGGGATACATGAAATATTTTGATACAGGCATACAACATGTACTAATCACATCAGGGCAAATGTATCACCTCAAACATATATCCTTTCTTGGTGTTAAAACAATCCAGTCATAATCTTTTAGTCATTAAAAAATGTACAATATATTGTTGACTGTAGTCACCTTGTTGTGCTATCAAATACTGGTTCTTATTATTCTATCTACCTATATTTTTGTATCCATTAACCATCCCCCACTTTCCTCTCCCACCTCCACCACCCTTCTCAATATCTGGTAACCATCATTCTATAATACTCAAAATTTCCATGGGTACAATTATTTTAATTTTTAGCTTTCACAAATAATTTAGAAAAAGTTTGTCTTTCTGTGCCTGGCTTATTTCACTTAACATTATGACCTCCAGTTCCATCCATGTTGTTGCAAATGACAGGATTTCATTATGTGTCTTATGGCTGAATAGGACTCCATTGTGTATATGTATCACGTTTTCTTTATCCATTTGTCTGTTGACGGAGGCTTAGGTTGCTTCCAAATCTTGGCTATTGTGAAGAGTGCTGCAATAAACATGGGAGTACAGACATCCCTTTGATGATTAAACTTTGGCCTGAATTCCTTAGAAAAGTGCTTATCAAAATTGTCACATAGATGAATTTTTCTTATTTTTATGGTTATTGTTAATATTTTTACCTTATTCTGCTCCCCCATATCTTGTTTCATTTTAGTATTTTCATTAAAGTGTTTAGGTTTCTCTTTGACTGAGGAATTTTTTTTTGCCTTACTACATTTTTAAATTTTTTTAGTGTACACAGGGGGAAAAAATAAAACACACACACACACACACACACACACAAAGGTGGAGAGTAAAAAAGTTTATCTGCAAAATCCACTTGAGAGTGTTCAGTATTTGTTTTCTTCTTGTCATTTTTGACAGTGCATTCCTTTATATAATGTATTTAAAAGCTTCTGAATATAAAAATGTGATGAACCATCTTTTAAAATATAATAATATATATCAGAAATAATGTGTTATTTGAACAATAACCATGTGTTTTCTGATAAGTTTTTTTTCATACGCACAGAATGCTGTTGGATTAGTGAACAATTCTGACGAATTTTTGGTCAAATCAATCATTGTGTATTCTGAAATTAAAGAAAGGCACATTTCTGAGTAATTTTCAATAAAAAATTGAGAAAGCAGTATTTAAATAATCTTAGAGAATCAAGCCATCTTTCTCATATTTTTTAATGTTTTAATTAGAGGAACAACAGAAAATAATGATAAGACACTAGGAATTTAATTACAAAGAAAAATTACAATAGTAAGTGGTAACTTAATTAAAAAGATTTATTGTGGATGAGGAAATATGTATTAGTTAATTTATTCAAGTTATTAAAATATTACTAGAAAACATCTAAGATTGAAAATTAGGCCAGGTGCAGTGGCTCACACCTGTTATCCCAGCACTGTGGGAGGCCGAATTGGAGGGATTTCTTGAAGTCAGGAGTTCAAGACCAGCCTGGCCAACATGGTGAAACCCCATCTCTATTAAAAATAAAAAAATTAGTCAGGAGTGGTGACGGCCACCAGTAATCTCAGCTACTCAAGAGGCTGAAGCACAGGAGTCGCTTGGGCCTAGGAGGAGGAGGTTGCAGTAAGCTGAGATTGCACCACTGCATTCCAACCTGTGTGACAGAGAAAGACCCTGTCTCAAAAAATAAATAAAATAAAATCAAAAATTAAACAATGATATGCAAATATCTTTAAAGAAAATGTCATTGAAATATAGAATTGATTTTAAAAAGAGTGATCAGATTCCTTTTATCCATTCTTTAATAAAATTCTTTATTTTGTAATAAAGTGTTTTATTTTGCTAAACTAAATGACATTATTAACAATGTATGACAAGAATCCCAAAGATTAACAGAAATAAAAGGCTATTTTTTTTAAGTTGTAGGAAATCTAGATACAATTTAATGATTTGCATTTTACTTCATAGAAAAGACAATCATTTTTGTCAACTTATATGTTATGCATTGCACAATATACACTAATTTCAAAGAAAAATATTTTATTACATTAAAATGTGTTTAAAGACCCATTAATCATAAAATCCAGAATAATATAAAATTCTTTTTTTTTCTAATGAACACTAATTCCTGTCAAAAATCTTTATTTCCTTTATCTTCCCTTCAAAATAGGCATTTGATGGACAGATGGAATTCTGTCTTTAGCCAACTTACTGCCTCACACCCTGCCAAGGTATTTAGGTAATCTAGGTATGCTCCCACCTTTCATACCTAGACTAGAGGCACATCATCTTTCTTTTAGACACAGCCTCATCATTAGTTCCCCTACCACTATCTTTTCACATTAAATATTTACTTCTATAGTTTAGTAGACAGCATGATATATTTCATATGCATTCCCTTGCCTGGCTCAGTTTAGTTGAAAGCAATTTTCTTCTTATTTAACTCTATTTCACATAAAGATGCCCCCAGCTCACACAACACTTTTGTGTAAATTTAAAAAGGAAATCCCTTTTGTGTGGTCATGGCCCTCCTAGAGTGCTGGATTCGGCAAAGGGGAGACTAGATTCAACCCTACTCACCCTCTTGGCCAAGTGTGTTAAAACTTCATTCTCCTGTATTCTCTGTAAACATACTGGGATCTGGCCGAGGCAACATGGATTTACTTAACACTGGATCATTCTGAGAAACAGATTCGATGCTGTAAACTAAAATAGTTTCCACAATTTTATAATATCTTTGAGTTGCTTATATTTTAATACTACATATTATGTCACAAACAGTGATTTTCATGAACAGGAGGGGGTGAACGATTATACTTGTATAGAGGTGACTGTTTACAATACAAGAATGTAATTTTCTTCTTAATGCTTATTTCTTCCTTTAAAAAAATGTTTAACACTGCAGTGTAAACCAAGTAAAAACAGTTTGGTGAAATACACAAAAGTATGAAATATTTCTTAGTTTTTGATGATTTTCTTTTATTAAAATTTAAAATTTAGCTATAATAAAGAACATGATTCACCGTGAAGATACTGACATTTATAACATATGTTTTACATAAAAATACATTATTGTATCAGATTATTCATACTTTGAGAACAAGGGAAGAAGCATTTGCTTATTGTAGTCAAATGTGAAATTCTTGTTGAATAGTTATATGTACAATGCCTCATAAATATTTATAGAATCCTAAGCAAAGAAACACTTAGCACTGAATTTTATGATCACAGTTTTGTTAACAGTTCAAAAGTTTCATATTCTCCTTTGAGAGAGTCTGTCTGATCTATTTTTTAAATATCGGGTAAAATATCATATACTAATTTTTAAGCAAATAAGAAAATTTTGCAAATAAAATACAAGCTGCTTTGGTTATCCCACTTGGGCTCCCTAGCCCTGAAGAATACAGTATTTAAATTTTTATTTTAGAGATTACTTTTTTTCTTTTATTTTTTCAAGACTCTGGCATCTCATATAAGCTCTTCCAAGTTTCTTAGAGAATCCAGAAGTACTTTTTTTGCTTATGATAAACTTCAAAAGAACATAATCTGACATCAAACATGTAAAAAAACTGTAAAAGTAGAATATTAGAGTGTATTCTCTCAAACTTTTCATTTGTTAAACGACTCTGTTCATAACACTGATGATAGTTTTGTCCACACTAGTGCCTTGGAATAATTTGCAGAGGCTATAATATTTACTATTCTGAAAGAGCAGCTTTAATAAATTATGAAGAATTTTCATCAAAAGTATTTGCATTAGTTTGTAGCAACATTTATCTATTTAGCTCTAAGAAACTTCCAAATTAAAGAAAAATAAAAATGTTGATTAACATTATAAGGTTTTCTGTAGTGTGCTTATGGGCATTATTATCATGCATGGTGAAACTTTTTCCTGTGCTTGATTCTTTTTCTTCCTAATTAATTGCAAACATATGCAATATTAAGAACAAAATAATTTTCAGCTACTGATGTGCATTGATTTCACATTTAAAGACATTTATAATAAAGAATATTAACTCAGATATAGGATTCAATATCTAGGTTGTACTTATTGGATAATCTCTGTTGTGTCATTTTTTTCTCAGCTAATAAAGATGTTACCTAATAAAGGTGTATGATCAGCCAGGCATGGTGGCTCAGGCCTGTAACCCAGCACTTTGGGAGGCCAACGCAGACAGATCACTTGAGGGCAGGAGTTCCAGACCAGCCTGGCCAACATGGCTAGTCCCATCTCTACTAAAAACACACAAATGATCTGGGCGTGGTAGCACACGCCTGTAATCCCAGCTACTCAGGAGGCTAGGCATGAGAACTGCTTGAACCCGGGAGACAGAAGTTATAGTGAGCCCCGATCACACCAGTGCAATCCAGCAGCCTGGGCAACAGAGAGAGTCTCAAACAAACAAACAAAGATCTATGACTACTTTTCTACGATAATTTACTTTATTCGAGCACTTTTGAAGATGTTCTAAGATAACCTGTAAAATAACATACAAAATATGTGGAAGTACACGATTATCTTAGTGTGTATCAATTATTAGGTTGGTACAAAAGTAATTGTGGTTTTACCATTAAAAGTAATACAAAAACCGCAATTACTTTTGTGCCAATCTAACATATAATATAATCATCAGAAATAGCTTATAAAGCAAAATCAAGTAACCAGCATTCTTTTTTTTTTTTAATTTTGAGACGGAGTTTCACTCTTGTCGCCCAGGCTGGAGTGCAGTGGTGCAATCATGTTCCGCTGACTGCAACCTCTGCCTACTGGGTTCAAGCGATTCCCCTCCCTTAGCCTCCTGCATAGCTGAGATTACAGGCACCCGCCACCATGCCCGGCTAATTTTTTGTACTTTCAGTAGAGACGAGGGTTGCACCATGTTGGCCAAGCTGGTCTTGAACTCCTGACCTCAGTTGATCCACCCGCCTCTGCTTCCCAAATTGCTGGGATTTACAGGGTGAGCCACCGTGGCCGGCCCAGCCTTCTTAATAATCGTTTATGAGCAACAACAAATGAAAACAAAAACATACAAACAAAATAAACAGTATTTTGAGATACATTAGTTTGTAAGTCAATCACTCTAAATTTCTAAGTTGTTTTAATCACATTTTACAATACAGGAATCTGAGTATAGTAGTTCCTATGAGTTAAATTTTTTCCTTTAGTTCAGTTTTAAAGCACAATAACATTTCTTTATAGTTTTCTAAAAATATTAAGAATTTTGTGCTACTTTTGTTCTCCTTAATTAAGTATTTCTTTTCTCTTAAGGGCAAGTTTTTCAATTAGGAACAACTTTACCCTTAAGCTTATTATCCATTTAATACAGAATATTTCAGTTTTAATTTCACTAATCAGTGCATTTGGAAAGATTTCTCAAACACTTTTCAGCTATACAAAGTTATCTAAAATAATTTGCTTTCTCTATGCTAATATTTTATTGGCCCTTCTATTATTCAGGTTCAGATATGTAAAACATCCTTAGGATTCTTGTTATATTTGCATTATAATCCTGAGGAACTGTTTATATTTTTATTGCATTGTACTAGTAATTGATTTTTTGTCTGTGCTTTTGGACTTGAAGGAAATTATCTGCTGTCTAATAAATGTTGAGGTCTTAGTCCCATTAGTTTATTGTATAAAAGACATCTGAAATATTTGGACATTAATGATGCCATTAACCCACATAATCCTGGTTTGATTGGTCCACTGGTGGACAGTTAACCTAAGAGAGCCATCCAGTCATTTGTGTTGTGGCTTGGCACAAAATAACAGTCTAAATAAGATCAAGAGGATAAAGAAGATGAGGGGATTAGCAGAGCATTGTTGGAAATGACGCTGGTAGATACCAGAGAGACAGAGAGAGAGATACTAAAACATACGAGCCTTAGCCTCAGAGCCACGATTGTGACCTCAGTTTTAATATGTTAAAGGTAGTGTGAATGTATAATTGTCCCTTGCCACCAAAATACCTAATATAAAACTTGGATAAATGGCCGTAATTAAGAAACCCATAGTCCAGAACAAATGACTGCATTATTAACACTATTAATAGGATCAAAGAAGAAGAATATATCCTGGGGAATAGGAAGAAAACGCAAAAGAAATTAAGTGTACCGTATATTTTTTATCAGTCTTTCTGTATCTATATTATAGTGAGTGACAGTGAGTTACACAAAGGCAAGGTTTTTTCTGTGTTGTTCTACAGTCTATCATCTATAAGCATTTACATATTGTGTAATTTAATAATATCTTCCTTCCATTCTTCTTTCATTCCTTAATCTGCCCTAAACTCTTCTCTCCTTCAACAAGCATGTCTTTATCATATTAAATATTAAACAGTTTAAGAAGTAAGAGGTAAAGAATTTTTTATAGCTGTTCCAATATTCAAATAATTTAGTCTGGTAGTAGAAACAGACTAAATCCAATTTTTTCTGAAAAAAAAATTGTAAAAGATGTTAGTGGAGAACATTTAATCCTACGTTTTACATTCCCTCCTGTAGAACCTCACTAGAGTAATACAATTTATTTCCACTCTGACATTTTGTCTTACCCAGGATTGAGGCATATGATGGAGATCGTGTGAGGTGGAGATTGGCCCACTTAGCCAAGGACTTTTTTCTACTTTTCATAAAATCTGAGATTTAAAAGGAGAGAGCTTACATTCCCTACAATTTCATTTTTAAGTTTATTAGGGCTAATCCCTATAGGAAGAGAACTTCAATTGTTGAGCTAGGTCACTGACTCTCTAATGCAGAGATAATTATTAACTAATATATTTGGAATCATAGATGATATTATGTTCTTCTTTATCCCTATGTTTATTACTAATTACTCTTGGACAGAGAAAAAAGGGTGATTATTGATTTTTTAAAAATTTTAACAACAGAGAGAATAAAGGCTGTTAAAAGAGTATTTTAATGTGACCAATTTTAACAAGCCCCTTTGATGTCATATTTTGTTGCAGCTGTATAAAATAAACATCGTCACCCTAGTCCTCTCTATGTCTGTGGCATTCCCCATTTTGAGCCTCTTCCCAGGGAGCCTCATACATTCCTTGATGGCCATTCTCACCCAACTGCATTTGCAAAATAGCCATCATTTCTGGCACATTCAATCTATGTTTTCTTAAATCTCATTTCGTTATTGACGAACATTCTAGTAAAATCTGTATTTTAAAATCCAATACAAATAATATTATTTATTATAGATTTAAAATAAGGACACCCACTTTTGGAAATGGTAGAAAAGATATTCCAAAACTAATCTCTCCCAGAGAAAAACTAGAACAAAACTGGACCACACATATAAAAATCAACAGCCGTGGATAACAGTTTGGAAGTGTCGGAGAGATTGTAAGACAGTAAACATTCTTGGTCCAGAATCCAGCAGAAGTCAGAGGCAACAAGTAAATGGAATACATTTTTCTGAGAACAGTTTTCAACTCTGGAAAGATCACTGAGAGAAAGATAGAGGCACTCTTGAGACTCCTTGGGATTAGGTGGAAAGAAATAGGAGCCCAAGAATCATTAAGGAGTGATGATACTTAGGTAACCACATTGCTACATGTTGAGATCTAAAAGTGCTCCTTTGTATGTAAAAGAGAGAATTAGGAGGTAGGTCTGCTTTAATGAGTCCCATTTCCTGAAATTGGATTGAGTTGCGCTCTAGTATCCTCTGGTGAAAGTAAACATAAACTCCATATGAAAAAAAAATTGTTTTAGGTCTTAAATAATTTGTGGAAAGAATATTGCAAATACAGTGCCCACCAAAGCTGAACAAGTAATGAATTTACAGAAAGACAGTCAAGAAAAACAAGTACCCAGAATGAACCAAAGAAATACAAAAGGAAAAAGTTCTTAGAGAGATTTCAAGATATATTTTTCTTGGATATATATTTACTTGAAGATGCAGAATGAGAAAAGAGAAAAGCAATATTAGAATATATAAATTATAGGGTGTACTTTTTTAAAAAGTAAGATATCGAACCAGAGTAAAAGTGTTACAAGAAATCCAAGCAGGAGAAATAAAAGAAATCCATATTTAGAATTATCATAGTAAAATTGCCAAAAGAAAAAATCTTTAAGACAGAATAAAATCAATATTTCAAAGGAAGATCAATAAATAAAACTGAATAATCTACATTAATAATAACGTTAATGTTGATGTAGATATGCTGGCAGAATACAGAATAACTTAAAATACTTAAAAGTCGGGTTGGCTAAATAAGTCCATCTGGAAAAGTTATACTAAATAATATATGATATTCTAAAATTAAACTACATATAATTTTAAAGACAAAATTTATATATGAAAACTATAATTATCACCAGTTGTTAAAGGAAATACTAAAGTGTGTTAGTTAAGTAAAAATATAGATATGTGTGTGCATATGCATATGTGTATGTAGCCTGAAAGAAAATTGGAGATATAAAAATAAACAAAATAGCAAATACATAAATCTAAATGATCATTTATCATACAAAATAGCAATACTAATATCTTACATAATGTGAAAAGAAAATAGCAGCTTATAGGCTTGGAAAATGGTAAAGGGAGTTACTCTGCTCATGTCCGTGAATAAGGGGAAACATATCAATTAATGCTAGAAATTTATACAATTATATGTGTGACTACTATTCTAACAGAGAGGAAAAAGGTAATTATTAAAAGAGCTGGATAAATAGAGGGAAATGTCATATACATTGATTGGAAGAGAATATTGTAGTTTGTGTCAAATCTTTTCAAATTGCATTGTAGATTCAATTTAAATAATTTTTTTTAATGTACTTTAGGTTCTGGGGTACATATGCAGATCATACAGGGTTGTTGCAAAGGTACATACATGGCAAGGTGGTTTGCTGCCTGCATTCCACTGTCACCTATATCTGGCATTTCTCCCCCATGTTATCCCTCCCCACATTACCCATCCCCCCTGCTGTCCCTCCCCTAGTCCCTCCAACAGACCCCAGTGTGTGATGCTCCCTTCCCTGTGTTCACGTGTTCTCATCGTTCAACACCAGCCTACAACTGAGAACATGTGGTTTTTGGTTTTCTGCTCTAGTGTCAGTTTGCTGAGAATGATGGTTTCCAGATTCATCCATGTCCCTACGAAGGACATGAACTCATCATTTTCTACGGCTGCATAGTATTCCAAGGTGTATATGTGTATATGTGCCACATTTTCTTTATCCAGTCTATCATTGATGGACATTTGGGTTGCTTCCAAGTCTTTGCTATTGTAAATAGTGCTGCAATGAACATACGTGTGCATGTGTCCTTATAATAGAACGATTTATAATCCTTTGGATATATACCCAGTAATGGGATTGCTGGGTCAAATGGAATTTCTATTTCTAGGTCCTTGAGGAATCGCCACACTGTCTTCCACAATGGTTGAACTAATTTATACTCCCACCAACAGTGTAAAAGTGTTTCTATTTCTCCACATCCTCTCCAGCATCTGTTGTCTCCAGATTTTTTAATGATCGCCATTCTAACCGGCATGAGATGGTATCTCAATGTGGTTTTGATTTACATTTTTCTAATGGCCAGTGATAATGAGCATTTTTTCATATGTTTGTTGGCCTCATATATGTCAAGTGAAGTCTATTTTCTTTTTCTTCACTCTGGGCAGGTCTCTGATTTGCTTAGGCCAGTGGGACGTTAACAAATTCAGGATTGCTCACTTTCTACTTTGGAACATGTCTGCCACCTTGTGGAGAAACCCAGGATAGCCTGCAGGCGATGAGTGGCATGTAGCCCATTTGCCCATGTTAATTCAACCAACATCCTGGCAACTCCTAGAAATGTGAAAGGCCATCTTAGATCTTCTGACACCAGCTGATCTGTCAGAGCACCGGGGGTTTATCAGAGAGAGAAGCAGAACCAGCTAAATCATCTCAAAAAGAAGTGCCATCTAACCCACAGAATCATAAGTTAAGTAAATGGTGATTATATAGGCACCAAGTTTTGGGACAGTTACTTTTCCTAGTAATGGATAATTGATAAAGACACTCAAGAGTTACTAGAGCCAGATTAGGGTTGTTGAATGGCAAATGATGCTGCTGAACCCACACAAAACTTCCATCCCTATTGCCATGGCAGCTTTCCTCAGGAGCCCGTTGGAAAAAGAAACTCACCAACATTCCCAGTACAAGTGATCAAGTCCACCTGATTATTGAGAGCATTCCCTGATCTTCTCTGATGAACATTTACATGAGACATGATTCTTTTCGTATTTTCTGACCACTCCCAAAGTTCCACAGATATCTTTTCTAGACTTTTGTTATGCATCTTGTAATTTGTTACTCTTAAATCTGCCATGTAGCTATACCATTATTTTTTTGTGACAAACCCCTGCCTATTTAGAAAAACTTATTAACTAATGAATCAGCATAGATCGATGTACATCAAGCAATCTCCTTTTCCAGGCTAAGTAGAAAACCTGGTACACAGCACAAAGATATGCAAACTAGAGTTCCCTTTACACAGTTTTTCAGAAGCACCCTTGAATGGGCGAATGCTGTTTCTTTCCATGGGCCAGTAACCCAGTTAATGGGTAAATATTAAAAATAACCTCAAACACTCTCTAGAATTGTGTGTATCAACTATGGTTCTAGCTTCTGAAAACTTGTTGCTTTAATATCCACCCTAAATGCATATGTCTAACATATCTGAATCTGGACAACCTAGTAATAAGCTTGAGTCACGTTGCCTTGAACTCCTGACTCCTTGTCTCTCCCTTACTCCTCCTCAGGAGCAGTCCTCCTCCTGTGGGCATGCTTCTCTACCGATACAAAGTCTACAACCCCAACTACCTCCTTGTTTGGCTTTCACACCCTAGACCTTAATACACTTGTCCTTATTACCCCCAGGCCAGGTAACAGACAACTAGGCACAGCCTCTATTCCATAGAGCCTGCTGGAATTATTCAAACTAGCCAATCCTAAACCTGCCTTCCTGCCTCACCTGTTTCTTTCCATGGAAACCACAATACCAGCTCTTGCCCAAAAAATTCCCTTTTCCTGTATTACTAGAGTTATCACTTTGTGGCTTCTCTACGTGCTCCCATGGCATAGAGCATTCCTTTCTTTTGGAGTCTGATTATAATGAAGTATGTGTCTGTGGCTGCCATTTCTTGATCTGTTGGCCTTAGTATACCCAGAATTTTCCATTAATACAAAAAACATTTGGAAACACAGTCCCAAATTATCTTTCTTCCTCAATTAACGAGTCATATAGATTTCCCCATATGACGATAATTTTGAGGAGAAAGAGGGAGTCATCCAGGTATGTGCCTTGGAAGTGTGAATCACTTGCTGATGTAACGTTTTAGTGCCTCCACTTGCTCAAGCTTGATCTCCTATATATGACTTTCACTTGATGCTTGCTTGGTGAGTCAGATAACAGCCAGTTAATCATGGCAGTTCAGGTCTCATTGTAGGTTAAAGGCTAAAATCTAGCAAGGAATCTCCACCAGGGCCCAGCAGGATGAAAGGTGCTTTTAAAAGTAAGGATAATTCTCTTCAGAAAGCAAGATGCACTTTAAAATCTTGAAGTTCTGATATGTGGTTTATCTGTACCAGACTGCCGAAGGTTGCATGCAGCATCTGTACTGGTAACAGATATGCAAGTGCCTTGCATCTGCTGGAGACATCAGGGTAAGTGTCAGAGCTGCTATCATGTGGCCTGGATCTGCCACACAGTTTTTTCCTGTAATGTAATGTACCCTGCTTAAAAAACTGTTGGCTTCTGTATATATGTACATATACACACATCCTGCCAGTTTATACATATATATGTATGTAAGGGTAATTTATATAATATTTTAATATATAAAGTTTACATTTATACATGACTATAAAGTTTGTAGTTCATATAACACATGTTACACACAAAAACACACACATACATGTATACACATACATGTATAAACACATACACATATAGTGTATACATGTATGTGTGTGGTTTTGTGTGTGTGTATATAGTACATACGTATGTGTGTGTATATGAGTTTGTATATGCAGAACATTTTTACCCCCAGAACCAAAAGAGAACCCTGGTAAATAGCCACATATCCCTTTGGTGAAGCATTTGAAATATGATTTACACTTTAAATTTTTGGTAGCATAGGTGGACCTTACCTCAAGAGGACACAGCCTACCTTCCCTTCATTCAAAGGGTTCTTTTTCTGTGAACTGGATCATGTCTGATAACTTGGTGAGCAGCCACAACTCTTTGGGAGTGGTTAGAGCGTGGTCTGTGTTTTCCATTGCAAGAGAGCGTTAGTGATACAGATCAGGTGAGCCTCAGGTAAGACACCGTCTTATCGCAGTCCTGGTCAGTTCCAAAGATCAGTGTAGAAGAGAATACTTCTGATTACTGCTCCAGCTCTATTATCCTCATTAGAGTAACTAGCTTTCCTCCGTAACCACAGCTAAGTGCTGCCTCCTGGCCTCCCCTTGTCCAGCATCCCATTATTATCATTGAATTAAGGGAGCCAATTGTGATAGCGTATTTGCCTACGTCACTCCTGGCCTACAGAGAACTGAACACTACCGACCAATTATTTTCACATTTTCACCAACATTTGCTATTAACAATCTTCTTAATTTCATCCATTTGAGTGGAATCAAGTGGTATGTCTCTGTGGTGGAACTTGGTATCTCCCATAAAACTAATAATATCAAAAACGTTTTAATGTTTGTCTTGAGCATTTGAATACTTTCTTGGGAGAGTATTTTCTCAAATCTTATGCCCATGGGGTTGTTATATCGTTCAGTTATAAAAATTATTTATTATATTTGAAACACTAGTAGTTCTCAGACATACATATTAAATCTATTTCATGCAATCAGTGAACTATCTACACATTAGCAGTTTTAATTTTAATCAAATCCCATTCACATTCTTTTGCTTTATAGTTACTGATTTATAGATATGGATATAACTTTGTCTCTCCATAGCTGCATGGAGGCTTTAACTGTGACTACATCTGAACACTTAATGTGAGTTAGTGCCAAGGTTCATTTCTTTACCCATGTTTTTAAATTGTCTGCATTGCAGTTTAATTCAAAAATCTTCCTCTTCTCCCTTGAATGGATTTAGTGACTTTTTCAAAAATTAATTGACTATATAAATACAGACCTAATTCTGGATGTTCTCGTGTTTCACTAACCTATTTTTTCGGATTTTGTGCCAATATCATGTTGTCTTGATGACTGTTAATTGACAATGAATCTTGACATTAGGTAGTATAAGTCCTTTTTTTTAAAAAAAATTAAATTGTTCTAGCTATTCTAGATCCTTTGTGGATCCCCTTGATCTTTCTAGTTTGCTTTTGTTTGTTGCTTTATTCTTTTCTGTTTTGCTGGAGAAGATCTAGAGTTAACTCTAAAAATAATTTGCCCCTACAATATCTTGTTCCTTATGAAAACTGTCTTCACCGACTGTCATGGTGTTCAGTGAGGACTGCACAATCTGGCTGATCAGATCTAAAATATTTTCAAGCCCTAAGGTGTGGGTGTTGCTCAGCTAATAGTTTTCAGAACATTATTATCTGTCTTATTTTGTAGAGTTTTACCCTTTGTACAAACAGATTAGTGTATTTTCAATAACAACAACAAACAAACAAAAAACCTCTCAAAGAAACCTGTGGGGGGAATTTCGGGAATTTTTCTTTACAAAACCTCATTCTTACTGGCATTATGCCCAACAGGTTCCAGCTGTATTAGTCTCCAGGCACCGCAATCACTTCCCCCTCAATTCTAAAAAGTACTGTCGTACGGTGGGAGTCTGGCTACTGATACCAAAGTTTGGAATGTTAACCTAGACAAAAATATATTGCAAATTTTACCTAGTTTATTTTCTGAGCTGTCTGTTCTATTTTTAGTTTATTGAGCACTGTCACCATGAACATATGGTACATTTTGTCAAATGTTTCACTGGCATCTATTGAAATTATTTGAAATACTAAGGGCCAAAATTAGAGTTGAGCTCCTGGTTAAAACCTACATGTGATTTATAGGCTTGCTTACAGGCCATTAAATACAAAGGCTTTTCCTCATAGACCTTGCAGAGGGAAGCTACCCTCCCACTCCAGGACTGGCGCACAGCCAATACACCGCAGTCTTTGAAAGAAGAAGTTACATTCAGTGTCTCAGGCAGATCATGCTCATCACATATTTGAATTCCTGGACAGGTACCCTTATTCTGAGGTCTCTATCTGAGGCCTTGAATAGAATTCTTTTTAAGGAGCCTCTCTCTGCTCAAGCTTTCTTTCTAGAGTAGAAGGGTAAGTCTTGGAAACACTTTTCCCTACTCCAACTCAGTGTGCTCCAAGCTCTCTGCACCCCTACTTCCCTAACCCTTCCACTCCAGAGTGCGCAGAAACACTGAAGACCTCTGTTTGCATCTCCTTTAGCAGTGAGACAACCTCCACGTGTGTTGATCCTCCTGACCCCTCTGTGCATGCCATTCCTTGGGGGGGAAATGGAACAGGGTAGGTCGATGTTTCTCGTGATTTTAGACACTTGCTCACACCATCCCAACAATTGTTTAAGGGCTTAATTCTTTCTTTTTGACTTGTTGCTTTAGTTGGCTATTCCAGCACCTGGCAGCTCAAATCTCCTTTGGCCAGCCCAGCTGAGCTCTGGACACGCTTTTGTGTCTCTTTCTCTCCCCTATCTCTTTTGGCTTTGGGAGTTTCATTTATAAATTCTATTGCTTCTTTTTTTCCAAGAGGGAATTTTTTGTGTTTTTTTTTTTGGTTCGCTTTAAAATATACATATCTTTTATTAATTGTATAGTATAATAAATTTGGAAAATATGCGTGCTATATAAAAGAAAAAAATTATTTAAAAATTTAAGACCATCAGTATGGCCTTTCAACAAAGTCTGTATTAATTTACATTCTTATGATTTGTTATATGAGAATTCCCACTTCACTGAGCACCAAAAACTAGTGTTATCATTTTTCTGCTCTTCAACAATTTGATGGCTTGGAAATTGAATCTTATTTATTCATATGTGTATTTCTCAGTCACACTTATTTTTATAATGTATTCTTAGAAAATGCCAAGTTTCTTTAGGATGTTAGTGTTTTGCTATTAGTTTTTAAAAACTATTCTTTGTGAAATATATTAACAATTTTTTTCTACTTTGGAAATACTCATTCCAAGGTCATCATGTATTATTTAATTTTTATGATTATTAAGGCTAATAACTATTGTTTTAACTGATAATTTTGCCTACTGTTACATTACATTGAATAAGTTTTAAAAAGTCTTCTCTACAGTTAAATAGCATTTCTGTGTATAATTGGAAAATGTTTACATTTAATATCTTTAAATTTTTTATTCTTTTAAACCAATTATATATTAAGTTATTGAATGTGTAGAATACATTGCATTTCCTTAATTTATAAAAATCAACCCACTGATTTCTTATATACAAACACACACATATATAAATGTTTTACTTTCTCATTGCAAAATTTAAAATAATAAGGATGATTATAAGAATATACTGAGCACTTGTAATACAGAAAAGCACTTACATTAAAATGCTTAAAAAATGAACAAACAGAAAACCTTATGCCAAAAATATTTTCCAAAGATGTCTGTAGGCATCTACCAGCATTTTGAGAGATTACTGAACACTGGCTATGAGTCGATGCTAACATTAGGGGGATCCATGATTAATTTTTTAAACTATTCTATTGTATAATTCCTTACTACATAAATTTATCTGTTTAAAGTCTCAGAATCCATTGTTGGTTCAAGTCTGTCTCAAAGTGGGTCCACTGAGTCTATCAACTTGACCTGTGTTTTTCATCCTAGTTTTGAAGATGTAGTTGGAACAAAGATTGGCAGAACACCTGTGTTGGCACCCTGACACATGGAGTGAGGATAATTATAAAACAGGCTACGTGAAACCTCTAGACTTGCTTCTTTCTTCAAAATATTAAACCAAAGCAGTATAATATTTCTAGAGAAATCAGCAAACTCAGTGCCACATTAAAAGTTGTTAATGATGAAGGAGTAAAGAGTTTAATCATGTCTCTTTTGAACTTGGCCTGTTCGGAGAGTAAAGAAACAGAGAGGTCTGAGAGACTTTGGAGGATATTAGTGAGTTATCATGAACTATTCCATGTTGTTTCAAACTGAAGTCACTGTTACAAATCCAGCCTCTTTACTAGAATAAGTCTGGATGGCCCCTTATATCCAGTGGGTGGCTATGGACATGCTTGTCTACAGTTGCTGATTGACTTATAAGCATAAAGTTTTAAATACTTCAGATGCTTTGATAGCACATGTGTGTCAGGAGTTGGCAAATCAACCTCACTCCTGTTATCGAAACTATAGTCAAAGAGCCAACAGTAAACAAAAGCCACTCTAGGTTTTCCAGGTTTGAAAGTTAATATAGGAATTAAAGTCTTATAGAAATATTAGAGGAACTATGAGAGGAAAGGCCAGGAAAGCTAACTCTGAATAGTAAGTAATTTAACAAAAATTTCAGGAAGGCAACCAGGGATCTCAGCCAGAAGCTCCCAATGACTGTCCTGGAAACTGCTCCAGTGCTAAAGGTTCTATGTGAAACTCTCAGTAATTGCCTTTGTGTGCAACAGCCAAGCAGGTAGTTACCCTGCGTTCTTTGAAACAGTGCAATGAAATCTCTCTTCTGTTCATTTGTCTGGCTGTGGCCTTCAGAGAATAATGGCTTCTCCAGATTTTCTGTCTTCCAAAGCTCACACAAGTGTTTTTGTTGGCAAAGCTTAACACAGAAACATATGGAGTGAAGGTTTTGGGAAATGCAGAGAAGACCTTGGAAAGCTGTGGTAATGATGTCAAATTGACAATAGTCAAATGTCACAAGAAGAAATCAAATTACCTTATTTTATGAATGAAGCAATAACATAGTGAAGTTGTTCAACATTTCAAAGCTATTCAGCAGCACAGTCATTTATTCACTGTTGTAAGTTGCTTACCCCACCACCCAAAGCAAAGGACATGTCTTTTTTACTGCTATGATCTAAGAGACTAAAACATTATCAGTTATGTGTAAGTATTAAATAAATATTTGTTTAAAAATTAGTGACAGCATAATATTTTATTTAAAAAGACATTGTTTTCTTTGCTCAGGAAATTTCCCTAGACATTTTAAGGACTGTATTTTTTTCCTCTATCTGCTCTCTACATAAGCCTGAAGCTATTCCTAGCATACATTAAAACTTCCAGATCTATCCTTTGAGCATTTTGAAATTTCATATCTTTGTGCTAATTATTTCCTTCGTCTTTTTATCACTTTCAGCAAACCTCACTCTAAAGCAGAAGTGCTAGTAAAGTTGTATTCTGGCCGTCTTTTACACCTTTTACTCTTGTGAAATTTTCTCTTGTGAAACTTTTTACGCTTGTGAAATTGATGAATGGTTCTCCCTTCACTTTCTTATCTCTTCTTTTCTTGTATAACATTTTATATTACTTCAGAGTTCTCTAAGAACTCTTCAAACATCTTGTCACACTGATTTTTTCCCTTATGTTATTCAATTTTCCACTTAAGGACTCTTACACATTTTAACATTTGGAAATTACGAGTTTAATTTCAGTCTGACCTACTGATCTCAGCTTAGTAGATTTAATGTTCTTTCACAACTTAATAGAAAAAGGAATTCTAGATACTAACTTTTCTTTTTCAGTAACTGTTTAATTGGAGGACCTTGGTTTGATTTTTTAAACTGGTGGTTCTTTCTTAAACTCCTTAATGACTTTATATTTCTGAGAAACTGGGAAAGAGCACGTTGGAGTGAGTTGAGAATCTGTTTTTGTCCGGTATTGACTCAGTAGGCTATGCTAGTAATTTTTTGAATTCTTGTTTAAAATCTTTTAGGGCAGATGAAGAAAGTAAATAAAGTTATTGCAGTTTAATAATTAAAGATTAAAGACCTAAGTGCTGGCGTAAAGAAAATGAAGAAGAGGAGCAGCAATCTTGCTCCTCTGTCAACATTTAATTTCTGTATTTGTTATGAGACCCAGTAATCCTGGTGATGTACTACTCTTCACAGATGTGATTACCTTCTTATCAGACAGTCAAAGCAAGTAATATTTGCCAATCACATGAAATTTAAGGAGGGCTTAAAAACATATACCTCAAGGGAAAACAGCTGTGTTGGCAACAGCACAAGGCTCTCTTTATCAAACTGTCCATGGAATAAATTTTGCCTTCCCAACAAGTGCCTTAGGATTTAAATATGTTTAATATCCTATATCACTTCATGTTAATTAGGGCTAAAGACTTTTTTCTGGGTTTGCTTTAAATTTATTAATCAATTTTTATATTGTACTAGCTATTCTCAAAGTTGTCAGATCATTGAAATAAATGAAAAGTGCAAAAGTACAAAAATAAATAAAATAATATACACCCAAATTCTAATGTAGTTTTATAAAACTCCCCCCAAAAATTCTACTTATTATTTTAATTTAGAAGTACTGGTCTTTCTGTCTTTGATGTTCTTACTGAAATCACGTCTTTTCTTTGTGCGTTTGCAGTCCTCCTTTCTAGTCCAGGCTCAGGTTCACTCTCAGTTTTGGTATCTTTGACTAATTCAGTAACAGTTGAAAGAAGAGAGCAAGTAATTCCTTGAACTCAGATTGCTAATATTGAAAGAGAAACTCCCACTTTTAGTAGTTCATCAGTTGCTTTTCTTTCTTAATGAACATAAACAATCTAGCTCTGTTCTTTCCAGAGTTATGCTAATCTTTAGTTTTATTTATTATATGTACTCTGCTAAAAGATACCTTTGGAACTTGTAATCAGTCTTGACATTTTTTTTTTTTTTTCTGAAATACTATCATTTAATACATCGTAAATTGTATCTCAAGAAAATGGAGTTGGTTACATTGAAATTCTTGTTGTGTTCTCTATGTTATAATGATTATATTGTTGTCAATCAGAGCAGGGATCCAAGTGGCCTTGTAGCAATAAAATCATAGGAACGTTCTTGTTAGCATGGGGAAATGAGCTAGGCCGTGCTTGTCATTCTATCCTTTCTTGATTTTAAAATTCTTCTCAATACATCTTTTGAAATACATACCAATGTTTTACTCTGCTGGGATCTTTCAAGCTCAGTGAGAGCAAAAGAAAATCTCTCATCTGGAAGTCCACAAATGTGGAAAGTGTCAGTTGGCAACTGGCTGTGTCACCAGTTCACTTTCATGTACCATAAAGCTACAGATGAAGCCGGTCCTCCTTCAGAGAGTAAACTGTGTCTCGGCTACAATGATTCCCTCTCTTCCCAAATTATAAGAACAGGAGGGGGAAGTGATTTGAACAGAGTGTCTCTGTTTTCCTTCTCAGAAAATATGGAATATAATAGCTCTTTTTATAGTACATCTGGTTTGAAGGGACTATTTCCTTACTTTTAAACTATAAAAATAAATATAAAAATTAAACAAAATATTAACTTTTAACAAGAGAGAAACAGAACAGAATATTATACTTGGGGTTCTCCCTATATTCCTAAGTACTGTAATAAAGGCTATAGAGAATTTACCTTAAACATCCTTTGCCATAACTCCTGGAGTAGGAATTGTAACCTTTAATTAACAAACATTCATGTTTGAAATATAACGAGTTTCCCCAAATTTTCAGAGCTCCTCTGAAGTCTTTTCTAGGACAGAGAGTGTATTTCAATAAGCAATTCAGAGCCAAGATTTATTTTCCCTATGTGACCCTTTCCATGATTGAGGAAGGAGAAAGAAGCAGAAAATCATCCTTACTGTTCTATGTGGGATCAATTTAATACACAATAACAGTACCTGGAACATGGTGGCATATGTTATAAAAGGATATTAAAGAGTAAGACATTTAAAACTGTTTGTACTAACTAAAGTAAAATATGATGAGGTATTTATCCAGGTTAACTTCCTGTCTTTTCTGCATATTATGTACTTTATAGATGGCTTTGCGTTATGATCTCAAATATTTCTAATCATTAAAAGAAACATAAGCAGTTTTTAGCATTCAAGGGACAGCAAGCATATGTAGAAGGACCAGTTTTCAAGATGCTTCACACTGTACGCTTTTAAGTCAAGAGTGAACAGTGGAAAAAGCCCATTCTATTCTTACTTTTTAAGAAGAGTAGATTTGTTTTGTGTGAATAGCAATGCACTTATGAATCAAACAGTGGACTTTCCACTCTGGTGCGCCACAGATACTTTCAATTAACCTAAGCAGATACGTTTTTATTCTGTTTTTAGACGACAGATGTAATCAGAACTGAAAGCAAAAATGTTTATGATAACTTCCAAAGTTCTATTTTTTTAAGTCAGATTCTTGCTCTGTCGCCCAGGTTGAAGTGCAGCAGCCTGATCCCAGCTCACTGCAACCTCTGCCTCCTGATCTCAAGTGATTCTCTTGCCTCAGCCTCCCAAGCAGCTGGGATCACAGGCACCCGCAACCACACCCAGCTAGTTTTCATTTTTATTTTTGTAAGTTTAGTAGACACAGGGTTTTACCATGTTGGTCAGGCTGGTCTCAAACTCCTGACCTCAGGTGATCTGCCTATCTCAGACTTCCAAAGGGATGAAATTACACGTGTGAGCCACCGTGTCCACCCTGTGACTTCTAGATTTCTGTTAGAATTTTCATGTGACTTTTCTTACAGATTTGATGTGAGATTAATTGATTTTTATCAGCAAACTTTTTATTACCATGAAATAAATCTTAGGTGGAAAGACTGAATGTATTAAATGTGTTTTTGTTTTTGCAACTTTTATAATTTAATCTAGTTATATTGTCTTAAGAACAAAGAATGACCTGAATCATTTCTTCATTTAAAGTTAATTAATAAATTGGATGTGATACTGGACAAGATTTAATATAATTTTATAGACGCTTCTGAGATCTACTCTCTGTATAGTTTTAAAAAGTATGTACACTCTCTGTAATTCTATATCTTTTAAAATTAGAACTCATTAAAAAAGTATCCTTTTTATTTGTATTTTATCTTTGAAAGACTGGAATTAGTAGGAACATGTGAAAATCTCCTATATCAGTTTCATTTTTGAGTTTTAAAAAATTGTTTAAACTTTTCTTTACATATGTTTTGGGATTATTTGGATATGCTCTTTTACAATGTTTATATTTACTTTCTGGGTCATACTTTTACTGATACAAAATTTAACGTTTTAAGTTCTATTATATTTTCAAAATAAACTTCTTACACGATTTTTCTTTGTAAGCTATTAGTAAGTAGTTATTGAATAAATATTAATTTAATAGCTCCATATTCCAGGTGCACATGCACATACATATGATGAAAGTATAAGGGAAGAAAATCCTAGGCAGATAAAATAGCTTGTAGAAGGGCTTGGTACGTTCATGATGCAGCACATTAGCGTAACTGGGTCCTAATAAGTCATATATAGAGGGAGTACAAGATATGAAGTCAGCAAGTAGGCAGAAGTTCAACCTGAAAAGGGCTTGAAGACTTAACGATGTTTGGGTTTTATCTTATTTATATGTTGAAAAGTTTAATTATTTAATAAGTATTGGATAATTATAAGGCATTGAGAAATAAAAAGCCAGGAGAATAATAATGGCCTAAATACAGTAGTCTAGATGAGAAGTAAGGGTGGCTTGTACCAGAGAGGTAACAATACAGAATAAATACATAAATAAATAAATATGAGATACATTTTGAATAGGTTTATTAATGAATTGGATATACCAGATAGGGACATGACAAAGCTAAGTATTTATTTGAACTTACATGTAGATGGTTGAGGTATTTCAGTTTGAAGAAACTAAGATTAGAAATGGGTTTGTTATACAGAATCTCTGGGAACATTTAAAGCAGTCTCTAGAGGAAAGATATAGCAATAAATGCCCACATGAGAAACAAGGAGAGATCTAAAATTGACACCCTATCATCAAAATTGAAAGAGCTAGAGGAGCAAGATCAAAAAAACTCAAAACCTAGCAGAAGACAAGAAATAACTAAGATCAGAGCAGAACTGAAGGAGATAGAGACACGAAAAACTCCTCAAAAAATCAACAAATCCAGGAGCTGGTTTTTTGAAAAGGTCAACAAAATAGACAGACCACTAGCCAGATTAATAAAAAAGAAAAGAGAAAATAATCAAATACATGCAATAAAAAACGATAAAGGGCATATCACCACAGATTCCACAGAAATTAAACCATCATCAGAGATTATTACAAACAACTCTATGCACATAAACTAGTAAACCTGGAAGAAATGGATAAATTCCTGGACACATGCATCCTCCCAAGCCTAAACCAGGAAGAAGGCGAAACCCTGAATAGACCAATAACAAGGTCTGAAGTTGAGGCAGCAATTAAGAGCCTACCACCCAAAAAAAGCCCAGGTCCAGATGGGTTCACAGCCGAATTCTACCAGACATACAAAGAGGAGCTGGTACCATTCCTTCTGAAACTATTCCAAACAATCCAAAGAGAGGGATCCTTCCTAAATCATTTTATGAGACCAACATCATCCTGATACCAAAACCTGGCAGAGACTCAGCAAGAAAAGAAAACTTCAGGCCAATATCCATGATGAACATAGATGAAAAATCTTCAATAAAATACTGGCAAAACGATTGCAACAGCACATCAAAAAGCTTATCCACCATGATCAGTAGGCTTCATCCCGGGGATGCAAGGCTGGTTCACATACGCAAATCTATAAACATAATCCACCACATAAACAGAACCAAAGACAAAAACCACATGATTATCTCAATTGATGAGAGAAGGCCTTTGATAAAATTCAACAGCCCTTTATGCTAAAAACTCTCAATAAACTAGGTATTGATGGAACGATCTCAAAATGATAAAAGCTATTTACGACAAACCAACAGCCAATATCATACTGAATGGGCAAAAACTAGAAGCATTCCCTTTGAAATCTGGCACTAGACAAGGATGTCCTCTCTCACCACTCCTATTCAATATAGTATGGAAGTTCTAGCCAGAGCAATCAGGCAAGAAAAAGAAATAAAGGGTATAAATAGGAAAAGAGGAAGTAAATTGTCTCTATTTGAGACGATATGATTGTATATCTAGAAGACCCCATCGTCTCAGCCCAAAATCTCCTGAAACTGATAAGCAACTTCAGCAAAGTCTCAGGATATAAAATCAATGTGCAAAAATCACAAGATTCCTATACACCAATAACAGACTTAAAGACAGCCAAATAAGAACCAACTGCCATTCACAATCGCTAAAAGAGAATAAAATACCTAGGAATACAACTAACAAGGAACGTAAAGGACCTCTTCAAGGAGAACTACAAACCACTGCTCAATGAAATAAGAGAGGACAGAAACAGATGGAGAAATATTCCATGTTCATGGCTAGGAAGAATCAATATTGTCAAAATGGCCATACTGCCCAAAGTAATTTACAGATTCAATGCTATCCCTATCAAGCTACCAATGACCTTCTTTGAAGAACTGGAAAAAACCACCTTAAACTTCATATGGAACCAAAAGAGAGCCCGCATAGCCAAGTAATTCTAAGCAAAAAGAACAAAGCTGGAGGCATCACACTCCCGGACTTCAAATTATACTACAAAGCTACAGTAATCAAAACAGCATGGTACTGGTACCAAAACAGAGATATAGACCAATGGAACAGGACAGAGACCTCCGACGCAACACAACACATCTACAACCACCTGATCTTTGACAAACCTACAAAAACAAACAATGTGGAAGCGAGTCCCCTGTTTAATAAATGGTGTTGGGAAAACTGGCTAGTCATGTGCAGAAAGAGAAGCTGGACCCCTTCCTGACACCTTACACTAAAATTAACTCCAGATGGATTAAAGACTTAAACATAAGACCTAACACCATAAAAACCCTAGAAGAAAATCTAGGCAAAACCATTCAGGACATAGGTGTAGGCAAGGACTTCATGACCAAAACACCAAAAGCAGTGGCAAAAAAGACAAAATAGACTAATGGGACCTAATCAAACTCCATAGCTTCTGCACAGCAAAAGAAACAGTCATTAGAGTGAATCGGCAACCAACAGAATGGGAAAAATTTTTGCAGTCTACCCATCTGACAAAGGGCTGATAACCAGAATCTACAAAGAACTGAAACACATTTACAAGAAAAAAAACAAGCCCATTCAAAAGTGGGCGAAGGATATGAACAGACACTTTACAAAAGAAGACATACATGAAGCCAACAAACATATGAAAAAATGCTCATCATCACTGGTCATTAGAGAAATGCAAATCAAAACTACATTGAGATACCATCTCACGCCAGTTAGAATGGCGATCATTAAAAAATCTGGAGACAAGAGATGCTGGAGAGGATGTGGAGAAATAGGAACGCTTTTACACTGTTGGTGGGAGTGTAAATTAGTTCAACCATTGTGGAGACGGTGTGGCGATTCCTCAAGGACCTAGAAATAGAAATTCCATTTGATCCAGCAATTCCATTACTGGGTATATATCCAAAAGACTATAAATCGTTCTACTATAAGGACACATGCACACGAATGTTCATTGCAGCAAGTTTACAATAGCAAAGACCTGGAACCAACCCAAATGCCCATCGATGATAGACTGGACAGGGAAAATGTGGCACATATACACCATGGAATACTATGCAGCCATCAAAAACGATGAGTTCGTGTCCTTTGTAGGGACATGGATGAACCTGGAAACCATCATTCTCA
Source organism: Ateles fusciceps (assembly GCA_036589455.1). NCBI lineage: Eukaryota > Metazoa > Chordata > Mammalia > Primates > Atelidae > Ateles > Ateles fusciceps. The sequence goes on along the minus strand of JAZHEH010000253.1, from coordinate 1,263,166 downwards.
GCAAACTGACACAAGAACAGAAAGTCAAACACCGCATGTTCTCACTCATAGGCGAGTGTTGAACAATGGGAACACATGGACACAGGGAGGGGAGTATCACACAGTGGGGTCTGTCGGGGGAAAAGGGGAGGGATAGTGGGGGGTGGGGAGTTGGGGAGGGATAGCATGGGAGAAATGCAGATATAGGTGATGGGGAGGAAGGCAGCAAATCACACTGCCATGTGTGTACCTATGCAACAATCTTCCATGTTCTTACATGTACCCCCAAACCTAAAATGCAATAAAAAATAAATAAATAAATAAATAAATAAATAAATAAATAAAAGAAATTGGTTTGTTTTGGAGAGCAGAGAGAAATAATTAAGAAGCCTGAATAATTTCTATTAAATGAGAATGTCAAATGGGCATTTGGATATGTGATGTAGAGACAAAGTAAGATCTTAATTTGTCAGTCCTTGACATATAAGTAATGTGTGAAATTGTGAACTTGCACAGGCATAAGACTAGAATAGAAAACTTAGAACAAAGACAAGGGTCATAAATAATACTGACGTGAATAATACAATGTAGAAATATTTACTAATTACTTATTGTGTGTCAGGCAATACAAGCATTTACATGTTTATTCTCTGATTAATCTTTGCAAAACAATATATGAGACCAGTTAAATCATTATGTATAATTTACAAATTTAATAATTCAGGCAGAAAGAAATTCAGAAACTTGACAAGAATCACACAGCAATTGTACTGGAGCTAGCATTTGAAAACTATAAGAATGTACCTTGGGCCTACAGTCCTTTCCACGGCAATATGCCATTTTCATACATAGCCACATGTATACTACTCTGAGACAGAGAGAGACAGACCAGAGAGAGAGCAAAATTGAAAGTGAGGCAGTAAGAGGGCAAGAGAGGGCTTTTTGAGAGAGAGAGTGAATCAAAATGCTAATGATGATCAGATACTGTAGCTATTTTTTAGCATCTGAAAACTGAGATATGACAAAAGAGGCAAATAAATACCTGATCACAGTAAAGTATAAGTAGTGTGAGAGAGCTATGATGAGTACCATGTTAATTCGCAATAAGGACTTCTCAGTCCTATGGGAGGGTTGCTAAAGAACTTGGTATTTGAACTAAATATTGCTGAGTGAGATGAGTAATAAATTATGATGTAAAAAGTAGCAGGTAATGTCACTATCCTATGTCAATGATTATTTTTCCGGTATCAGTGATATTTGAAACATACTCAACTCATTCCTTCACATACATTAACCTCCCCAAAAAGTATCTAGGAAGTACTTAATAACAACATTTTGTACAACTACAGTAAAAATTGGGGGACGATTTCTTTTATGATGTAAAGAGCCATAGTCTTAATTGATTGCTAACATTAGATTTAATTAATTTCTGTAACCACAGTCATAATATTGTAGTATTATGCTATATTATTAACACATAAAACAAAGTATCATATTATGGCTATTTTTATTTCCTCATGATATTAGAAATTCTGTATTATTATATACATTCTTAGTTTTTAGTTAAATCAAAGTATTTAAATGTTTATCATTTTAAAAGAGATATATATATATATAATGACACATTGACAATGAATATTTCTTTGCTTCCCATTATTTATAATTGGATGGCATATAGTGAATGTGGCAAATGATGTTCAGTGCAATTAAAAAGGACATTTACAAGTCAGCATGAATTTTCAGGGCATGTCTTTTGCATCATCTGTTAGGATAGATGTTTCCAGCACCATTTCATTTTTTATAACTTGGGATTTACAATTTATTACTGTGGCCCAGAATAATGAGAAAGGCTTCAGATTAAGTAATGTGTCAGCATTTTTACCAAAAAAAGTTCGGGATATTCCAAAATATTTTAGATTTTAACTTTGGAGGAAATATACACTTTGTCTTGAGATAGCTTTTAAGCTAAAAACAATATTAGTGAACAGGCTACATGTCCCACAGTTGTCAGCTATCATTGCTCCTGCTGAGGGGGAACTACCCTCCCCATTGACATACAGCCACCCTGTCCCTGCCTAAATATTTTGGCTGTGGCTGGGTACCCTTCAGAGGACCCAGCCCACAGAGACTTGAACTGTGCCAAGGGTCTCCCACCACTGGGAGAGAGAGGAGTGTGGAGACTAGGCACCTTCTCATACTCCCATGACAGGTACCACCACTGATCCTGCAAGAGGGAGGTGTGAGTGGGTCATGCATCTCACAGCTGCAGCCTCCACTGCTCTCATTGACTGGGGAGTAGGGGAGTGTCTGTATTCCCCTCCGGACAGATCCTAGCACAGCTGGCCTGCCCTTACCTATTCATTTCAGCCACAGTCCAGCACCCTCCTCAGATCCCAGGTCCCTGAGGCTTTCCTGGCTGTTACTACCTTCAGGCTTTAGCTGCCTGAGCATTCTGCCAGCACTCTTGGAGCCAACCTCCCCATCTTTGTCATAGTCAACACCTGGAACATGGGGGATGGGCAGTCCAGACACTCTAGAACTCATGTACAATGTTCAGGGGACCATGTAGGAATCTAAAGATTGAGAGATTGCCTAGTCCAGTCCACCACTACTGGAACGTGATCACTGCTCCTGGGGTCTGAGATTGGGCCAATCCAACCAGCTGACACCACCATAGCTGACAACCACCCATATGTGCCACAGGGCAGAACACTTACCTTTATCTACATGAAGTAGCAGCATACCTGCACTGGAGAACAGGCAAGCCACAGTGCTGTCTGCATTGGGCTGAGGGAAGAAGTCCCACCCTGACCCACTACCACAGAATACTTTAGGACAGGTATTTTCTTTGGCTATTAGCTACATTCTGGACGGGAGATACAGGAAACTGTCTGATTTGAGAGTCATGAACTCTGGGAGAGAGGTGTGATAGGAAAACAGATCACATTCCTACCTGCACAGGATATGGAACTGGTGCAGCTCCCTCCCCAACATACAGAGACCTCAGCACATTTCACCAAGGGCTCCCTCAAACACTTGCATCAGGGCTAGTGTCTGCCCTGGTCATTGGGATATTCATAGGTGATCCTGGTAGTCCAGCTTCACCTAGTTTTGACCTTCCCACCAGGATGAATACAGAGACTAACCCATCACCTAAAACAACAGAGAGTACATCCTAGTAAACAAAGGTCCAGCATACATCCATCTGCTTTTGCCGTACATTGCTGTTATTCACCGGTGCCACCTGCTGGCCCGGAGGCTGAACTGCACAACACAATACAAAACCGGCTGAGAGATGTGCACAGGGCTAAATAAGCCAAAGGATCCTCCACATATGCTACATTTGCAACCTCAGGGGGAAAAAAAAGTCATTGAAATGAAAGTAAATGTAAAAGTCAGAAGTGACAATTTTCCCATATGAGAAGAAATCAATGTAAGAACTGCGGTACCAGTAAACAACAGAGAGTTGCAGCATCTTCAGAGGACCACACTCATCCCCCAAGCACTGGATTCTAACCAAAATAAAAATTCTGAAATGACATGCAAAAGAAGTCTTGAAATAAAAATAATAAGGAAGCTCAATGATACCCAATAAAAAGTTAAAACCTAACACAAAGAAATCAGAGAGATAGCACAAGGAGTAAAAGAAGACATAGATAACTTAAAAAAAAAAAGTACAACATAACCTCTGAAAATGAAAATTAACGAAAAGAGTTACAAATTACAATTTAAAGTTTTAACAACAGCCTACACCAAAGAGAAGAAATAATCTCAGAATACAAAGATAGGTTTTTTTCAACGAACCCAGTCAACCAAATTTTTTTTAAAAATTTAAAGATAGAGCATTCTAGAAGTATGAGATTATGGAAAGTGACCTGACCTATGAGTTATAGGCATTTCTGAGGCAGAAGGAGAAAAATTAAAATGATTAACAAACCAATGTGAAGAAATAACTCGGGAAGAAAATCATAAAATTCATATACAACCAAGAAGAACCTGAATAGCCAAAGAAATCCTAAACAAAAAGAATAAAGCTGGGGGCAAACTATACAATAAGGCTATAGTAACCAACATAACAAGATGCTAGTGCAAAAATATAAAACAGGTCATTGGAACAGAGCAGAGATCTCAGAAATAAAGCCACATATGTACAACCAACTTTTTTTTTTTGACAAAGTTAACAAAAATAATGGAAAAGGGACACTCTATTTAATACATGGTGACAGAAAAATTATACAGCCATATGCAGAAGAATGAAACTGGACCCCTATCTCTCAGCATATACAAAAATTAACTCAAGGTAGATTAAAAATTTAAATGTATCCAGACAACCATTGATGTATTTGCATTGATTACGCCATGGAATACTATGCAGCCATAAAAAAGAATGAGATCATGTCTTTTACAGAGACATGATCTGGAAGCTATTATCCTCAGCAAACTAATGCAGGAACAGAAAACCAAACACCACATATTCTCACTTTCAAGTGGGAGTTGAACAATGAGAACACAAGGATACAGAGAGGGGAATAACACACATTGGAGCTTGTTGGGGAGATGAGGTGAGAGGGAGAACATCAGGAATAATAGCTAATGCATGCTGGGCTTAATACTTAGGTTATGGTTGACAGGTGCATCAAACCACCATGGTATGGAAAGAAAGAGAGAGAGAGAGGGAGAGAGAAAGAAATAGAAAAAGAAAGAGAAAAAGAAAGAAAAAGAAAGAAAGAAAGAAGCAAGAAAGAAGGGGAGAGAGAGAGGAAGAAAGGAAGGAAAGAAGGAGGAAGGAAGGAAGGAAGAATTGAAATTAAGACCTGAAACTATAAACAACCTAGAAAAAAACCTAGAATAAGCTTTTCAGGACATTGACCAAGGCAAATAATTTTAAAATAAGACCTTAAAAGTAAATGTGACAAAAATAAAAAAAGACCAACGAGACTTAATTAATCTAAAAAGTATGTGCACAGCAAAGTAATAATCAAGAGTGTAAACAGACAACATAAAAAATGGGAGAAGATATGTGCCAATTATGCATCTGAAGAGGAGTAATATCCAGAATTTACAGGTAACTCAAACCACTCAAAAGATTAAAAAAAAAAAAAAAAAAAACAACTCAGTTAAAAAATGGGCCAAAGATAAACAGACACTTCTCAAAAGAAGACATAAAAGTGGCAAGCAAACATATGAAAAAATTTTCTACCTTGCTAATCGTCAGAGACATATTAAAAGCATAATGAGATACCAACTCACAGCCATCAGAATTGCTGTGATTAAAAAGTCAAAAAACAACAGATGTCAGTGAGGATAAAGAAAAAAAGGGAGAGCATATACATTGTTCATGGGAATGCAAATTAGCACAACCATGATGGCAAACAATATGGAGATTTCTCAAAGAATGGAAAATATAGCTACCATGCAACCTAGAAATCCCACTACTGATATCTACCCAAAGAAAAAGAAATCGTTATATCAAAAAGACATCTGCCCTTGTATGTTTATCACAAAAGAATTCACTACTCACAATTGCAAAGTCATGGAATCCACCTAAGTATTTATCAATAGATGATTGGATAAAAAAAATGTGATATATGTACACAATGGGACCCTATGTAACCATAAAAATAATGAAGTAATGTCCTCAGGAGGAACACAGATGGAGCTCGAGGCCATTACCCTAAATGAAATAGCTCAGAATCAGAAAATCAAATATTCATGTTCTCACTTATAAGTAAGAGCTAAACAACGGGTACACAGAGAGATGGATAAAATCAATAGATACTGGTGGCCTCAAAAAGGAGGATAATGGGATAAGAATGAGTGTTGAAAATTATCTATTGGGTACAATATTCACTATTTGGGTGAGCAGTACACTAGAATCCCAAATCTCATCACTCCAAAATATATTCATGTAACAAACCTGAAAATATACCCAGTGAGCCTATACAATTATTTTTAAAATAAAATATACCAGAAATACTATGACTTTTTATAGTTTTGGATTTCTTGTGGTTCATCTAATAAGTCAAAATTTCTTAATATGAAACTGTCCACATAGTCATAACCAGGGTATGGTAAAGAGTGTGCATTACAAGGTCGCTGAAATCAGAAACCAATAAAAGATTTTAAGGATATTGCTCACTTTGTTTGTCTGATTAAACATATAAACAAATATACGTGCATGTATACACACATACACATGCACATACACACACATACTCATGGACATATACACACATGTTTAGTAAAAAAGAAAATTGTCTAAACATATATATGTGTATATGCATGTACATATGTCTCTCTGTGTATATGTATGTGTATATACATATCTATAGTTTCTATATATATCTGTACATATCTGTATATAAAGAAACTATAGATATGTAAAGATATATAGAGATATATTGTGAGAAATTCTTAGAAATTTTCTTTTCTCCTAAAGAATATGAACTCAAGCAATTAAAGTTACATTTTGTTTTCTCTAAAGCTTGCTGCAGAGTTGGTCAAGTTGTACAAGATACCCAGTAATTCTAACCTCTTCAACTTACAAATAAACTAATAGATGATCTGAGATGTTAATTTAATTTACTACCATACATATTGAAGAGAAGTAAATAAGGACAAAAACTTGAAGTTGTTTGTAACAGTTTCCATATGACTGAGGAAAGATCTATTTCAAAGTACTGACACAAATTTCAACTGCAGAGTAAACTGTCAGCTATAAAATACTAAAGTGGTGATATTTCTTAATATATAAATTATTTCATAAAGGATAAGTAGCACATTTAATATTTATTATGAGTCTCAAATGTTTTACTTTAATGAATATTAGCTCCCATATCAGTAAATAGGAAATAATATTAGTATAACTGTTAAACTGATTTGTTTTATATGTAATTTTGATCAGGTACATTAATATTTTAAAGCTTCAGTTGATGAGTTTTCTCACAGGGAAGTGTAACCACAGAACCAGAACAATCTGGTTGAACTTTGTGTCATGTTTTTCAGTCACCAAGGACCCCAGGTTTCAAGTTGTGTAACCCAAGCAACCACACAACCAGATGAACCACACATGCAACCACAGGAAGACCTAAGTGCTCAATGCAAGGAAAGGATTGAATGAAGAAGCACACACCTCATGATCCATGATCCAATTAGATTGATCCCTGGCATCACACCACGGCATAGTCCAGTTAGATCATGACTCCAGACATCACTTCATTACAAGATCTAATCACATCATACATCATTAGCCTCTGTCTATGAAACCTACACCAGTCTCTAGCTGAAGAAGACAAATTTGTGTCTTGTCTTCTGTCTCCTTCCTAGTCAATTCACAGTAAATCTTTCTTTTCTCAAAAGCCTATGCCAGCCTCTAAGCATGTTGGGAAGCAAGGCTATTGCTTGCTTGATAACAAAAGGACACGCTTAGGCAACACAAAACCGTAAGAATAATTAAAGCCCCTACAAAAATGCTTTTGTTTAATGAAAGTAGTAGTTGATTTATTGCCTCATAAACTTCTTTGATTCTACTCTTTTAAATTAGTTCAGAAAGCCAAGAGCCATAAATGAGGAAAAGGTGAAAACATTTCCTCCAAATTAAAAAAAAAGTTAAAGAGTAGTACATAACACCAAAGTTTCAAGTTTAGAATTTTGGTAACACTGGTCTCTTTCGAAAGTGAATCTCTGTAAGGATCCACAGTGAATGAAGAAAGCAGAGTTTACATTTTAAGGCTACTAAGGATATGATTCTGTGTGTGAATGCCAGGGGTGAGCTAGCTATGCTACTGGGTTTTCTTTGGATGGTTACTTTTTTAGGAACCTATACTTGAAAAGTTGCATGAATTTTAATTGATCTGCTACTAGCTTTATCTTTATGAGCCTTGAAATTTGAGCTTGCTATTTAGCAAACTATAAGATATTCAGGAACACACACGCACACACACACACACACACACACACACACACACACACATATATATATATATATATATATATATATATAATGTTATAGCAATAATATGTATACATTATCCTTAGTAGGGGGCTACAAAATAAAAACTGTAACGCTGCCATGTCAGGTCTATACTAATTATGAGTTTTCTTCTTTAGTTCAGCATTTTCTCTCTTCCTTTAATGTGCCAAATGTCTTTTGGAAGTTATGTTCTCTCTGCTTGGACAATCATCTTCACCACTTACACCTGCCTAAAGTTTTCAAGTAGCATCTTAATTGAAAGTTTCTTAAGAAGGTCTCCTCATTCTGTATCACAGATTTTAATCACATGGACTTTGGAATCAAATTCCTTCATTAACACATAGCTCAACCACTTATGAGATAGGTCACTGTAGTTAGGCAGGATATTTAACTTCTCTCTGCCTTTATTTTTTCATTTGTCAATTGGAGGATAAGCATTTACTATCATGTAAAACATACAAAACCATTCAAAAATTTTAGATACAGGTGTTAGTGCTGGGTTTTTAATATGCATCTTTCCTTATTTTATCAGGAGCGCAAATGAAATCTCTGGAATCACATGGATTTTTTAAAACTTTACAACAAATTGCATGTGTCTGTATCTCCATGCCCTCGTTGTCTAGTCATTACACTTAGGGTGACACCTTGAGATCCAATGGTGGGAATTTTCCTGCATGAGTGGCTGGAGGTCCAAAAGTAAGAGGTGTAGAGGATGGTTTTCCTGCACCTATGCAACAGAAAGAGGTAGCTGTTCCTCTCACTACCTGAAAAGTGTCTTCTCCATGCACTAGTCCCACTTTTATTTTCTAGCTCTTTAAGATGTGAATAAAGTCTTTGCAGGAGTCTATTAGCTCTGCATGCCTTAGCTTTTAAATTATCTCTGAGTAGTGAGTCCCATTACTTATTGATATGCAAATACCTAGAAAGATAAAGCTTCAGTCTTTCCAGGAACCTTTGGTGCTTAACCTAGGGACCTAGTCCAGTGCTGTAATTGGGTGTCTCCAAGAAATGAGACATTTTACTGCCCTTTGGGGTCACAGCAATCAATTAGACCAATTTCCACACATATAGTAGGAAGATGGTTCTAGGAAGCTGGGACTTTTTACAAAAACACTGGGAAATTCAGGGAAGTTTTTCTTTTTCGTAATTAGCATTAATGTGAGCATCAGTATTGCTAGGCATTTTTTATTACATACTTTCAGAGCCAACTTCTGTTTCATAACATATACCACTATTGTAGTTATATTTATGTGCATTATTTTTGCCAAATGTATGTATAAACCTTTAATTTGTTTCATACATGATTTTGTAGATGCTCTGTATTTTTACCTCTCAAATATTAATGCACAATTCATCTGAAACATTTATCTATCATAACATTTATCAACCTGTCATTTCTTTTGTTGAATTTCCACTCAAGTGTTGTTCAACAGAAGTTTCTTTGATGACGAGTGTGTTTTATATCTGTGCAATTCTATGTAATAGCCAACAGCCTTATAGCTATTGAGCACTGGATATTTACATAATGCATCTGAGGAACTGAAGAATTAATTTTATTTCATTTTAATTTATTTAAATATAATTTAAATAGCAACACATGACTGTATGGCTGGTGGCAACAGCATTGTATCACATAGTACATTCTCTTCCATTGATTTATTTCTGTGTGTTTCTAAAGAAATTTAAAATTATCGTTGCATAAATACAGTCAGGAAGGTCTCTAAAACCTCCTCCAGGTTCAATAAATCAGCGGAAAGGCTCACAGATCTCAACTAAGGTGTATCCTCATGGTTTTATTTCATTTTAATGAAAGAATACAGATTAAAAGAAACAATAGGAAAAGGCTTATCGAGCGTGGTGCAGGAAAGACCAAGCATGAAGCTTCCTGTTGTCATCTCTTAAAGGAGTTGTGTGAACATCCCTTATTCCTTCCAGCAACAATGTGTGGCAATACACATGGAGCATTACCCACCAGGAAAATTCATACAAGCACGAGTATCCAGACTTTTTATGAGGGCCGATCATATAGACATGACTGATCACCCATATGGCTGAATTTAGTCTCCTGGCCCTCCAGAGATTGAGGTGACACCATATGGTCCAAAGCCCCCAACAAACTACATTGTTAGTATAGGTTAAGTGGCATAGCACAGGGTTATCCAGTAAATGAAGACATTCTTAACAGGCAGTGCATTTGAATAAGTTCAAATCACCCCTCAGAACATCAGAGGCAAAGAACAAACCTTTTTTTGGGCAAGGTTAATCTTTAACTGAATATATGTAATACACCTCAAGATTTAGTAAATTAAATCCAAAATTATTTTTTATCAAGATTTTTGACATTGATGAAACTTTGCATTTTTATATAAATTTGCAATCTATTTGCTCACTTTTGTTATAATTGTTCTTGAATTTCTTGAGCAGTGGTAGATGGGAAATTGATAGAAATAATTGAAGAGATAATTGATGAGGAAAGGTAAATGTTTTTCAAAATGTCTCTCCTGCCTTCACATTTGGCACTGGGTTAAGGAGAAATTTAGTACAGAGTTTGGGAACACTTCATGAGGGAATTTATATTTTAATCAGGCTTTAAATAATAGCAAGTTAAATTGTTTAGAAATATAGAAAGCATATTGGTCAAAGATGTGACATGAAGTTACACTGAAATCTTGTTGGAAATACAATTCCTCACTACTGCTACAACTTGTATTTATGTTACTAAAATTTTTAAGCAATTAAAGTAATCATACGACATGGCAAAGTCCTCAAAATATCATCTGACTGTTTTAAAAATCTGGAATTCAATCAATAATAGAGTTCAATCATATCTACCACCACCAATGTTAGACTCATTAAAAGAAAAAAAAAAGGAATGACATAATTTAAAATATGAGACATTTGTGCAGTGCTTTATGAAGAGAATGCAGTTTACAAATTTCATACAGTGAACATTTAATCGTCAACAAATTGTTTAGCACTTAATAAGTGCTAGGCACTGTTCAAGCACTTGATAAATTTTAACTCCTTTAGGGTTGATAACCTTGTTGGAATGAGTATTTTCTCAATTAACAACACAGTGTTATTTATTTCCTTAGTGTATAAATTTAGAATATTGTCAGCCTGTTTCTCTAGTTAATTGGAGATACGTAATACAGTGATCACTGATGCATTCAAAATTCTTTAGAAGAGCAAGAGCACTTGGTTTTCTTCCTCAAGTTATCACATAGGGAATATGGAGATCTATAAGCCTCCAGAAAGTTAAGTGATCTTACATATTATCTGAACACAAATTTTCCACTTTCCACAAAGAATACACAATTCACTAAATCATAGTCAGGACTGTGATTTTATATGGTTTAGTATGTACTTTGCAGGAATTACTGTTACAACAGCAAAAAGCACTTGGAAAGTATCTAAAATTATTTTTCACTCAATGCTGTATATTTCTCTGTCTAACTATGACAGACCTGCAGTTCAGATAAACATATTTATGGTGGTGTCAGTTCATATCAAGCACATTGGGACGGTGAGAAAATGTAATCTAGATAGAAGAAAATTTCATCTGATTCTCAAGAGTCCATGCTCTACTGTAATGCATTAGAAATTATTACCAGAATGTTGTAACCTGCACATCATCACATCTCATGAGACATTCATTATTATGATAGAAGTACCTGAGGCTTCTTTTATTCTAATACTGTCTTTGTAAGGTAACTGAATAAACAGATGGTTAACGTAAATACAGTTTAGTGCTTCCTAACAATTATTTTCAGAAAAATAATGTTGGCAGAACAGAAACAATTTTGACACCTGTTTATGTCTACATAAAATGAATGTTGACATAGATATCCAAAAGGGACATTAACCATTTTTCAAACATAGTATATCTTTGTTCTTATTGCCAATGTTCAGATTTTCATGTTTAGCTGTCTTCACTACCTTAAATTTTTATAATAATACAACTTTTTGTTTTATAAAGCACCTTTCAAAGCATGTTTGTATATATTACCTCTTTTGATCTTCAAACCTGAGCATACAGTATCACTCAATATAGGTAGAGTAGCTTGTTCTTTTGAAAAAAAAAAAAGGCTCAATAACATTACATTTTTCTTTACAGAAAGGATATCACATTTTTAAATTAAACTGAATATAACTAAGAAATAAGAGTGATTTGTTGCTTTATATGGTTTATATGAAAATAATATAATTCTAAATTAATTAATTTTTAATAAAACCAAAGACAAGCGAATTTTAAAGTATTTCTTCTGCAATTGTTCTTTTTTCCTTCATATAGTTAGCATAATGTTCATTTCTAAAGAAATAGCCTCAATATATCATTACATGACTTCGGAAATGATGCCTATATTTTGTGTCTGTGTATTTACACAATGCATACTTTTATATAGTATATATTGTGATAAATCCAATTTAAGTCATACATTTCTAGATACTAATTCCATGTGCTTTTCTTCATTCAGTATTTCTTCTTCCACTTTTGCATACTGTGGCTAACATTCCAGTGAATTTTCTCCTAGAGCCTTAGTTCTGATGCAAGATGGGAACATTTTTAGGTAGCCATATTGAATTTGAAGAAGATGGAGTTTGAAGGTCAGATTCAGAAAAATGAAGAAGTCAGAAAGCAACAAAATACTGGGTGTCATAATAGCAACCAGTAACAATTACTTTAGAATATTTTCACATGATTGACTTTGTATTTTGAAGAAAACCTTGCTACACTAATTTATTACACTCTTTCATTATTTGCCATGTCTTCAGTTATGCTTTTCCTAATCTCATCGACTTTTTGAAGGCATTTAAGATACAGAATCAAGTTACTGAGAAAGGTTCAGGACATTTTAGAGTGGCTCTTTCCCATTTCACATCAGGGTAAATAGTCTTTCACACAATTATAGATAATACTTGCTTCTCAGTGCCCATATCTGCCTTACATTTCTCTATCTTAATTTTTATTTTTTCCATGTCTATGCTTTTTAAAAAATCTCATTTTTAAATGCTTACTCATTTCTTAATGCCAAATATTCTTTCTTTCTATTCATGTATGTTTTATTTCATCCTGTGGGCAAGGAGTCATAGAGGTCCAACTAATCCCTTATAATGTTATTAAAAGTTTTGATTTTAGATAATTTAATAGTTTACTATAAAAAAATTTATTTAAAATATACTATACTTTAAAACAAAATGACCTTCAATCCAATTTAAAGCAGTTCCACATTTCCCATGTTGTAAATGTAGAGTTCAGAAGACTATAACAAATAGTCAAAAATTTTGCATAACACCACAATCCAAAGTTAACTATTTTAGGCTCAAAGACAGGCAAAGAGAGCAATTTTAGAGAATTTTATTTTACTTCTTGCATCTTTGAAATAAATTTATACTGACTTAATTTTCCAATCTGTTACTGCTTTCAATGTTATATTTCTCTTTTTATTTTTATTAGGAAATAGTCTCTGCATATTTACTGTAAGAAATTCAATAGGCATTATTAGAGATTAATTCACAAACATTTTTGTTGTGTCACAATATATTCAAAGATATAGAGTAAAATTATTTGTTATATCATTTCACTGAAACATAGTAGTTCCCATGAGTTTAGCAAATATTTTCTTCATTAAACAAATTTGTACTTATTAGACAAACTTATTGTTTCAGGAAGTGAGACTATGTTAGTGAACAATTTAAACAAAGAACTAGCTTTCATGAATTCTAGAACCTGATGGACGAGCAGATAATAAATGAATACACACAGAAATAACTAATTTAAATAATATCATAAAATGTGAAATAAAATTAAATATAATAAGGGGTTAGATAATCTGGGAATAATTATCTAAGGAGATTTTCTAAGAGTAGAGACTAAAACCATTAGCAGGAGTAGCCAAACTGACATGCTCTATTAAATAACTTATATGCTATTTAATCCAAAAAATAATTGTATGATGTAGGTATTTTTATACATTTCAGGAAATGATGCTCAGAAAAATTAAATGCCATGTACAAGACCATGTAAATATAAAATGGGGAATAAATAAGAGACATCTAATGTTTAAAAAAGAAATTAAAGTGTCCCTGTTTGCAGAAGACATAATCTTATATACAGAAAACCCTAGAGACTCACCCCAAAATTCACAAGAGCTAATGAAAAATTTCAACAAAGTTAAAGGGTACAAAGCCAACAAAAATCAGTAGTCTTTTATACATGAACAGAAAACTATGAAAAATAAATTTTAAAAATTTCCAAAATTGACAAAGTAATCATGAAAAAATAGAACAAGGTTGGACGCATCACATTATCTGACTTCAGAATACACTACAAAGCTGCAGTAACCAAAGCAACATAGTACTTCTATAAAAAAACAGACACATAGAGCAATGGAATAGAATAGAGAGCCCAGAGATAAATTTGTGCATTTACAGCCAACTGATTTTTGATAAAGGAGACAATAACGTACAATAGGAAAAAAAGACACCATCCTCTATAAGTGGTATTTGGAAAACTGAATATCCACATGCAGAAGAATGATGCTTATCCCAACCATGTAGAAAAATCAAATTGAAATAGATTAAAGACTTAAATGCATGACCTGAAACTCTAAAACTACTATAATAAAGCACAAGAGAAAAACTCCAAGACATTAGTCTGGGTGCTGATTTTTAAAAAATTATTACCTGGAAAGAACAGGCAATAAAGTAAAAATAGACAAATGAAATTACACTAACTTAAAAAGCTTCTGCACAGCAAAACAAATAATCAACAGAATGAAGAGACAGATAGCAGAATGTGAGAAAATATTTGCAAACTATACAGCTGATGAGGCGTTAACTCAAGCAATTCAATAGTAAGAAAACAAATACTATGATGAGAAAATAGCAAAAGAACCTGAACAGACATTTTGCAAAAGAAGAAATGCAAATGGCCAACTGGTATATAAAAATATGCTCAACATCAGTAAGCATTAGAAATGCAGATTAAAACCACAATTAGGTATCACCTCACACCTCTTAAAATGGCTACTATCAAAAAGGTCAAAGACAACAAGTGTTGGCAAAGATTTAGAGAAAAGACAAGTCTTGCACACTGTTGGTGGGAATGTAAATTAGTAAGCCACTATGGAAAATAGTATGTGGTTCCTTAAAAAGTTAAAAATAAAATTAGCATATGATCTGGCAATCCAGATACTGGGCACACATCCAATAAAAAGTGAAATCAGCATGTTGAAGAGATAGCTGTACTCTCATGTTTACTATGGCATTATTTATAACAGTTGTAAATCTGTGTTTGTTTAACCCAAGTGCATATGAATGAATGGAGAAAGAAAATGTGTTATGTATATATAATGAAATACTATTAGCCCATAAAAAGGAAGAAAATCCTGTAACGTTTGACAACCTAGATGAAACTGGAGGACATTATGTTAAGTGAAATAAATCAGGACCACAAAGACACATATCACATAATCTCGATCATATGTGAAATCTTAAAAAGTTGTTTTCATGGAAGTAGAGAGTGGAATGGTGGTTATCAGGTGCTGGTGAGGGTGATGGGGGTCAGCTAGGGAAAATTTTGGCCAAAGGATATAAAATTTTACTTAGGAGGAATAAATTCAAGAGATCTATTGCACAGCATATCCACTATAGTTAATAGCAAATATTCTATTCTTGAAAAATGCTGGATTTAAAATGTTCTCATCATAAAAATGATATGTAAGGTAATGTGTATGTTAATTAGCCAGACGTAGTCATTCCACAATGTGTATATTTCAGAAAATTACATTTTACAATTTTATCTGTGAATTTAAATGACAAAACAAAACAGAATTACATGTCATAAGTTTCTGATAGCTCTATAGCTCTATTTTTGTTTGTTTGTTTGTTTTTTTGAGACTGCTCTGTCTCTCAGGCTGGAGTGAAGTGGCACGATCTCAGATTTCCTGCCTCCGCCTCCTGAGTAGCTTGGAATACAGGCGTGCACCACCACACCTGGGTAATTTTTGAATTTTTAGTAGAGATGGGGTTTCTCCATGTTGATCAGTCTCAAACTCCAGACCTCATGATCTGCCCACCTCGGCCTCCCACCACCGAGCCTGGCCTGTTTTTTTGTTTTACTTTGTTTTGTTTTGTTTTTAACAGTCCTTCCTAAGGCCCAGCTGCTTAAATGTCCTGATATGAAACATCTCCTTGTACTTTAAAAAATGCCCCCACTTTTTTTTTTTATGGTACTTTGGGCCCTGGGGTACGTGTGCACATCCTGCATCTGCTGCATAGGTACATACATGCCATGGTGGTTTGCTGTCTCCATCCCCCCTCACCCCCGCGTCGCCTACATCAGGCATTTTACCCAGTGTTATCCCTCCCCCATCCTCCATGCACCATGCTGTCCCTCTCCTCCCCTCCCCGCCATCCCCCCACCTCGCCCAGTGAGTGTTGTTCCCTTCCCTGTGCCCAAGTGTTCTCATTGTTCATCACACGCCTATGAGTGAAAATATGTGGTGTTTGGTTTTCTGTTCTTGAGTGACTTTGCTGAAAATGATGGTTTCAGGATTCATCCATGTCTCTACAAAGGACATGAACTGGTCGGTTTTTATGGCTGCACAGTATTCCATGGGGTGTATGTGCCACATTTGTTTTGTTCAGTCTGTCACTGATGGGCATTTGGGTTGGTTCAGTGTAAAAGTTTTCCTTTTTCTCCACTCCTCTCCAGCATCTGTTGTCTCCAGATTTTTTAATGATCGCCATTCTAACTGGCGTGAAATGGTATCTCAGTGTGGTTTTGATTTGCATTTCTCTAATGACCAATGATGATGAGCAAAAAATGCCCCATTTTTTAAGCTCGTACAAGCTATTTTCTGTTACTCTGAAACCTAAAATGCCCAAGCTAAAAGTACTTAATTATAAATAATCAAATTAAAAAGAAGTAATAGTTAAAAACAAACTATAAAAACTATTTAGGTCTACATTTTACTTAAAAATCTGTTAATAATGAAAGAAAAGAAAGGAAGTTAAAAATTTTCATGTAAGACATAAACAAAAAATATGTCATAGGAAACTACCAGTTGAATCAAATATTCCTTAAGTACCCAAAGTGTCCTCTACCTAGATGTAAATGGGAAATTATCTACAGATTACTTCTATCCAATATAGCAATTTAAATAAAATTAAGGCTGAGTTGTATATTTGGCAAGAACTCTTTATAATGAAGTTTTAGTTTTTGAATGAAGGTCAGGATGCTGTAAGTGATAAGGCTGATGGAAAATGTTTTTATTTAATACCGTATTTAGCTAGGAAATTTAGTTTCCTGATTGACATCAGAGACTCATTAGGTCATAGCTTTAAACTTCACTACTTCATTTGAAGAATATGAGCTGAAAGATGTGTGAAGAAACATTTTCTTAAGAGTTAATAAGCACTGGTGGAAGCAAAATGACCTTAGTGATCAAATATGTGATTACCAGATGCCACAAAACTGTAATAACCTGTCTACAGTACTTTCTAAAACAGAAACAACAAGCCAACAGGCAAGCGAACTGTAAAACAAACAAACAGAAAAAACCTTTTAAAGTGAATAATGAAATGTTAATAGTTAAAATACTAAGCAGTAGAGTTATATAGTTTTCTGTATATTTCATATGTTTTCAACAAACAAATTTATTGCTCAAGCTCTGACACATAATGCATTTTGAGTCAAGGATTATGGGATTTATTTTATGCTTTAATGCATTTTTTTCTTTTTCAATTTTCATCTATGAGACGTGCAATATTTGGTTGATATCATAACTTTATCAAAAGAGAAATAAGTCAACGTGTTTTAGTATTAATGTTTATTGAAGAGCTGTAATTATGTATAATGCTGGACTTTTGAACTAAAGTAAAAGATAAACCAGTGACAACATGGTGAAATGCTTTAATTTTGTACTTTATGGAATAAATTTATGTTTCTAATTTTAAAACGTTTTAGCTTGACAGTATTATTGTTATTATTTTATAATTATATTTTATAGTGTTTAGTATGCTCTGCATGCCTTCTATGCAATAATCTATTTTTATGTTGATTGTTATTATATTTAAACAACTTTTATAAAATGGATCCTGGTGCTTTTTATATTAAAAAAATTCATATTCTTAATTACTCAATGCTAAGTTAACTGAGACATTTTAAAGTTCCCTAGCTTGGAATTAAATTAAATTTAACTTCTAGAAGTTGGCTAAAAGGTAACTAGCACTTTATTGTACTACCTGCTGTGCTCTGTCACTTTCCTGCCAAACCAAACACCAAGCAATGGTGCATGTAGAAAGGCTGATATTCGGTTATGTGAAACACAAAGTAATCCTATCAAATTTGTGATTTAACCTTGATCTCATTCTTTTTCAAAACTTAAATAATTAAGAACATTCAAATAATATTTTTGTTATGGCCACATACATCGTCTTAGGTAGTCACCTAAGTCAACATGGAGTTTTGTCCTCTCAAAAAAGTCAATATCTTAACTCACTCCTGAAATTGTTATCATTGATGTCACTGATTTCCACTGAGCCATTATAATTTCAGAAATTTCTTGTTAAAATATAAATAGGAGATAATAAATGTAGGACAAGGAAAGTATCCTACACGCGCCTTTGGTATACTTTACTTCTACATTTATTACACAAGCTGCTTATCAAAGCAGAGACCAGAACTGTGGAGGAATGAGCATAAAAGAGGTGAATTGTGATGAGAAGTAGAGACATGTGAATTGCTAATGGCCTGTGATGATAGTGCTAGAGACCTGTGAACACTGTACACCTAGAATTATGTGGTCTTGGAAGCAGGGTAGAGGCTTATGCCTGGGGTTATCTATGTCCCTTTATCCATATGACAATCATGTCCTGGATGGCCTTAACAAAACTTTTGTTGTTTTTGATTATCCTGCCTTATTGGCATATATTGGAAAACACCATGGAATGTAGGCACTGCTGGTCACAGAGTTATGAATAAAGGTGGGAAACAAGATAATCCAGTATTTGAATATCCTTGATTTACTAAAACGTAATCAAGATTTTTCAAGTTCATGCTTATTCTGAAGGAAGTCTTACATAATTTTTCAGATTTTTTTCTCTTCTTATAATGTTCTAGGAACAAAGTAATGCATTAGGATTACAGAATTCCTTTCAGGACAGTGACTTTAAACATTTGATACATAAAATTTTAGTCTACTACTTTCAGTACTTCTTTGCCTTTCTTCTTTTGCTTTTCTTTTAAAATCGTGACTTAGGACTATTTTAAGATCTGGTTAACCACAAATTTTGGGGATGGCAGAGGCAAAAATTCTAAACAAATCTTAACCCCAAAATCACAAACTAAGGCTATAGCACGTCACACAACAATGCTGGTGATGAATGTGTAAATACATTAAGGTCCATATAGAAATCATACTTGTGACAAAAGTCAAACTAAGCTTATACACAAGATACTAGGAGAGTTTGATATTCCCCCAGTCTGGGACTGGCAGATTGATAATGGGGGAGGAATTTTATCCTGAAGATAAGAAAAATGTCAGCTAATATTAAAATATGGGTAGTAGGAGATAGATTAATAAGAAATGGAGGATACACTTTAAGCTTATGGAATATCATATGTAAAGACATGAATACCTTAATTAGATTCAGTTGCATAACTGTAGTAAGACTGCAGAAAGAACTCTTTCTGTTTCATTGAAAAGAAATGCAGGTGGCAAGGTAAGTACAATAGGTGTTATGTTGGTAGGAATGGTATATTTTTTCTGAGATTTGGAGAAACCAAAAAAGAATTTTTTTAAATTGAACAATGATCAAATCTGCATTTTAGATCAGTCTTTTAGATGAACTTCAGATTCAAATGGTATGCTTCAGAAGGCAAAGATAAATTGCCAGTGGAATATTACTTGCAGACTGATGCAAAGCAGTAAAATTTTTCATGAAATATTATACATAAAAAGCATTCTTAAAGCCCTGTTAACACTTGTCCCATATACCAAAGTTGATAATAAAACTAACAGCAACCATTTTTCTGCTGTATATATGCAAATTAAGGCTAGAAGCTATACTGCTAACTTCTACTGATTATTGCCTTTGCTAACATTGGTCATAAATGGCTTCATCATGCTATATATTAATTGCCTTACTGCTAAGAAGGATATTTATAGCTGTGGGTCCATGATTTTAAAAACATCTTTTCAACATCCATAATACTAATTGAGATTTTCTATAAATATATGGTAATAAAACTACTTTTTATAAAATAAAGAAGGTAAGTTTCCCTCTTCTGTTTTAGAAAACTCTTCTGTATTAGGAATACTTCCCCCTTGTTCCAGATTTTTGGACCAGGATGTCGACCTGGAGGATGATATCTGGAGTAAAACAGCTATCCTTCAAACATGAAGCTAGCTTCCCCAAAAATTAATTTTGCTCAAAGAGAATTCACATAATGAAAGAAAAAAACATTTCAAAGAGGATTTGACGATATAAGGCAGGCAATAAATATGTAGTAAAATTTTAAAACTGTTTTGCTTCAATGTGAAAGAGTGAGTTGGGGAATTCTCATGGCAGGCAAATATGTGATCATATGCGAACACATTTTTTGCTCTTGGGTGCAATAGAGAAAGGAGCTGGAAAGCCTACCTTGGGGGAAAAAAAAAGTTATAGAGTGTGCTATATTAATAAAGACTTTCAAACAAAAACAGGTCTTCATAAATCTCAAATTACAGGAGTTTGAGAATAACATCCAAGTAGCTAGAGCAGTATAATTAAAGGCATGGAGGATGGAGAGAGTATTGAGGAACTGGGAACATGAGAAGCATCATGTTCAAGATTTCTAGGAAAGAAGTTTTTTGTACAAAGTGAATCAGAAATAGCTTATTAGACCTCCTAGCTCTTCATCTCATCTACCATTCAATTTCCACTTTTGCATTATTTACCTGTACCTACCAAGAGATGAGAGCTATATAGAGATATCAAGGTAGATAAATATAGATGTAGACAAATACAATATACCATTCACATGTAGGTATAATATAGACACTATACAAAACCTCCATCTACACACATTCTATTTTTATGACATTTATTATCTTTAGTAGAATATAAACTTCATAAGGGCATGAACTATTTTTAGTTTGCTTTACCACTCTATATCCATGAAATAGAAGAATTCCTGAGAGAGGGTGCTCAATAAATTAATTAATAAATGGATGAGTAAGTGAGTGAATGAATAAGTGAATAATATATAACAAATAATATAATGAATGAATGAATGAATGAATAAGTGAATGAAGAGAATTATATAGAGTAAAAACTCTATGTAATTCTCTTCATTCATTACTACTCAGACCACAGAGCCAGTAAAGTTATTTTCTTCTAGGTTATCTCTGAGTCCGTTTCTGGACTATCCTCCTCCATCAGTTGTGTGGACATTAATGCACACCCTGAACCACAACTTTTAAGTTCAGATTGTCTATTTTTTTTTAAATGGTGGCAATCCTTCTTTTGTTGCCTGTTTAGTTTTCACTTTGAGCACCTCTTATCATTTGCATTATTCCTGCATATCTGTCTGTTCCCAGTTCAAACTTTCTCCCTGTCTGGCTCATGTAGCACTAACATACTATCGTTAAAACAGTCCTGAACAATCAGTGATATAAACTAAATCTATGATCACCAGGATTAAAGCTCTGAGATGCCATCTGCTTTGCTTAACACTATACCTCTAGTGCCTAGCCCAGGACCCAGGCAAGAGATGTGCTCAATAAATGCATGATGAATAAATGAGTGAATATTTGCTCATCTATTTTACTATGCAAAAGAAAGGAATTAATAAAAATAAAAGGCTTATCATATATTTGATTTTCTTAGAAGGGTAGGCCTAAATTATTATTTTGAATTGTTAATTTCTTAATTATATATACATATATTATCCAATGTTAAAGTTGGCATAATTTTAATGAATTACATCATTTCCCATTATAAACATTAATTGATTTCTAAAATTTTATTTTTATAAATATCAGGCAACCAGAAATATACAGTGATTGATTTTCTAAAAGATGATTTAAACATCTTTTTTTTCTTTGGTAAAACTAGAATGGAGATTTAGAAGAAATTGAAACATTAGATTTACATTCTTCAGAGCATAGCTTTAAATTTATAACAGAATATTTTTGGTTTGTAGCAGTTTATATAGCTTGAGTTTGTTAAACATAGAACTGCATTTAAACAGTCAATCGAGCAGATTTTTGCCTTTAAATTTGTGAATGCAGAACTACTTTTTGAATGATCTAGTACATTTTTACTTTAATACTATTAGCACTAGAGGTACTTTTGCATTATCCTATAGTTTTAAGATTATGAATTCCCTTGAAAATGTCTGCTCTGGCCCTTTTAAAACATCTATGATTCTGCCATTGAGCATTTTATGTCAGATGCTCAATTCAGAGACCCATTCATAGACTATTCATGGAACATTTAGCTGATTATTTTTCCATTATTTCTGAAAGCTTATTTTTACAATTCCCATTATTTAACACTTTCTCTCTTACTTTTAAAAATACTTCAAATTTAACGTTAAACAAAATTCTCAATTGTGATGATATGACTGTGGAATAAGCACAAAATTTGCATAAAATATATTTGCCTCTAATTGGATAAATTTTATAAGTTTACTTTTGTGTCAATTCAAAATGTGATTTGGAGTGCTATCATGTCTAGTTAAGGTGCTTTTTCCGATAAGTAGTGGAGATTTCAAAAAATAATATGTGATAGATTTTGCTATAATATGACTGGTTTTGTAGGGACTTGAATGTAAGCTATTTCATGTTTTCTGATGAAAAATTTGAAGGACAAAATTCTCGATGCCTCAAATTTGGGCATATGCATGTATGCATATTGATAACCACAAGCCACGCAATGACTGTTGATTGTAGGCACTCAGCAAACATTTTCTTTACTCAGATACCATTTCAAGGATATATGCAGTTCACAAATGTGTATGCATCTCTATTTGTATTTATATATATACACACACGCCTAAAATTTTACTTGGAAAAATCGACTAGGGATGTGTGTCCTGCATACATCATCTTAAAATTTCTATAATTATTTTGAGGCATAAAATATATCTGGTTATAGCCTGAGGGAAACTCACCCAGTGCCTGCCCTGTCACTGGGGGACATCTTTCCCCAAATGACAGGCAGATCTGTCACAGAGTGTGATGATTTATCTCCCCCTGATTTCATCCCATAAAGATGCCCTATACAAGGTGAAGTGATAATTTTCCTCAGAGTTAACATGTCCTGTGTCTCATTTTTCATTCTAGTCCTTGTGAAATGACATCGAACACTAAATTGAGAACTAATTTTGGTTGTGAAGTTTGGCTGCCAGCCTGCTTCTCTGAGAAAACAAGCAAATTATCTGTACTTTTTGTCACGGAAGTCATACGACACTGAGCTGTCCTTTCTTTAACCCATGATGAGGAGCAACAGAAAAGAATACATGACAGAGGCTGTAACAAAGTAATACATTTTGCCAGAAAAAGTTATCAAAAATATGCAAAATGTTTAATTTGCGAAAAAAAAACCAAATGAACAAAAAACAGCAGACAAGTCAGGGGAGAGCTTGAGGGCTGGAGAAAGGCTGAGAGTATATATGATGGCTGCAACTCAAAAATATGTAATTAATTTCCTATTATTTTGGATATAAAAACAAATACAATTATACAATTATCTGAGAGTAAAAATTGTACAAATCAACGAATTATTTTCATCCAGCAGGAAAACACTTGTTTGTAAATGTTTGTCTTAAGAGGAAACCCAATTTTATAATGTCTTCTCTAAATGCACTTATTCACGCATATAACCAGGACGGTGAACTGGAACATATGGGTGGGTTGAGAAAACATCTATCTGCTGAACTTTTAATTTTACCTTACATAATTAAGAATTTTCCCTGAGAAATAAAGTTGATCATAGATTGTAATTTATCAGTATGTGTATTAACAGTGAGAAACTCAGACATAGGGAAGTTATATAAATTTAATAAGTCACATAAAAATAGATTAAGAATAGAGAAAGGTTGTGCTTTTTAAAAAATATGATTATTTTATAAAGATTGATATACTAAAGGAATATGGCTATATAGTCAAATTGAATGTAAATTTATTAACCCATTTCCCGTTTGCCCGGAGAATACGCTTGTCTCTAATCCTAAAGTAATATCTGTAGAAAAACGTATGTGATGTTACACTCTGTGACAGAATATGACGTTACTTTCTGTAACAGAGAGGTATGTGATGTTACATTAGGATTAAGGATCAGAGTATTCTGTAATAGGAATGTATATAACTTTACATTAGAATTAGAGACAAGTTCTGCTTAGAAATAGCTCCAATAACAGTTTCATATTTTATTTTCACAGTGAAAAATCAGTGAGATTTGCTTAAGCCTCAAAATGGAGTTTATGTAAAATTAAATGAGCATTGGCAGCAAGCTGCAGTTTTTTTTTCTAAGTGGGAAATGGGTTAAATAAATATTATTTACAAATTTTGCAAGTCACTCCTGTGAGCCCTTACGTTATGAAGCTTATAATCTAAATAATCTACCTAATGATACAAATGAATATAGGAAAAAGTACAGTAATAGCTGATGTCTGTTGAAAGCTTGCTAATGTCTGGTACTAAATACAATCAATGCTTTACATGAATTATTTTATTTATTCCTTCCACTGCTTCTTTGAAGTAGGAACTATTATTTGCATCATTTTATGGCTAGGGAAAGTAAATCATAAAAAAGAAAAATAATTTTCACAAAGTGTTAACAACTAGTAAACGATGGAGTCAGAATGCAGAGAGACATTGAGATGCATTTAGTAAACTTAGACTAACAAAACACAAGTATGTTAAGTGCTTACAAGCATCTGGTAGCACAAAAGAGAACAGAGATACATCTAGAGAGGGAAAGAAAAAGAGCTGGCATTTCAGCTGCAATTTAAGGAGGTGAATTTTCTTTAAGCTGGAAAATGAAAAAAAAAGAGTTACTTCAAGAGAATGTAACACTCTGAGCAAGGGTAAGTAAAGAGGAAAGGTCTTGCTTTTTGTAATAACAAGTTTTTTAGACTGTCTGAAGCTTATGCTCCAGCATTTGAAGGGGATAAAGCCTGGAAAAATCGTTTGCAATTGGATTCTTAACTTCAAATTCCATGTCCAAACCACGTTACAAAAATAGGAAGACTGCTCTGCACGTATAGCAGGTCCTCTAATATTATACTCAAATATCGATTCCTCATAAAGTTGATTAGATAAAAACCACTTTGCAGCCCAGGCCCCATCTGTGGAAAGTTTGTATGTTTTCCCCCATGTATGTGTAAACGTTTTCTGGGTGCTCTGGTTTTCTCCCACAGCGCAAAGATGTGCAGGTACGGTTAGCTGGCTGAAGGAGTGAGTGAGTGACTGGCCAGAGTGAGTGTGGGTATCTCTGTGAGTGTGCCCTGCAATGGGATTGCAACCTCTCCAGGGTGGGTTCCCACACTGCACCCTGAGCTTCCTTGATGGGCTCCCGCCACCACAGCCCTGAACTGGAAGAAGAAAGTAAGTAATTATATTGTTTTTGTGAATATTTCCTAAATGTACATATAACTCATATTTCTTTCTTTTTTTTTTTTTCTTTTGGAAGTCTTTTATTATTATTATTATTATTATTATACTTTAAGTTCTGGGGTACGTGTGCAGAATGTGCAGGTTTGTTACTTAGGTATACACGTGCCATGGTGGTTGGCTGCATCCATCACCCTGTCATCTACATTAGGTCTTCCTCCTAATGCTCTCCCTCCCCTATCTCCCCACCACCAGACAGGCCCTGGTGTGTGATGTTCCCCCTCCCTGTATCCATGGGTTCTCATTGTTCAACTCCCACTTACGAGTGAGAACATGGGGTGTTTGCTTTTCTGTTCCTGTGTTAGTTTGCTGAGAATGATGGTTTCCAGCTTCATCCATGTCCCTGCAAAGGGCATGAACTTAATGCCTTTGTTTCCTGCTTGAGCTAGACCTCAAGACCAGTCAGAAGAAAGTAAGGTCTTCTCATGTATTTCAGGAGCATGCACGCAGCACTGAACATGTGTTCAGCCTTCTAGGTCCTCAAGAATATATCAGAGCCCTCTATAAAAATGTTATTCCTAGATGTTTCTTTCAAATTTTTGGCTGGAGTCTTATTTTTATTTTATTTAACTTTTTAAAATTTTTTGAGTTGATCCTCAAGAATATATCAAAGCCCTCTATAAAAATGTTATTCCTAGATGTTTCTTTCAAATTTTTGGCTGGAGTCTTATTTTTATTTTTTAATTTTTCGAGTTGGAGTTCCACTCTGTCACCCAGGCTGGAGTGCAAGGGCGTGATCTCAGCTCACTGCAACCTCTACCTCCTGGGTTCAGGCGATTCTCCTGCCTTAGCCTCCCGAGCAGCTGGAATTACAGGCATGTGCTACCATGCCCGGCTAATTTTTGTATTTTTAGTAAAAAAGAGGTTTCACCATGTTGGCCAGGCTGGTTTTGAACTTCTGACCTCAGGTGATCCACCCACCTCGGCCTCCGAAAGTGCTGGGTTGACAGATGTGAGCCACTGCATCCAGCTTTGGCTGGAGTTTTAAATTACCCAGCTGGTATCACAGTCTTTTTTTTTCTTCCAACTTTTATTGTGGGTTTAGTGGGTACACATGCAGATTTTGGGTAAATTGTGTTTCATTGGGGTTTGGTGTACATATAATTTTGTCACCCAGGTACTGAGCATAGTACCCAATATGGAGTTTGTCAATCTTCACCCTCCTCCCCACCCTCAAGTAGGCCTCATGACTATTTTTCCCCCTCTTTTGTATACAGTTATATTTAATGTTTTGTTCCCATTTATAACTGAGAACATGCAGTATTTTGTTTTCTGTTCCTGTGTGATTTGTTTGGGATAATGGCCTATTATCCCATGTGCACCCATGGTGCTGCAATGGACATGATCTTGTTCCTTTTTATAAATGCGTACTATTCTATGGTGTATATGTACCACATTTTCTTTATCCAGTCCACATCTAGGCTGATTTCATGTCTTTGTTATTGTGAATAGTGCTGAGTTGGAAATATGCATGCATGTGTCTTTACAGTAGAGCGATTTACATTCCTTTGGGTGGGATGGGACCCACTGGGACCCACTGGGACCCAGTAATGGGATGGCTATGTCAAATCATAGTTATGTTTTAAGTTTTTTGATAAATCTCCAAATTTCTTTCCACAATGTCTGGACTATTTTGCATTCCCACTAACAGTAAGCATCCCCCGTTTTCTCTTTTCTCCTACAACCTCTCCAAAATCTGTATTTTTTTTCTTTTTTTATTAAAGAGATGAGTCTCACTTTATCTCCCATACTGATATACTGGCACAATCACAGCTTATTGCAATCTCAAACTCCTGGATTCAAGTGATTCTCCTGACTCAGACTCCCAAAGTGCTGGAAATATAGGAATATACACATGAGCCCATGCACCTGGTATTTAAAAAATTTTTAATAATATCTATACTGACTGGTGTGAGATGGTATATCATTGTCGCTTTTATTTGCATTTTTCTACTAATTAGTAAAGTTGAGCATGTTTTATGCTTGGTGATCATGTGTTTGTCTTCTTTTGAGAGGAGTCTATTCTCGTCCTTTGCCCCCTTTTTAATAGGGTTGTTTTTGCACATTGATTTGTTCCTTACAGATTCTGGATATTAGACCTTCGTCAGATCATAGTTTGCAAATAATTTCTCTCCTTACGTATGTTGTTTGTTTACTCTGTTGATAGTTTATTTTGCTATGCGAAGGTTTTTTAGTCTAATTAGTCCCACACGATGATTTTTGTTTTTATTGCAATTGTTTTTGGAGTCTGTCACAAAAGCTTTGCCACCATTTATAGCAAGAATGTTATTTCCTTGTTTATTTTCCTAAGGTTTTTATAGTTTTATGTCTTATATTCAAATCTTAAATATATTTAGAGTTAACTTTTTACATGGTGAATGTAAGGGGTCCAGTTTTAATCTTCTGAATATGGTTGGCCAGTTATTCCAGCATGATTTATTAACATAAGGAGTTCTTTCTCCATTGCTTTTTATTGTTTTTGTCAAAAACCAGATGGCTGTGGGTGTAACACATTGTTTCTGGTCCTCTAACCCGTTCCATTTGTCTATATGTCTGTGTTTATTGCAGTACCATGCTTTTTGATTGCCTTATTTCTGGATGGAGCCTGGGCTCTGCTGAGTACTTCTGGACTGTGTGCTCTAACCCAGGGATCTGCAACCATGCCTACGGCTTTTCTTCTTGTCCCTTCATGTTAAACATCTGCTGATGGGCTGAGGTATTCCCAATCCACTGGTGACAAATTCTGATCAGTGGTGCATGTAAACGTGCTTGGTGGAGCAGCAGCATGATAGAGGGGATTTCCTCACATGTGTGTACATCATTGGGGGGCAGTGGTGGTGGCAGCTCACGTGCCCACACTAGCAGAGTAGCATGGAGAGGGCTGTAGGCACACACGTGCCACTGGAGGCCCCTGTGCAGAAGCTCACAGGGGTGTTAGGTGGTGTCTGCTATTGAAAGAGGTATGCTGGTGGCCTCTGGCAAGTGCTTCCTCTGGGCAGCCAAAGCTGCTACAAGCAGCCAGGCAGGAGCCCTTAGAAAGGCCAGCAGACGTGGGGAGCACTCAGATGAGATTGGCCCCACCCCACAGGCAAGGTAGCCCTGCTGTGACCAGGTCTGGCATCCAACAAATGCTAAAGCCACCTAGAGGAGTATGGGAATCCTTGAGGATGCCCATGGCCGTGCTCCACTGCAGCCGTTCCCCTCACCAGACCCTGTTGGCTCTTTCAAGCTGGAGTTCTGTCTCTGCCAATTCTCTGAGCAGTTCTTCCTGCCCACTCAAATGTTCACGGGAGTCATGGGGTCTCCTGCAGCTAAGATTCTGAAGGTCCATGGCAAGAGTGAGCCACTTCACACCTCCTTCACTTACGACTTCCCCAGAAGCTGCTCAAGGTTCTGAACAAGCCTTCATGCTTGGCAACCACATGCAGGGTTCCCAGCTTCTTCCCCTTTGAATCTGGGATCTTCATCCCTTCGATGACTCTCAATGCCTTGGTTCCAAAGATCTGTCTGGATTATGCCAGTATTCTTGGTGGTCTTGTCTCTAGTGGTACAAACTTTTCCTGTCCATATCTAGTTGACCATCTTATACCACTATATTAAAAAGTGGAAATTAAAAAAAAAAAAATTACAGCTGAGTGTTTTCAGCTATCGCCCTGAGGGTAGGGCTCTTCTTATTGAGCAAACTCTGTGGTAGGTCAAAGAATCACAGTGTTCTCTCGGTGAGATGTTTCAGGAACTGTGTGGTAGATCAAATATTGGCTAGGAATTTTTGAGAACTCTGAACCAATCTAACCCTGCCTATGGCTCTAAAGCTAATGCTTTCTATAGCTATTTTTGTCATAAAACTACTAATTTTCAAATCTGTCACAGATCTGGGAATAGTAAAGTGGTAGTAGGCCAAGTTAAAGTATCACAAATCCCCCTGTTTATACTGTGGTTCAGCTGTTTTCTAAAATAAATTATTTTAAAATTGTTTTAAACTTTGGTTAATTTTTGCAGTTCTAAAAAAAAAATTGGCTTTGATAATTCTTTAAGAATTTTTATTAGTAATATGGGGGACAGAATTTATAGATATCTTCACTTTGCCATTAAAGGAAGTTCTGCCTCTCTCAAATTACATTATATTTAATAATTTATTATAGAATACCGGATGGGCATGGTGGCTCATGCCTGTAATCTCAGCACTTTGGGAGGCCAAGGATGGTGGATCACCTGAGGTCAGCAGTTCGAGACCAGCCTGGCCAACATGGCAAAACCCCATCTCTACTAAAAACCAAAACCTTAGCCAGGAGTGGTGGCAGGTGCCTATAATCTCAGCTACTCGGGAGGCTGAATCAGGAGAATCGCTTGAACCCAGGAGGCTGAGGTTACAGTGAGCGGCGACCGTGCCATTGCACTCCAGCCTGGGTGACAGAGTGAAACTCCATCTCAAAATAAATAAATAAATAAAATAATGATAATAATTTATTATAGACTACCAGATAATTACAGTAGCTAATACTTGTCTTTCTAAATGTCACTTAGTGGTATAAGCATTTCATATATACATATGTGTGTGTATATATATATATATATGTGTGTGTGTGTGTGTATGTGTATGTGTTTATGTATATATACACACATATATATAAAACTTTTATATATATATATAAATTTTAATCTTCATAACAATCCCATGGGGCAGAAAATATTACCCCTTTTTTATACAGGAGAAAACCAAACCATAGAAAGTTTAAACAGACTAACCAATGTCAGTAAGGGGGAGGCCCAGATCTGCAACCAGGAAATATGTTTCCAGAGCCTTCGTGAATAACCATTGTGTCTTCTCTTATTGCCATTTTATCCTCCCCCTTAGGTGTATGACACTTTGGTCTGACCTAAGCTTTAGTGTTAGCCAGATCACTTATCTTCCAGACCTTTATGCTTACGCCCAATGCCTTTTTCATGCTTTATTTCACCAACTGCACTATTTTTGTAAACGTTACCCAGTATTACCCATACAATGTATATTCTATTTGTGCTTTCCTAAATATTGTATGATTTTAAGACAACATTTATTCACAGCAATCCATAGAACATCATTGCATTGTATAAATTGGCTGGGCATGGTGGCTTATGCCTATAATCCCAGCACTTTGAGATGCTAAGGCAGTAGGAATGCCTGAAGACAGGAGTTTGAGAGTAGCCTGTGCAACACAGTGAGACCCCTCATTTCCATGGAAAATTAAAAAAAAAAAAAGCCAGGCATGGTGGTGTGTACCATAGTCCTAGCTACTAACCTAGGAGGCTGAGCAGGTTGAATGGCTGAGTCCAGGAGGTTGAGGCTGCAGTCAGCCATGGTCAGTGCACTCACACAGGTAAGAGTACAGTCATGCCACTGTACTCTTACCTGTGTGAGAGAGACACTGAAAAAAACAAAAATTAAAATTTAAAATTATCTTTCCATCTTATACCATATGTACATCAAGGACAAGACTGTACATTATTTCCCATAGTCACTAAAAAAAGTATGTGTTAAAGAGTCTATAAAGATTGGATAAGTGAACAGAAACAATAAAGCAATTTCTTTTTACAATGTAACCTCACATATTAATATTTATTGTGATTTACCTGTATTACATAAAACTCTATTGTATTTAAAACACTCTAATAATACCTTTAAGTCACTCAAATTGTATGCAGACATTTCTTATATTCTGTTAGTAGTTGAAATATTTTCCAGTGCACCTTAATTTTTATTGCTTTATTCCTACAATCCTAAAAAAATGGCATACGATTAAACAGGAAAATAAAGTGTTCTAATTACCTATGTTATGTCATAAGTGTAAACTATAATTATATTACTATTTTTCCACATTTTTTTTGCCTTGGTTATAAGTTAGACATTTCTAATAATTGATTCTACTGAGCAAGATTTGCATAATTTCTCAGATAAATCACAATACTAGAATTAATTTCTCACAACTTTGTCACTTATAACGTATTAGACACATGTTTGGATTCTATTTGTTCCACTTAGTCCATCTGTTACACTGAAGTTTGATTTATTTGTGGATAATATAGAAAAAATATATCATTCTCTTTATTTTAAGAAGCTTTATATAAAAAATGTATCATTATATCTATGTATCTTCTAATTTGATATTTTTTTTGGGAATCCATTTTGTCGTAATTAGTTTTTAAGCTTTGTCAAATTCACTTATTTTTCATTTTTCATATGCAGGACTGTATGGGTGTAATATTACTGCAAGTTACATAGAACTCTGGAAAGACAATATTTTACAAGATTTCAGTCACTTAAAAACATACAAATCTATGAAGAAACCATAAACAAAAAATGTTCTAAACGGGTATGAGTTATAAGTTTTTATATGAAGGATGTTTTTGTTTGACATTCACTGTAGAAAGAGGAGCTAGGAAGATTTAAACAGCCAGCATGCCCAAACTAGTTTTTCCTGAAATGGCTTCTACCATATTCACATCTGGTTCATCTAATTAGGTTTGCAACTGTTACACTTTCAGCATTCACATTTTATAGGAGTGTACTTATCAACACAGTCAAAACAGAGTATCATTTAGTTTTTTTTGAAGATAATAATATATAACCTGTAGTATGTTATTGGTTTTATTGGTGGTGGTTGTTCTATTTGCTTAACTTTATGTTTTACATTTTTCCAAATACTAACATTTTTCTTCTTATTTATGGATGTAGAATCTGTAGCTAGAGTTTCTTGTTTCTGGTTTGTAATTCTACTTTCAATATTCATATACCCTATGAGTGTGATTTGTCTCAGCATGGAATATCATGCTTATTTCAAAGTATACTCCCTTCATTTTTGTTGCAAGACTTTCAGTGTTTCTAAGAATCTGCTCAGTAGGGAGTAGCACTTTATAGAGGTCCTGTGTTTTGCTGCTTCATCTGACAGTTTCTGTGTTTACACAATGAGTGGCATTCAGATGGAGAATATAAATATTCCATGAATTTGGGTTGATTTTTCCCCTCTTTTCTGGTTTTATAAGTAAAAACTCAAATAACATTCAAATACCTCTAAAGTATTAGTTAACAGAGATGTGTTTATCTCGAGTTGATACAGGAACACAATTGTTTAAACATAAAACAAATGAGAAAATTCCAGTAAAGATATCATAGTATAAAAGCATCCACTGATGATAACTGATATTATTTTTTAGTGTAAACTAATGTTTCAAAATAAAAAGGTTAAGGTATACAAGAGACAGTGAGAATTCCAACAGAAATGATTTAGAGTCATAAATAGACATTATTTTATAAAGACAGATGTTACAATTTTATAAATATTCTAATGTTTGGTGTCATTATCAAGGTCTCTGGATTCCTAATATGGTGTAGTTCACTATTTCTGGGCTAATTACTTGAGTAAGATATTTGAAACCTTTATTCTTAACAATGCCTCATTCTACATGGTCTTTTGTAGACATATATGTGTGAATATCATTAAGGGCCCAATCTTTTCACCAGCATAATGATTATAATTGCTTTTAAGTTTTCACCAGTTTTAGCTAGAATTAAATTAGATGATACATATATGAGTGCACTGCAGTGAATAAACATAATAACATAATTAGATGAATGGACAGATGAAAGATAGAAAGATACAGCATTATTGCTATTGTTATTACTATGGCCTTCTAAAGGTTCATTTTTCAAAGTTTTCAAGTTACTGCTTGGGAATAAGTAAAAAATGACTTCTCAATAAACCTTTCAACCAAACACAGTATAAGTAGTGTGCAACTACCAGATTACCAACAGTCTTCCTCTCTCCTTTTCAAAGGACCTGTCCTTTCCCTTAATCTATAATACACGAGACTTACTGGCAACACATCAGGGCACAGTTGAATGGCTGAGGTAGGGGTACTTGCTTAATGAAAAATCCTTTTTACTGGAATGGAAATTTAAAAAGCAAATGAGGGAGAGAAAAAAAGAGACAGAGAAGAGCTCTACCAAGATGGCCAAATAGGAACAGCTCTGGAGCAAAGTTCCCAGCAAGAGTGACGCAGAGGACGAGTGATCGCCGCATTTCCAACCAAGGTACTGGGTGCATCTCAATGGGACTGGTTGGACAGTGGGTGTAACCAAAGGAGGGTAAGCCGAGGCAGGGTGGGGCGCTGCCTTACCTGGGAAGTGCAGGGGACCGGAGGACGCCCCCACACCCAACAGAGGCCATCAAGGGCTTTTCCGGCCACTCCTGGCACTCCAGTTCAGATACTGCACTTCTCCAGCAGTCTTTACGGACCACAGAGCAGGAGATTCCTGCTGGCCAACAAGCACTGTGGGTTTCCAGCACAAAAACTCGTACAAATCTGGGTAGCCATTTTAATTGGCACCTTGAATGCCTGCAAGACGGAGCCGCACATAACCCTGCAAAGAGGGGGTTAAAGGCAGGGAGCCAGGTGATCTGGCTTGACTGATCCCACCCCCACAAAGACCCAGGAATCTGAAACACACTGGCTTGAGAGTTTTGCAGCCAGCACAGCAGTTTGAGCTCCACCCAGGACAGTCAAGCTCCATGAGGGAAGGGCATCCCCATTACCGAGGCAGTCCACCATTACTGAGGCAGTCCACGATTATCCAGGCAATCTGCCATTACCAAGGCATTCCACCATTACTGAGGCAATCTGCCATTACAGAGGCAGTTCTAACCTTACCTGTGTAAACAAAACTGCAAGCACATTTACATAGCAGCTAGACAGATCTGCGGCAGCTCAGCAATGCCTCTGCAGGCACACTATGACTAGACTCCCTCCATGCTGGGCAGGGCATCTCTGAAAAAAGGCAGCAACACATCAAGGACTTATAAATAAAGCCTCACTTTCCTGGGACAGAGCACCTGGGAAAAGAGGCGATTCTGAGTTCCGCTGCAGCAGACTTAAACGTCCCTGCCCAGCAGCTCTGGATGGAACAATGAAGCTCCCAGCACAGCACTTGAGCTCTGTTAAGGGACAGACTGCCTCCTCAAGTGGCTCCCTGACCCCCATATATCAAAAGAGACACCTCATAAAGGAGAGCA
This sequence comes from Ateles fusciceps, assembly GCA_036589455.1. Taxonomy (NCBI): domain Eukaryota; kingdom Metazoa; phylum Chordata; class Mammalia; order Primates; family Atelidae; genus Ateles; species Ateles fusciceps. The sequence goes on along the minus strand of JAZHEH010000253.1, from coordinate 1,228,499 downwards.
CTGGCTAACATCTGGCAGGTACTCTTCTGGAATGAAGATACCAGAAGAAGGAACAGGCAGCAATCGTTACTGTTCTGTAGCCCCCTCAGGTGATTCCCAGGCAAGCAGGGTCTGGAGTGGACCTCCAGCAGTCCTGCAGCAGAGAGGTCTGACTCTTGGAAGGAAAACTAAAAAACAGAAAGAAATGACTTCATAATCAGCAAAAAGGACATCTACTCAGAGACCTCATCCGAAGGTCACCAACTTCAAAGACCAAAGGTAGATAAATCCACAAAGATGGAAAGAAACCAGAAAAAATAAAGGATGAAATCACCAAAACCAGAGTGCCTCTCCTCCTCCAAGCGATCACAACTGCTCACCAGCAAAGGAACAAACTGGATGGAGAATGTATTTGATGAATTGACAGAAGCCGGCTTCAGAAGGTGAGTAATAACACACTTCTCTGAGCTAAAGAAACATGTTCTAACCCAATGCAAAGAAACTAAGAACCTTGAAAAAATGTTAGACAAAATGCTAACTAGAATAAACAGCTTAGAGAAGAACATAAACGAGTTGATGGAGCTGAAAAAGACACCACAAGAACTTTGTGAAGCATACACAAGTTTCAATAGCTGAACTGATCAAGCAGAAGAAAAGATATCAGAGATTGAAGACAAAATCAATGAACTGAAATGAGAATGCAAGATTAGAGAAAAAAGAGTGTAAAGAAACAAACATAGCCTCCAAGAAATATGGGATTATGTGAAAAGACCTAAGCTACATTTGATTGGTGTACCTGAATGTGACTGGGAAAATAAATCCAAGCTGGAAAACACTCTTCAGGATATTATCCAGGAGAACTTCCCCAACCTAGCAAGTCAGACCAACATTCAAATCCAGGAGATAAAGAGAACATCACAAAGATATTCCTCAAGAAGAGCAACCCCAAGGCACATAATCATCAGACTCACCAGGGTTGAAATGAAGGAAAAAATTTTAAGGGCAGCCAGAGAGAAGGGTCAGGTCATCGACAAAGGGAAGCCCAACAGACTCAGAGCGGATCTCTCAGCAGAAACCCTACAGGTCAGAAGAGAGTGTGGGCCAATATTCAACATCATTAAGGAAAAGAACTTTCAACCCAGAATTTCATATCCAGCCAAACTAAGCTTAATAAGTGAAAGAGAATTAAAATACTTTACAGACAAGCAATTGCTGAGAGATTTTGTCACCACCAGGCCTGCCTTGCAAGAGCTCCTGAAAGAGCACTAAACATGGAAGGGAACAACCAGTACCAGCCACTCCAAAGACGTACCAAATGGTAAAGACCATTGACATAATGAAGAAACTGCTTCAACTAATTGGCAAAACAACCAGCGAGTATCAAAATGGCAGGATCAAACTCACACATAACAATATTAACCATAAATGTAAATAGGCTACATGCCCCAATCAAAAGACACAGACTGGCAAATTGGATAAAAAGTCAAGACCCATCTGTGTGCTGTATTCAGGAAACCCATCTCACATGCAAGGACACTAATATTTCTCAATCCTTACAAATGAAAGATTAAAATGCTATAATACAAGGAAGTATCATCAGAGCCTGATGGTAATCTCCTGAATAACAAGTAATGACTTCTTGCTCAGTTGTCAAACCTGAGTCAGTTATTAGAACTACATCAAAGGGAGGGTAGGACCTTCTAACACCATGGGAATTATGTACAGCAAATATTTTAATGGTCATTCATAAAAGACACTTATGGCTATTTACTCTGGTACTTGTAAGAAAAACATTTTGAGAAAATTTGGCACAGAATCTGAGATGCCACTGATATTCAGGGACATATTACCATAGACCTTCTTTTATAGTGAAGGCATATAAGATCAAGTAATAAATGGAATCCTGCCTTATATCTGGCTTACAGGCACATCTATTGGTCCACTCACACCATTTTACTGGTTCCTAAATAGATACTTGGAATGGATATATTTGTTAGTTGATAGAGACCCCATATTTCTTAGTTCCTTAGTTCATAGGGTAAGAGTTGTCATAGCATAGAAAGCCAAGTGGAAACTTTTAAGACACTCTTCCTACCCCAATTCCCACATACATACATGCAGCCCGGAAACAATTAGAAAACAAAATACAATGTCACATCTTTGGTGGAATAGGATAGATTAATACCACCTTTAAAAACCTGAAAGAAAAACAACTGAAAGAATCAGGAGTAGTTACATCAATCACATCCCAATTTATTTAATAGTCTTGGGCCTGCAAAAACAGGACATGAAGATTATAGTAGGTTAATTCAAATAATTAGCAGCCCAAATTTGAGCTATGGTGTCAGAGATGAGAAGATTTACTCAGAGTTAACATAGCCTCCATTACAATGCTTGCACCTTTGAACTGCCAAATGCACTTTTCCAATCCTAATCAAAGGGAAGGACCAGAAACCATTTGTATGCATATGATAAGAGCAAAAATATGTTTTCTACCTTGCCCCAGGGCTATATTAACTCTCTTGACTGCTGTAATAATATAATCCTAAGAAATTTGAACCATCTGAACATTATATATTATATAATTGTTTGTATACAGAACTATCATTTATACTTATACTTGGAGTTCCAGAGGAATGAGAGAAAGAGAGCATAGAAAAAGAAATATTAGAATAACATGGTCTAAGAATTTTACAAATTAATAATGGTACCAAAGTACAGATCCATGAAGCCCAGAAAAGAAATATTCAGCAATAAAAAGCACTAGACTATTGATATATACAACAACAGGGATTATATTTTATCAGAAAAAAAGCTAGTATCAAAAAACACTAAGCTATGCAATATAACTTTTGTATATATGACTTTTGTGAAATACAAAAGCTATAGTTTTTGAGTTCAGATTAGTTAATTCTGGGATTGAGGATGAGAAAAGAGGTTAACTACAAAAGAGCAGCACAAGGTCATCTTTTAGAATAATTAAATAGTTATGTATCATGACTGTGATGGCAGATATATGACCCTATGCTCTCGTCAAAATTTGTACAATTATACATCACAAATATGGAATTTTATTGTTTCCAAACTTAAAAAATAAACTTAAAAATTATAGTGGCCATTGCTTTACATTCTATTTCTACTGTTTCTAAAGGTTTTCTTTTTATAAAGAAATATTTCTTCTTTACTCATTCCATGTCTTTGGTTCATTGAAAATTTGTATTTTTAGTAATGAAGAGTTAATGCTGAATTTATCCAAGATGCAGGGAAATACAGAAATATTTAAAATATCTTTACAAATTTACTGAAAATGTTGATAGTACCAAAAAGCTTTAGTATGCATTTGCTAATTTCATGTAGCCTTTTTAAAAAAGCAATATTTATAAAGTGACAGGTACAAGGAAGAGTTTTCATGTTCATGGATGTTCACCATTTTCATAGTTTTCTATGTTTGGAGACATTCCTATATTATGTATTTCTTTTCTTCCATATAGAAGTCAAAACACTCCAGTTTTGGGTCATTCTTTTATCTAAGATACATGCAGATTATCTAGGCTCTAATATCATTAAACACATCTATGAAACAGTAATAACTGGAAGTTAATAATTTGAATAATTGGAATTTAGGTTAATTATCATTAAACACATCTATGAAACAGTAATAATTGGAAGTTAAGTAGACAAAATGTGAACAAAACTTCATTTTTTTTCTGGCAGAGCAGTGGAAATGACAATGATACAAAAGCCACAATAATTATAATTTTAAGGCTTTTTATAAAATTATGTTCTATAGTTTAATAGTATTTTAAGAAATTAAAATGGTAGATTATAAAATTGAAACATGAAAAAAAATCATCCTAGGGATGGTAGAATGTCTTAAGAAAAATTATCTCTTGGCTCAGCTCTTTTTCCATTTTAATGTCCTCACTACATATTTACACTAAAGCAATATGTTTAATATGCTATTTCCCTATATAAGACTCTGCTGAAATATCAGATAACAGAGTTTAGTCATATTGCTATTTAATAGATTATCAAGAAACCAAAAACACTAAATTTAAATAATATATATAGATTTTTTCTATGTTATATATATTTAAGTTTAAAGAGCCAAAATATAGTTTATTTACGGTAGTAATCTTTACCCCCCTCTTTCTTTCTTTCCTTGTCTTTCACCTCTGTTTCTGAAGTTTATCTGTATGTCACTGTCAGGGAAATAATGCCTGAAAGCACCTCTAGAGATTTAATAAAATAATTTTTCACTAGAACATTGTTTTGTTTATTTTTTAATAACTGACCATAGAAATCTAAGATCATAGAGCAAGCCATTACGTATGGATGGCAAAGATAATAAAAATAGAACATTTAGTAGGGTTCCCTAAAATTGTGAGTTCTATTTACTTGAAGGTGGTATGTGTATAAATATAAAAAGTAATCTAAAATCATAAATAGACAAATTGTGCTGCCACAATTGAACAGATATTTTTTCTTCTACTTTTTAGGTAAAATTCCCATAGGGAATAAAGTAGAATGGATTTGACTTCTAGGTCAGATTACTCTGTTCAGTAGCTTTGGTGATTTACCCTAATGTGGTCTCCGTAGAGTATCTCAGGATGAGACGTTAGGGTAAGCAGCAAAGAAATTCAAGGCAACCTGGTTATCAGCAGGGAGCAGGTTATCTCCCTGGGAGCAGTCAGAATTATTTGAAATGCTATTGAGCAAATGCTGTGATGTTATCTAATTCTTGTCTTCCCCACCCACTACAGATCCTTTCTCTTTTCGGTTGAACAATTAACAACAAAAAAAAAAATTTTTTTTTTTTTAAAGTGAATATCTCTTCAGTTTTAGAGGGTATATTCACTTAAAGAAGGCTTTCTTTTGGCCTAACATGGGTTTGTGGTGATTTGTTATTTAAAAAGGGAGGTGTTGCTTCTTCCACTTATTAAAATCCCTTTTTCAATCTTGATAGTGTAAGAATTTACGTATACAGAGTGCCAACAGAAGCCCAGGTTTCTATCACAAAACAATCTTAACCACACTAATCAAATTCAAGAATGATGCTAAATACCCCAAACGTCCATATACAACCATTCAATCTGAGCTCTCATAGTAAGTTTAAAAACATAAATATTTGATATTTTGAATTGTATCATATATACTGGCAATCTTCACACAGAGAACCAGAATGTGCACCAAGAAAATCTGAGCAGCGTAGATGTCACATTTCTTCTCAATTCCTACAGGAGATAAAAAGAATGAGCTACCTTGAATTTTCTTGCTACTTAGGTTAGACAAAGAAGGTTCTCTTTAGTGACAAACTTCTTTCTTAATGTCTTTGAATTTGGTTTTTGGAAGATTAGAGAAAGTATACCATGAAAAATATTAACAACAAACATTTCAAGTCAATCTTGAAAACATCCAGGGAACACAGAAGCTCAAACTTAACCCCTTTGAAAGGTGAGCATGTATGACATAATTCTATCAATCTTTGTTTTATGAGAATTTTGTCACCTTATTGATCTCAGTTATCTGATATGTTCTCAAAAAATTATTAATATTTGTTTCTAATATAGAAGGCATTGGAGTTTTTCACTGGTACAAATTAAACTTTATAAAAGTCAATAATACACAATAACTTGTTTGTACTTTAATTCAAACCACGATTATTACTGATAAATGTCTGCAAAAATCTCAATTCAAAGGCAACAAATTATTTTATTTAAAAAATAGAGTTTGAAGGATCAATTTATAGGAAATATTAAATAGAAGGATGTTTCTTTGATTTCCAAACAACTCATTTATGCTAGATGTGCTTCTTACATCACTTAATGGCACAAGTGTATGTCTACATTGTTTGCAATAGCTATCTGATTTATCACTTCATTGAAGTTTTATTAAAAGTTTTAGTTTGATGTATTTTATCTTCTACACTCACATGAAAAGGCCTTAGAAGTTCAAAATAATTCAGCACTGGGAAACATAATCAGAGTAAATTGCATTGGCTTTGGAGGTCTTTCTAGAAATTAAAAAAAAAAAAATGACTAATAGCCAGTTAGTAAATGTCAACTGAAAAGAAAATTCTAAAGCAGAAACCAATAAATGTTTCTGCAGTTGTTTTGACAGCTGTATAAAAATGATAAGAAATACTGTAGAATCTACACAATACAATGAAAATTATTTGGAATATTTGTGTGTTCATATACATGTATGCATGCTTAAAATATTGAAAGATAACATAATTTTAAAATATATACATCCTAGAATACGCTAACCCTCTAATTATTGAAGATTTTCAGGTTACATTATCCATAAAATTTACCACTTTAAAATGTCTTCTCTTAGACACTGTTAGAATATATCAGCACATTTTGTTGTAATGGAATTAGAAAACCTCATTTAAATATTTTTCTGCTATAGCCAAGTGTGGATATTTACTTCCAGAGAAAAAGCTGAAGATCATGGTTTCTACTTTTTTTTAAATTAAATCTCCAGTTGTACAAGAGAACACGTGAGTATCTCTTCAGCTTTAGAGGGTATATTCACTTCAAGAAGGCTTTCTTTTGCCCTAACATGGGTTTGGCATCGGAATACTTTGGCATCTGAATAATGAGTCTATAAGGAGACTGCAGAGAAAAACAGAACAAGAAAGGTATCACCATTTTGTCATTAAAAAAATAATAATAAAATGCACATTATTTCAATAAGATAAAAGGAGAAATCTTAACAAATTTTAATTTATTGTAAAGATGATAATATAAGAATGAAGATTATTCATCACAAACAGGCCAGCAACTGTGGAATGGGTAATTAAATAAGAGCTTTGCCTTGTAGATTATATGCCCAGGTTACCTTTCAGACTTTTCCATGTAGAAAAACTGAAAGAAGACAGAAACATGCTTAAAGTTCATAGAAAATACCTGAAGAACTAAGATCTTCCCTTCACCCTCTCTCTCTTTGCCTCTCTATTTCTCTCACATGCTCTTTCTTTTCTTTTTTTTAATTATACTTTAAGATCTGGGATATATGTGCAGAACCTGCATGTTTGGTACATAGGTGTACATGTGCCATAGCGGTTTGCTGCACCCATCAATGCATCATCTAGGTTTTAAGCCCATATGCATGAGGTATTTGTCTTAATGCTCTCCCTCCTGTTGCCCCCCAACCAACAGGCCCCGGTGTGTGATGTTCCCCTCCCTGTGTCCATGTGTTCTCATTGTTCAGAATAAAATACCTAGGAATACAACTTACAAGGGATGTGTAGGACCTCTTCAAGGAGAACTACAAACCAATGCTCAAGAAAATAAGAGAGGACACAAACAAATGGAAACACATTCCATGCTCATGGATAGGAAGAATCCATATTGTGAAAATGGCCATACTGCCCAAAGTGATTTGTAGATTCAATGCTATTCCCATCAAACTACCATTGACTTTCTTCACAGAATTAGAAAAAGCTACTTTAAATTTCATATGGAACCAAAAAGAGCCTGTATAGCCAAGCCAATTCTAAGCAAACAGAACAAACCTGGAGGCATCATGCTACCTACAGTTGACTTCAAACTACACTACTAGGCTATGGTAATAAAAACAATATGGTACTGGTACCAAAACAGATATACAGACCAAAGGAACAGAACAGAGACCTCAAAAATAACACCACACATCTACAACCACCTGATCTTTGACAAACCTGACAAAAGCAAGCAATGGAGAAAAGATTCCCTATTTAATAAATGGTGTTGGGAAAACTGGCTCATAGCAGAAAACTGAAACTGGATCCCTTCCTTACACCTTATACAAAAGTTAACTCAAGGTGGATTGAAGTCTTAAATTTAAGACCTAAAACCATAAAAACCCTAGAAGAAAACCTAGGCAACACCATTCAGGACATAAACATAGGCAAAGACTTCATGACAAAAACACCAAAGGCAACTGCAACAAAAGCCAAAACTGACAAATGGGAATTAATTAAACTAAAGCGCTTCTGCACAGCAAAATAAACTATCATCAGAGTGAACAGGCAACCTATAGAATGGGAGAAAATTTTTGCAATCTATACATCTGACAAAGGTCTAATATCCAGAATCTACAAGGAACTTAAACAAATTTACAAGAAAAATCAAACAACCCCATAAAAAAGTGGGCAAAGTAAATGAACAGACACTTCTTAAAAGGTTCCTGCTTTTCAAGAGGTTATGGTTTATTAAAGGTGATAAAATCATGATCTACTTTTGATTATTTTTAATGAAAAAATGCTTATGCGAGTACTGAGTTCTATGGAAGCATATAACACTCACAGAATGAGAAAGTGGGCCAGAGAGTGGGTAGTCAGAGAAAGCTCTTTAATTTTATGTTCTGATTAGGAATTTGATATGAAATCTCCACATAAACCTTTAAACCTTTCAGAAATGTATAGGAAAGAAGTCTTATATAATCCCATAAATCAGATATACAACAAAATATTTGTAATGGCTGCTTACTCTATCCATATATATATGTTGCCTTATCTATGTAGAATTTCACCCACACATCTTCATACTCCTTTATCTAGTTTACTATAAAAAACAACTATTAGGAATCATGCTGTTTATATGTTTACACACTGTGCTCACCTCACAATATGATTGTGAATATTTATCATTTAATATACATTTAATATACCCAAAAGCATAATTTTAATGTCAGCATGTCCAATCTTATTTATGTAATTTATAAATTTTTCTATGCTGAATATTAAAATATATATCTATATTAGGATTAATTTGCTTGTAACAATGTTCTTGCCTATAACTCTAATTATCAATAAAAAATGAATTACCAGAAATAGAATTGTTCCTGAAATGCCCTGCCTAATCACACTATTGAAAATTTAAACCACTTTCTTCCCCCTATCTGTAGTATATGTATATACCAAAGAATAATTAACAAAAAAATATGCAGTACTACACATCTCATTAACCATGGCCTTTTCACATTTATATTTCTGTTGTTTAGCAGAGTGCTTTGAACATGGTAAATGTTTAACAAATGTTTGTTTTATTAGGTGGTGTTTTTTTAACTTAAATCTATATATTGGAGATAGCATAGTTAAGTGGTATTTATTCTAATGATTTTATCAAAAATTCTTCCATTTAGCAATCTTGTTATAAATTGGTTACAAAAACTAATTTTTATTTATCAAAAAGTCATTCTGCCTTATTTCTTGAAGAATGTAAAACTTAATATTATGCTAACTCATACTTTGGATTGAGATGATTTTGACAGCTGTCTAAAATGTTACAGTTCAATTTCATTGACTACATAAAATTGAGATATTCATGAGGACACATATTTTGAAGCTGCTTGAAAAAAATATGTAATGTCTATATTAGAGGTGTAAAATCTGGTTAAGTTTATAGATGTGTGTATATATATATATGCACTTATGAATATATATGTAATGCATTTTTTCAGGAAATTTTACATTTTAAAGATCTGACTTACTGGCTTCTCATAAAAGAATCAGAAGATCTCTCTAACAGTGGGACAGGCCTCTTGCCTGAGGAAAAGTAGTCAGAGCTGAGTTGTAGCTGCACTTTATAGGAAGTACACTCTGTGTCTAGTATCATTCATTTTACTTACAAAGTTAAACCATGTAAACTTTAAAATTAGAGTTTCCTAAACTACATAATGCTAAAGCAACTAGTTTTGCATTTTAAATTTATTTACTTTTTTTAAAGCAAAATCAAGAAGATTGCCTGATTGGTTCTTTTATTGTCTCTGAGTTGCTGAGATTTGCTTTCTAAATTCAAAAAAAAAAAAAAAAAACTTTTGAGTTGATACTTTAATACGCATTCTCTGTAGTTTATATTCCTATCTTCATGTTATTTCAATAATATCCAAAGACAATAACATGATTCAATTAAAGTACACTTGAGCACTAGCAAAAATATTCATTATAATCATTGTCTCCAGTATTATAATGTAGTATTTATTGTTTCACCTTTAATATTACTAAATCCTCACTTTGTCATGAATCCCTCACCTATGATTAAAAGAAGTCAGTTGTGTTAACTTAGTATAAGACACTTAAGTTTTGTGAAGCTGAGGATGATATGAATTTGAGATTATTTCCCTTTATTTGGTGATGAAATGGAGTATTTCAAGTGTGTTTTAGCTGGTGTTTTGACAAGGCTTCTGGATTAGTGAGGTGAAGGGTTTGACCATTTTGCATCTCAAAACACAATGATCAAACTGGACGAAGCTGTCAAAAACTACCATTTTAGAATTCTGGAAATTGGCCGGGCGTGGTGGCTCAGGCCTGTAACTCCAACACTTTGGGAGGCCGAGGCAAGCTGCATCACCTGTTAGCAGTTTGAGACCCGCCTGGCCAACATGACACAACCCCACATTCCCTTACACCTCACTCTGTGTGTTTAGAATCCTTGTCAGGGAAGGACAAGCTTTGAAAACCAGCACCTCTGCTGGTGATGTCTGCTTGCTTGATTTGTAGAGAACGAAAATATCTCAAGGCTGAGAAATTGCCTGAAAAAGTAACAATATCAGTGGCAAACAAAAGGGGAAAGGGCCATCATAGTAAGTCTCCAACTGCAGTCCTGGTTGGGGAAGGTAGCAACCAGGCAGACTGTCCAGAAACTTATCAGGTAAATCTGGGAAATGAAATAGTAAAAAGGAGCCTCTACAAGATGCCATATATTGCTGGCAGTCTGGAATGCTGCATGATCAAATAAGGCTACACAGGAGAGATTAGGGAGCAGTCTTGCAGTCTACACTTCCACAGCTAAACTTGAAGCCGTGCATATACACAGAGGAAATGGAGAGGGCCTGAAGGAAAGTAAACATCAAATTAGATAAGTAAACTTCCTAATTTTTTTTGTAGTTCCATGCTACACAAGGTTCATCAGCGGAGAATGGAAACTTTACTTGTTCATGGTGCTTAAATTCAACCACAGATCATGAACTGACCATTAATTTGTACTGACACTGGAGTGACTTGTAGGACAACAAACTTAAAGTTAAAACAAGAATAATAAAAAATAATCAGTGACATGAGCATTTTTATTCTGTGAGAAAGGCACGCTTCACAAATGGAATCTAGGCAAATTACTAAACAAACAAACAAGAAAAGCAGCAATGAACAAAACTCCCCAGAAAAATCAGAATTCAGAGTTGCTGTACTATATAATCAAAAACGTTTACTCTAGATGTTTAAAAATTATGAAAAATGAAAAGAAACAAGCAAATGTGACTCACATCCAGGAGAAAAAACATCAACTGAAACTACTGTTGAGGGGCCCCCTGATGTAGCTCTTAGATGAAGGTTAAAAAGTACTTATTATAAATATGTTCTAATCAATAGAAGAAACTATATAAAGTATTAAAGGGAAATATCAAAACACTAATTAAATAGAGAATTTAAATAGAGAGATGGAAATTTATACAGAAAAGAGTCAACTGGAAACTCTGCAGATGAAAATTACAATAACTTAAATAAAATTTACTAGAGCAGTCCAGTAGATAATTTGAGCTGAGAAGAAAGAATAAAAAATACAAACTTGTCAATATAAATTTCCAATTTAAAGAACAGAAAAAGAATAATTTAAAAAGAAATTAATATCTAAGAGATTTGGGGCAACAACTCTACCAACACACAGGTAATGAGAGTCAAGAATGAGAGGAGAGAGAATAAAGAGACAGAAAATATATTTGACGAAATAACGGCCTTGAATTTTCCAAATTTAACGAAAAACAAAAAATGGATCCAAGAAGGTCCACATGCGTTAGGTAGGATTTTTAAAAAAGACATGGCACATAGAAGACAAATAGCAAAATGGCAAATGTAAATTATTTGTATTATACTTTAAGTTCTGGGATACATGTGCAGATTGTGCAGGTTTGTTAAACATACATGTGCATGTGTCTTTATAATAGATTTAAACATATAAGTGATTACATTAAATATGAATAGACTAAAGTAATCAAAAGACATATATTGTAAGCCTGGATATGAAATTAAAATCCAATTCTAGTCTCTAGAAGAAAAGATTTTAGATCCACCATTAAATTGAAAGTAAAATATTACAAAAAAATATGCTATGTAAATAGTAATAATGTGAAAATATTTAGACATTTTAATACTCTCAATAATATAAAATAAACTAGGTGGAAAATAAGTGAGATATAGAAAGACATGAATAAAACTACTAACTAACATAATATGCTACTTATAATTACTTCAGCAGCTAACAGAAAAATATGGGGCTTTTTTTTGAGAACATATGAAAGATTCTCCAGGATCGACTGATAAGCAATAAAACTGATCTAAAAACACTTAATAAGATTGAAAATTAAACAAAGTATGCAACCAAACAGAAAGGTAGTATATTAGATAAAGCATTTGACAAAATTTAGTTCACTTTCATGTTTTTTTTTCAAATGTCCAACACACCAGGAATACAAGGAAACTTCTTCGTCATAAAAAAGACCATATATGAGAAGCCCACAGGTAACATCATACACAATAGTCAAATCCTGAAAGCTTTTATGCTAGGAAAAGGAAGAAGATAAGGAGGCCTGCTTTCAGCAGTTCCCTCTAACACAGTATTGAATGTTACAATCACAGCAATTAAGAAAGAAACAAAAATGAAAGCCAAATAAATTGGAAATAAAAAGTAAAATTATCTCTGTTCACAGATGGTATGATGCCGTACGAAAAACCTCTAAAGAGGAGTCCACAAAAAACCAAACTGTTAGAACTAATTTAAAAATTCAACAATGGTGTTGCAGGATACAATATGAACAAAAAAGTTGTATTTGTATATATATAATAAAAAATAAGGCAACAATTCCATTTTATATTACAGTAAAATAATAAAATACATTAAAAAATAATAAAATACCTAGAAAAAAATCAATGAGATGAAATACATGTACACTGAAAACTACAAAATGTTGGTGAAAGTAACTAAAGAAGACACAAGTAAGCTCAAAGACATCTGTGCTCATGGATTGAAAGACATAATATCATCTAGATGTCAATACTACCAAATGCGTTCTACAGATTCAATACAATTTCTATCATATCCCAAGGGTAATTTTGGCAGAAATAGAAAATTCTTCCTAAAGTTCATTTGAATTCTCAAGGAATCCAAGTAACAAAAACAATACTGAAAATAAATAAACAACTAATATACGCTTTAACATGGATGACACTTGAAAACATTATGCTAAGTGAAATTAGCCACGCAAAAGGAGAAAATATTGTATGATTTTGCTTATCTGAGGTACATAGCCTAGGCAAATGCATCAAGATAGAAAGTAGAATAGTGCTTATGAGAGGTTGGGAAGATAAGGGAATGAAGATTTACTGTGTTTGGGGTATAAATTTTCAGTATGAAATGATAAAAATGTTCTAGAGATGGATAGTGCTAATGATACTCTTTTTTGCATCTTTTTTTCAAACTTTAAGTTCTGGGGTACATGTGCAGAATGTGCAGGTTTGTTACACAGGTATACATGTGTCATGGTAGTTGGCTGCATCCATCCCCTTGTCATCTACATTAGGTATTTCTCCTAATGCTACCCTCCCAAATCCCCCCCATCCCCCCCAGGCCCCAGTGTGTTATGCTCCCCTCCCTGTGTCCACGTGTTCTCATTGTTCAACACTCACCTATGAGTGAGAACGTGCGGTGTTTGATTATCTGTTCTTGTGCCTGTTTGCTGAGAATGATGGTTTCCAGCTTCATCCATGTCCCTGCAAATGGCATGAACTCATCCATTTTTATGGCTGCATAGTATTCCATGGTGTATATGTGCAACATTTTTTTTAATCCAGTCTGTCTTTCATGGGCATTTGGGTTGTTTCCAAGTCGTTGCTATTGTAAACAGTGTCACAATAAACATACATATGCATATGTCTTTATAGTTGAATTGGGAAGTGTTTTATAATCCTTTGGGATTATACCCAGTAATGGGATTGCTAGGTCAAATGGTATTTCTATTTCTACATCCTTGAGGAATCACCACACGTCTTCCACAATGGTTGAACTAATTTACACTCCCCCCAACAGTGTAAAAGCGTTCCTATTCCTCCACATCCTCTTCAGCATCTGTTGTCTCCTGATTTTTTTAATGATCGCCATTCTAGCTGGCTTGAGATCGTATCTCAATGTGATTTTGATTTGCATTTCTTTAATGACCAGTGATGATGAGCTTTTTGTTGGCTGCATAAATGTCTTCTTTTGAGAAGTGTCTGTTCATATCCTCTGCCCACTTTTTGATGGGGTTGTTTTTTCATTGTAAATTTGTTTAAGTTCTTTGTATATTCTGTATTCTGGATATTAGCGCTTTGTCAGATGGGTAGATTGAAAACTTTTTGCCCATTCTGTTGGTTGCTGGTTCACAATTGACATGGTTAAAAATGTTGTGAACATACATGATGCCCTGAATTGTACAGTTAAAAATGTTTACAGTAGTACATTTTACACTCTATTTTACCAAAATTAAACAAAGTTAAAATATGTTATGAGAAAAATTCCATCCAGCAGTGCTCCCTCCAATTCAAGAGCTAATTTCTGAGTGACGGCCATGTATGGTAGGTCGAGGTTAAACTGGTGCCCTACATACCTGAAGGAGCACTTGTAGGGCACCTTTCTATAATAATCTCTTACTTGAGCCTGTCAAAGGGCATGCAAGCAGGTCTGCATGTTTAGATTATGCTATTATCTTTAAATAATGTTGCATGCACTTTAATTTAAAATGAGTAAAGGATGTATATGTCACACAACTTTTGCTTAAGTTGTTTTAAGTGGATGAAAAGAACTTTATTTTCACGAAGGTGCCTAAGGTGACAGGAGCCCTTTCTCTTAAAACTTGTTAATATTATAGTTTGTGAATAACACAATTATTTTGCATTGTGTTAAATCTTTTATTATTTTTATCACAAATGTTTGAAGTATATCGCAATTTTTCAACCATAAAAAATATTGCTGCCCTAATTCCAGCAATATTTCCTCAATTAGATTTCGAAGTCTGAAAACGGTCTTCATTAGCGCTCGTCTTTGGCCACTGGGATCTTGGCTCCACCTGCTGCAACGTCTTTCCTTTTCATGGACGGTAGCATTACAGCTGAGTGGGTCTATCAGTTTGCTTCCCGCCTGTGCAATTTAGGGTATCTAGTAGCCTTCCTGCATTTGGCACTCTGTCTGTCCCTTTTGGGCTACACTGATAGTATTTCTATTTCAATCAATTTCTCAAGACTTTTGGGGTATTGCATTAATTACACTGAATTTTATTAGAAAAAAGCTACATCTACATGTTTGTCTGAGATAATTTCTCTTCTATTTTTGGCTTCTGTTAAATTGGCAGAGGGACAACACCCCTTACCTTCTCCTAGAGGTCTCCTGATTTCATTGAAAAGAACTCCGAAAAACATCCTTAGTCTCTTAAAACCGAGTGTGTACTCTAACCTTTTGGTCTTTCTGAGATCTCAGCAAAATATCATCATAGTCACACACTCAGCCTTTTTCTATGACAAACTTTCAGCAGCAACTTCTGACTTTTGGCCCCTTTGCCATCAGAAGAGCCTGAGATTTACAAAATACTATATTCTGGCTTATTTCTGCTCAAAAGTCCTCTTGATTTTCTCTCTTCTGTTGCTAAATACCATAAGCAGCCAGAAGAAACCAGCTTTGTTTAGAAATCTTTTTAGCTGTATACCCAGGTTCATCACTCACAAGTTTAGCTTTCCAAGTAATTAGAGAACACAATTTTACTAAGCTTCTGCCACCACAAAACAAGATTATTCCTTCTTTCAGTTTCTGATAACATGTTTCTTACTTCCTTCTGAGCCATCATGGGCAACATTCTCCGTGTTCAGATTTATGGTCACATTGTGTTCCCTGTGATTTCAGCTTTCTGTAAGGTGATTTACGATTTCTTCATAATGCTCCTTTACTTTCTTCTGGGCCCTCACCAGCGTGGTCTTTGACATCTGCTTTTCTGCTAATAGTCTGTTCTAGATAATCTGTGATTTCTCTAGCAGTTTCCTCAAACTTTTATTCAAATTTTCTTCCAGTATCCACCTACTTCCTGACTACAAAGCCATTTCCACATTTTAGATATTCTTAAACATAGTACCCAACTTTTGGTACCAAACTCTGTATTAGCCTTCTATTGCTGCAAATTTGCATAACAAATTACCACATACTTGGAAACTTAAAAACATTTATTATATTATAGCTTTGCAGATTAGCAATCAAGGTGTTCTCCACAAGATTCTCTTCTCAGGGTCCCACAGGCTCACATTACTATGACATGACCAAACTGGATTCTTACTTAGAGATTCTGGGTAAAATGTGCTAACAAGCTCATTCAGCTCGTGGTCAGAATTTAGTTCCTTGCTGTGGTAGGGATGAGGACTCCTTTTAATTGCTGACCGTGAACTTGAGAACACTCTCAGCTTCTGACTACTCGCAATTCTGGGCCATGTGCCTTTTCGCCAGCTCTCTCATATGCTCTCTCATGCCATAGCCTGAAGCATCATGCCTCGTGTCAAATTTCCCTCATGCTTTTTACCTCTGACTTTCTCTCTGTGGCCACAGAAAACTCTGCTTTTAGTGGGTTAGTGTAAATGTCTGGCCTATGTGAATAATCTCCCTATCTTAACTGATAAATAAGCTTATATAAAACTGCAAAATCCTTTTTGCCATACACATTATATAATAATGGTAGCAACAACAGAAAATAAAGATCATGGGCCATCTTAGAATTCTACCTAAAACAGAGCCCAGAGTAGGAAGATACAGAAATGGAAGCAGAAACATCTGATAAAATGATGCCAAAATGTTATCCTATTGTACAAATGTCCAATGTGAAAATAATAAAAAAAAAAAAAGAAAAAAAAATGTTATCCTAAACTGTTGAAAGACTTCGATTCACAGATTTTTAAAGAGCTAGGAATTATGAGAAGAATACATTTTTAAAAAGCAACAAATAGAAACATCATAGTAAAAATGATTTAAAAAGAATAGTAAAAGAGTTAAAAGGACAATTAAAAGTAACTTAAAAAAAAGGTTACTTCAATGTGACAATGTTAGTTTCCTGCAATAGAGAAAAACAAGAAAGCTTCTCCTCACCCCGAATGAAATGGTATCTTAAAACTGCTGTAAGACACCCGCCTACTTATAATTATATATCTGTAAAATATCCTTTTAAAAAGTATAATTTGTCATATACATTGTCTATGTAAAATATGTATAATAGCAATATTTTAATAATTACATTTATATTAATTACTATAT
Organism: Ateles fusciceps; assembly: GCA_036589455.1. NCBI lineage: Eukaryota > Metazoa > Chordata > Mammalia > Primates > Atelidae > Ateles > Ateles fusciceps. Next base: position 1,211,223 of record JAZHEH010000253.1, on the reverse strand, counting down.
TTAATAATGGCAATAATAATCTTGAGGGATCTAGACAATTATTTAATATTAAAATAGTATACTGTTGAGGCTGCAGTTCCCACAAGAGACTGATGGTACGTTAGAGCCCAGACACTTGCCCCCCACCAACATACCATCTCTCCCGTCAGTCTCCAATGGAGAGGCTCTCTGAGAAGTCGGGCTCACATGTGAGCCTTGGAGACTGGTGGTAGTTTGGGGGTATAGCAGAAAGCAGTGTTCTTTGCAGGTGATACTCATCTAGGGCTCTCTGATATGGAAGCCACTGAAAAAATCAGGAAGCCTTTGTAGAATTCAGAATAACGATGACTACCAAATACTGTAGAAATACTCTAATAGTTTATGCATTTCTGTGTTCATGAAAGTTTTAATATTGTGAATATAACCATAGTTGTAGCTCACATTATTGAAAACGTAGTATATTCCAGGCCCTGCTAAAGTACTTTATTTGTATTACATTTTCCGATTGTCAAAACAAGTGTGAGGTATACACTCTCATACTGATTTTTAACAGAGAGAAAACTGATATACAGTGAAGGCTGAATCTGGAGCCCATACTCCTACTCAACACACTGCATTATGTAAGAACATTTATAAGATATTATTTGCAATTTTTGAAATTTCCTAAAGCAGCAAAGCTCAAATTACTTATGATTTATCGTTATTACGCACTGCATTTTTGTGTCCCCACAAAATTCAAATGTTGAATTTTGGAGGTGGTACATTGGGAGGTAATTAAGTCAGCGTATAGAGGCTTCATGTGTGATATTAGTGGCATTATAAGAAGAAACCAGACAGTTTACTTCCTGTCTCTGCTCTGTGCCATGTGAGACTCCAAAAGAAGACGGCAATCTGCAAATTAGGAAGCAGGTCCTCACCAAACACCTGATTTGCCAGCACCCTGATCTTGCACTTCCCAGCCTCCAGAACTGTGAGAAATACATGTTGTTGTTCAAATCATCTAGTCTATGGTGTTCCTGTAATAGCAGTAAAATTGATGAAGGCAATCCTTAATATGAAAGACCATGCAGCTATTTGAATGTGGTAGACTTAGATGTACCCACGTGCAAACACTTTTGACGTAATGCTAAGTGTAAAAATAAAAGCAAGTTGCAGAACAATATGTAATGGAAATAACTAGATATGTGTACGAAAAGTAAATATGTAAATTCATAGCAAACTTTCTGGAAAGATATACTGGCTACCTAAAAGAGGGTGAGTAGGATTCTGAATTAGGGTATGGGGATCAAGACAAATGAGGAATGGGGAAACTGAGTTATGTTATTCTTATAATTTGTTTGGCTTTTAAAAAAAAGAAAGACTTTTTCTAATGTTGTAATAAAAACAAAATGTAAGAAAAAATTATTGTTTGATATTTCTGCTTATTAACGGAGAAAAGTATTTCATTATTTTAAAATATGAGACAATTATGCTTTAACTAAGACATTTGGATGTGAAGAAATAGACTGTTTATGAAATCATAACAGATATATTTCTGTTCCTTGTGGGGCCTAGCAGTTGAAGAGAATAGGTAGTTCTTTAGTAGTATACCTATAAACTCACTTTTCTAGTGTCAGCAAACATGTCTATCAAAATGGATTGCTTTCAAAAATTTATATGATATATTTTGATGCTATCTTTAAATAATTCATAAGAGAATAAAGTAAGATATATGGATTAGAAAAACAAATAATTTTACATGCATATATGTTTATAAACTTGTTTTATATAATTTATTAACATGCATAACAAATTTTTAGCCAGAAAAACAGATGCAATTTCAAACTTAATATGATTAGATCATGCCAGGTTGCATGTAGTTTCAATTGTTGACTGACCTGAGAACATAATTTGATCAAATAAAGAAAACAAATGCAAAACATCTTACAGAAAATGAAAATGAAGTTTCAGTGATGATGTGCAAGAGTGATGACATTGCTACTTTATATTTTTGGTGGGATGAAAATTTAGTCTTTATAGAGCTTTAATAGAAGAATATTAATTTCTGCTCTCATGAAAATTGGATATAGTTAAATTCTAGATCCAGAGTTTCACTGTTCCTATAGTGAAATAAGAGAATATGCACATGGGGGAAAAAAAGAAATCAGAAAGACAGCATTACTTAAGAAACAAACAAACAAACAAAAAAAAAACAGGTAGCACTTAAAAAGATCACATAATATTTAAATGTATATTTGGAAAGGCCTAAAAATGGCCTAACAATTGTACCATAACAGAAACAGACTGGAAATTTAAAATGCTGAAACTGACTATTGTACTTCATATCTATATTTTCAATTCTTCATATCAAAATTTCCTTTAAATGTGAAATTACTTTAAAGAAATTGGAAGTTTCTAATGTAAAAGAGAAAAGATAGTAAACAACCAAAAAAATCTGTTTTTTTTTTTTATTACACTCTAGCTAAATTTATATTTGAAGTCAAACATCACAGTAAGGTGTTAAACCTGAAAAGGAAAACCTTATGTTCTTTGCCAGTTGCACTCCCTGAGATTGTTTGTCATCAAAGTCCTCTATGTGGATGCAAAATTATCAACCTAAAATGCGAAGTGGAGGTGTGATGACACTCTCATGGCAATCTATACGACATCTAGACTGGTTACTTTTCCTCTTAATAAGCTTTGACATGTAAGTGTTCTTAAAGTTCAATGCTATACAATTTAATAAGCAAAATGTTAAATTTTTTATGATATCTTTATTCAAATCAAAAGCAAATGTACGTGTGAAATTTGTATGTGTATTATGCTTTTATATTTATACATAATATACATAATGACATATTAACTAAGCTGTTTTATACTGAAATAGAATTGTATTATATAGATTTCAAATAAGATGTGAATTACATATATGAATATTAATTTCCCATTCTTTTATGAATATACTAGCATGTAATGTACAAATTGTAGCAAACTGATTCATTCATTTCACATTCATTTATTAACATCTACCTTAAGACCTTCAGTGGGCAGATTATCTATTATCCTAAGTAGATTACCCTGTATCATTCATTAATTTTAAATGCCTTAATAGGAGTACCTAATGAATTTGTATGCCTGTAGTAAAATGTTAATAACTCTTTCACAGAATTTTGTTTAGAAAAAGGCCAGTGATTACCAAGATGAACATATTATTTTGTTTGTGAGAAAATCAAGAATCAGAAGGTTAAACAATTTGGTCAAAGGTTTGTTAGTTTTAGAACTTATAATTACCTTCCTCCTATCCTACTACACAACTGTTTCTCAAACTGGGATCTGTGGACACATGGTCTTGCAGACATACTCGGGGAATTCTATATTCTATGGAATGTTTTCGTCTTCATCACACTAACATTGTTTCATTCCAAGTGATCCATGTTTCAATAAATGGCAGTAAATAGCAATTCAAATTTGCTAGTTGCTTAGGCTAAAAATGGCAGTGCTATCTTTTACTATCATTATTTCTTAATACCACACAAGCTGTTCATTGGAAAATCCTCTGGTCTATATGAGGAACCAGCAAACATTTTACCTAAAAATAAGGATTCTAAGTGTTGTAGTTTTTGTAAGCAACATAACCATTGTTACAACCGCTCAACTCTGTTGTTACAATGTGAAAGCAGTGCTAGACAATAGGTAAAAGAATGAGTATAGCAGCGTTCCAATAAAATCTTATTTACAAAATATAGACAAGTCAACCAAGGTCTGTAGTTTGCTAACTCCTTTAATGACTTTTCAAATGTATCCTGGAGTTGAAAACCTCTTTTAACATACACGAAGTTTTCTCCCTCCTATTTCAAAAAGCACTATGCTACCATCCCATCTGGTTTCTCTGAACCTAATACACCCGTTTAACCCTATTAAAACATTTTTATATAACATGGCTTTGATCTGTGTTCTCACCCAAATCTCATGTCAAATTGTAATTCCTAATGTTAGAGGTGGGGCCCGGAGCTATTAGATCATGGGGGTGATTCCTTATGAATGCTTTAGCACCATTCACTCGGTGCTGTTGTGATAATGAGTGAGTTCTCATGATATTTGCTTGTGTTAAGCTTGTAGCACCTCACCTTATCTTGCTGCTGCTCCTCCATGTGAGATGCCTCACCTCCCTCTGCCTTCTGCCATGATTGTAAGTTTACTGAGGCCTCCCCAGCCATGCTTTCTGTACAGCCTGTGGAACTGTGAGCCAACTGACCTCTTTTCATTATGAATAACCCAGTCTCAGGTATTTCTTTCTTTCCTTCCTATTTTTTTTTAATGGAGTCCCGCTCTGTAGCCCAGGCTGGAGTGCAATGGCATGATCTTGGCTCACTACAACCTCTGCCTCCTGGAGGTTTAAGCATTTCTCCTGAATCAGCCTCCTGAGTAACTGGGATAACAGGTGTCTGCCACAACACCCAGCTAATTTTTGTATTTTTTTTTTTAGTAGAGACAGGATTTTGCCATGTTGGCCTCTTCATGTAAAAACCTCTTCTTAACATACACATGGTTATCTTTCTCATATTTCAAAACAAGCACTGTGCTACTATCCCACCTGGTCTCTCTGAACCCAATACACCAATTTAAGCCCATTGAAAGATTTTTATATGACATGGCTTGGATCTGTGTTCTCACCTGGTCTCAAACTCCTGATCTCAGGTAATCCTCCTGCCTCAGCCTCCCAAAGTGCTGGTATTACAGGTGTGAGCCACCACACCCGGCTGGTCTCAGGTATTTTTTTATAACAATATGTGAATGGCATATAACAGTATGTCATTATATTCAGACATAATGACATTTTAATACAATTTTCTAAACAGGTATAATAGAATATTCTTATTCACAAATCAAAAAGTAGAAAAAGGCATATGCAGTGAAATGTTGGTACTTATATGTCATCCTTTATCTTGCAAGCTGATAGCCACTGCTGTTATTTTATTTCTTATGTTTACCTCTATAAATCTAGAAAAATAGTTCAGCAGATATTAGCTTTTTCAGCAGATGATGGCATACAATATTCAATAATCTGCTCCTTGCATTTTAATTTATTAATATAGCTTATATACTTTCCATTTTGTTACATAAATAGCAAATTCACTGTTTTATTCCGACTGTGTTATATTTCATTTCATTAACAGACATTTAGCTAACCAGTCTCATACTGATGGCCATTTAGGATGTTTGTCATATTTTGCTACTAATGTTAATACTATGCTAAATACCATTATATTCATTTATACGTGGGCAATTATAACTGTTAACACTAGCATCTCTCACACTGCACCCTGGCTTTTTACCCTTTTCACCCTTCACCCTGACTTTTTCATTCTAGCATCCACAGATACAGATGTGGATATAAATATACATAGAGACAAGCACAAACACAAATATATAGATTTAAAAACATATATATCCTCCTACATTGGAAGGTAAGTTCTATGAAAGTATGGACATTGTATAAATTATCCTCTCTAACCAGTGCTTGGTATACAGTAGGCCATTATTAAATAATTTTTAAATATCTTTATTTAAAATTTAAATATTTCACAATCATTTCAATTTAAAACAAAAAAAATTTAAAGACCTTTAAAAATAGAAGCTGAAAAATTGTTAGTTTGAGTTTTGGTTTTAAAGATACTATTAATCCACTCAGTATCCATTCAATGAGAGAGAAATGATACCACACCCTACTATTAGTGAAAAAAACAACAGGATCTTATGAAACATAAACTCTGCATTCTTACCAAATAATTTAGATTACTGATGTATTCACCAGTGTTTGAGTAGAAATATGGGTATGAAAATTTAGCTATCATAGGGCATAAGCTGTAGACAAATTAAGTTATAAAATAAACTTTACCTAGCACACAGTTGGTTATTTCAATTATGTTCTTACAAAATATTATTTCGGATATCAAATTAATGTTGGTAATTTGAATAATATTAATTTCATAGTGTTTATAATTAATTTTTAAATTAGTTTTGGTTGTATAGTTTTATGACCAATGGGAGTTTATACATAGGCCTATGTTTTGAATTTCTTAAGCAATTATAAAATGAATAATTTAATTCAAGATAAGAAGTATGCAAGTTTACACATAGGTGTGTGTATATACATACATATGTGTATTTTTTTCATTAAAGGAAGACTATGCTGTATAGTAAATAAAGGCAAAAGTATATTTTCCTTTTGTGGATATATTTTTAGAGCATTTTTCCACCAATGGACTTTAAAACCCCATTAAAAAAGTTGCTATTTCTGGTATTTTATGTAGCACCCTATAAACAATATCCTCCTGAAAAAATGGGGAGGGTAAGGGCCAAAATGGCCAACTAGATGCAGGCAGGAAGAGCTTCTCCCACCAAGGGAGACCAGACTATCTAGTACCCTGGCATTCTCCAAATAGATCTTTGTAAAGAAGTCATTGATTTCCAGAACTTAAAATTGAAATTGACCAAATGGACCTAATCGACATCAGCAGAATACTCCACCCAACAACAAGAGAATACACATTTTTTTTTTCTCATCTGCACCTGGCACATACTCCAAGACTAACTACAGAATTGGTCATAAAGAAATTCTCAACAAATGTACCAAAGAACCAGAATTATACCAACCACACTCTTGGGCTACTAGGCAATAAAAATAGAAATCAGTACCAATAAGATCTCTCAAAATCATGCAATTCCATAAAAAATAAACAACCTGCTCCAGAATGACTTCTGCATAAAAAAACAAATTGAGGCAGAAATCAGAGTAATTATTTAAAACAAAAAAGCAAAGATAAAACATGCTGGAATCTCTAGGACACAGATAAAGTAGCATTAAGAGGAAAGTTTATTGCACTGCATGATTACATCATGAAGTTAGAAAAATCTCAAGTTAATAGCTTCACATCATACCTAGAGGAACTAGAAAAACCAAGAGCAAACCAAGCCCAAAGCTAGTAGAAAAAAAAGAAATCACCAAAATCAGTTTACCTGAAAGAAACTGCAGTACCAAAATCCATAGGAAAAATCAACAAAAACAAAAGTTGTTTTTATGAAAGAATAAATAAGATTTGTAGACTACTATCTAGATTAATAAAGAAAGAAAAAAAAAAGAACATCCAAATAAACATAATGAGAAATGACAAAAATGACATTACCACTGATGCCACAGAAATACAAAAATCCCTGAGAAGGTTTATGAACACTCTATGCACAACTAGAAAACCTGAAAAAAAAAAAAGATAAATTCCTGGAAACATACAACTGCTCAAGATTGGACTGGGAAGAAATAAAAATACTGAGTGAACCAAGAATAAATTCAAAAATTCAATCAGTTATAAAACACCCACCAAGAAGAAAAGCTCTGGACCAGATGAATTCATGGTCCAAATTCTACTAGATGTATAAAGAAGAGCTGGTACCAGTCCTACTAAAATTCTTTCAAAAAAATCGGAGGAGGGACCCCTTCCTAACTCAAACTAAGAGGCCAGTATCATTCAGATACCAAAAACTAGGAGAGATAAAAAGAAAAAAAATCAGGCTACTCTCCTTGATGAACATAGATACAAAAGTTCCCCCGAAAATATTAGCAAATCAAATCCAGTAACACATCAAAAAGTCAATCCACCACATCAGGTAAACTTTATTCCTAGGATGTAAGGTTAGTTTAACATATGTAATTCAATAGATATAATTTATCACCTAAACAGAATGAAAAACAAAAGAAATCAGAGATGACAAAAACAAGTGGAAAAACATTCCATGCTCACGGATAGAAATCATCAATATTTTTTAAGTGGCCATACTGCCTGAAGCTACTTACAGATTTAATGCTATTCCCATCAAACTACCAATACCATTTTTCAAAAAATTAGAAATAATTATTCTAAAATCAGATGGTACCAAAAAAGAACCTGAATAACCCAAGTAATCCAAAGCAAAAAGAACAAATTCAGAGACATTACACTACCTAACTTCAAACTACACTATAAGGCTACAGTAAAAGCACTCCCTATTCAATAAGTAGTGCTAGGATAACTGGCTAGCCATATGCAGAAGATTGAAACTGGACCCCTTCCTCTTGCCATATGCAGAAATCAACTCAATGGATTAAAGATTTAAATATGAGACATAAAACTACAAAAAGCATAGAAGAATAGTGGGCCTGGTGCCTATAATCCCAGATAATTGGGAAGCTGAGGCAGGAGACTCGCTTGGACCTGGGAGGCAGAGGTTGCAGTGAGCCAAGATCGCGTGCCATTGCACTCCAGCTTGGGCAACAAGAGTGAGACTCTGTCTCAAAAAAAAAAAACAAAACAAAACAAAAAAAAAAAAATAAAAAAAAAAACCCTAGAAGAAAACCTAGGAAATAACATGTTCTGGACATAAGCAAAGATTTCATAACAAAGAATACAAAAGCAATTGCAACAAAAACAAAGATAAGTGGAACCTAATTAAACCAAAGAGTTTATGGACAGCAAAATAAACTATCAACAGAGTAAACAGAAAGCTTACAGAATTGAAAAATATATTTGCAACCTATGCATCTGACAAAGGCCTAATGCCCAGCAACTAAACTTAAACAAATCAAAAAGCAAAAAAAAAAAAAAAAAAAAAAAAAAAACCATTAAAAAATGAGCAAAGAACATGAACAGATACTTTTCAAAAAAACATATAATATGCAGCCACTAAGCATATGACAAAATACTCAACATCAGTAATCACTAGATAAATGCAAATTAAGACCACAAAGAATATCCCCTCACATCAGTAAAAATGGCTATTAAATAGAAAATAACGGATATTGGCAAGTTTGTAGAGAAGAGGAACATTTTATACACTGCTGGTGTGAATATAAATTAGTTCAACCACTGTGGAAAGCAGTTTGTACATTTCCCAAGGAACCTAGAACAGAGCAATTCAACCTACCAATCCTATTACTGGGTATTCACTCAAAAAATATAAATCATTCTACCAAAAAGACACATGCACTCATGTGTTCATCCCAGGGCCATTCACAAGAGCAAAGACATGGAATCAACCGAGACGCCCATCAACAGTGAACAAGATAAAGAAAATATGGTATATATGAACCGTGGAATACAACACAGCCATAAAAAGAAGGAAATCATGTTCTTTTCAAATACATGGATGGAGCTGGAGGCCATTATCCTCAGCAGATTAACACAGAAATAGAAAACCAAATACATCTTCTCCCTTGTAAGTGAGAAGTAAACATTGACACACATGGACACAAAGCGTCGAACAAGAGACACCAGGGCCTACTTGAGGGTAGAGGGTGGGAGTAGGCTGAGGATCAAAAAACTGCCTATCAGGTACTGTGCTCACTATCTGGGTAATAAAATCATTTGTACACCAAATCCCAGTGACATGCCATCTACCCATATAACAAACCTGCACATGCACTCCCTGAACCAAAAATAAAAGTTGAAAAAGAAGAAAAAACATGCTAGCAACTCTAAATTCTGCCTGTTAAATTTCCATACAAGTCATTAATCTAAATATATAATCAATTCATTCTTTAGTTACAGACACAAAAAAGGTATGAGGGGTTATAAAACTTTAAAGTTCATAGAAACCACCTTTTAAAACTATTTAGTAAGTTATATAATTTTATACATAACTAATAAATGAATTCTAAACATAAATTCCTATTAGTAAAAGAATAAATGCCATATTACTAATTCTCATTTCAAAGTTTGTTTTTCTCAAGTGCATAATACTGATAATATGTTGCCACGTTGTGTGGGTGTGTTCACACATTTAAAGTGTAAAATAACTTGCAAAAAATAAAATGACATAGAAACTGAGGTTTCATTATTAAGGCAATCAGGTGGAACACAAAAATGGCAAGCCATTTAAATGTATCAGACATTTATACAAGATATATAGCTTTCACTGTGTATATTTAGACATTTAAGTGATGGAACCCTGTAATAGCAAATACTCATTTTTTACTGATCTTTAATTTTTTCTTGACTTTTACATATTACTTGAATATTTAGAACTGCGTTAGCGTGAACAAATTCTTCAATCTCTCCCTGGCTTATTTTCTTAATTTATAAAGAGGGTAAAAACTTGCCTTAACTAATAGAATTGTTATAAGGTTTAAATCAGTTAGGAAGTGCAAGGTTCTTAGCGAATTGTTTGATGCCGCGGAGAGCGGAGAACTGTCAGAGCAGAGAACAGGGGCAGAGCTTGATTTGACTCTTGAGCCTCCCAGAATTGTAAATTGAAATGAAGTTGTGATAACATTTTCTTCCTTGGTGAAATACTGTCATTCCACATTGTCACCTTCATTCACGGATACAAGTGAAAGTTCCAGAATGACTTGTCCTACCTGTATTCTATTCTGAGTAGTATTTCCTGAGGAGAATCATGACAGTATATAATTCCGGACAATATTTAATGGTCTCCCCCTTTGATCTAGCTAGGAAAGAACAAAGGGAGGGGAATAAAAACAAAGAAATTCCACACTTGCCTGAAGACATCTTTTGTACATACATTGAAATCTATAAATGCTGCTTTCCCGAAGTATATGACTCATATACGCAGGAAGCTCCAAGTATGTTCAAAGAATGCTTTGCATTCAATTTTTCTCAATGAGTTGATACCCTAGGACTCTACCAGTCTGGATTGTAGAATGCATTATTTCAATAATAAGCTCTAATTAGAATACTACTTTGTTTAAATCAAATTCAAGCTCTGCTTTTCTTCTAATCCTAAATACCAATATCTTCTCATTTTCTTTGTTCAGTGAGTAGCTGGATTTTTGTATTTACAAACACTTCTCCCTCATTCAAGAAAAAATTTTAACAAATGAAAACTAAATTCAGCCTTTTGTTTTTCATATGTTGGTGATTTCAGATTTCCATCAGCATTGTTCATGTGCAACATCTGTTTTTTGCTATTTTTAGTTGATACAGAGAGAAAAAGAATGTAAATTAACAGTCGTAGAGAAGCATTATTTGCTCCGATAGATTTCCATCTCAGTTACTTAGTAGTCCCTCTTATCCACTAGGGATATGTCCCAAGACCCCCAGTGAATGCCTGAAGCCTTGGATAGTACCTAACCCTATATATGCTGTGTATTTTCCTATGCATAGACACCTATGTAAAGTTTCATTTATACATTAGGCTCTGTAAGAGATGAACAAAATTAAGTAATAATAAATACAATTATAGCAATACAAGCTACATGAATGTGGTCTCTGA